>JACEGR010000498.1:0-255992 GCA_014170235.1 Listronotus bonariensis | reverse complement strand
AATATATTTAAAAAAACGTAAATTTAGTATTTATCGTTAAATTACAAACTTCGCAAAATATTTGCTTTATTCAAAATTTCCCTGTTCAATGAAATTGTACACAATTTTATTTAAAAGGGAATCTGACAATTGCATTGCCTAAAGACCCCGATTTAGCTAATCCGGTCCTGTATATCTCATATCTGTCGCCGCTATTTTTTTCCAGAAAAAGTCTCTGAAGGATCTTCAGAATACGAAAAAAAATTGTGCCCTGTAATTTATTTGACCCGGTCTATTAAACTATACTCTGTTCACTATAAATTGAGAAAAACAGCTGAACAAAAAATTATTTTATTGCTTTAAAAAGTCAGTTACCCTAGTTACCACAATAAAAATATTTTATTGGTTTAAAACTATAGTAACCGGTCTTACCTACTAGGTCATTCATTATCAATTTATAGTGGCCAAAGTATAATATTAAAACATGCATATAATCCAAATAGGCCCTTAAATTTAAAGTAAAAATAAAGGGCAAAACAACAAATAAAAGTTTATTAGAACATAACACCACTTAAAAAAAAGTATCGCACTCAAAGATATGGTATATGGTTTTAGTATAAACAAGTAAGATTTTGCGCAAAAGAAAAATTACAATTATTTTATTTGATAGCCGATAATTTTTCCGCCCCTAGAAACATGGCGCCTGAGGCGGTCGACTATTCGTCTTACCCCTCGGGCCGGCCATGTTTTAACCTAGATCTTTTAGGGCGAAGACACGGACAAAATGAAAAGTTAGTATTGCTTAAATTATTCTGAACAAAAATCAAAAAAGATACTTTAAATTATTGTAAAAAAGAAGTACGGTCCTTGCAAGTTTTGAACTTGGAACATCAAATACTAGAAAGAAAGGAGTCAGTAAAACTGTATTGTGAAAGTGGGGACCTTATTTTTTTTTGCTGTTTAAAATTTTAACTGATTTAAAAATGTTTCATGGCACGCGTAGGACATCATTTTACTTTTTGTACGAACGTACGAAAATGGCACGTTGATACGAAAAGGTTCGCCATCTCTGCCTTTTTCGGTCCCAAACTGGGAATTTTAACGGGTCAAAAACTTTTCTCCAATTTTCATTTTTTTTATCTTTGGACAAACCACGAAGGCTAAAAGCCTAAATACTAACGTACCGTGAATAATTCTTTACCAAATGAGCCACATTCAGCACGTAGTGCAGAAAATATAGCGGCAGTAGCTGCGAGTGTACGTGATGATTCTGACGAATTGATTTGGCGCTTGAAAATTGGAGCTTAAGAACAGACCATGTTAGGCGCAGTTAAGGCCAACATTTAAAAGCCATAATCTTTAAAAATAATAATAAGATATAGTTTATCCGTATGATAATAAATATTACTTAATAGAGTTATTTTTATTTTATTTTTTTTGTTTTAAGTACCTCCAAATAAATCAACGCTTACATGAACATATCACTGATGTGATTATTACATCTGAAACACGATTTTCCGGCCCCTAAGGTTTTATATCCCGGTACCAAACAGAAAATTTGGTACCGTTAGTTCTAGACCTGTCGATCACAAATCCGGCTTTGGCTTCAAAATGCACCCTCGACCCCGCCTTATCCCGGAAACCGCATTTCAGGGCCTATAGAGGCCGGTGGGGGCCAATTCCAGACGTGTAGGGCCATTTTTGAGCTCGGAATCGGATTCAACATTTAAAAATACATGGGAATGCATATGTCTGCCTCTTAAGTATAAACTTTTTTTGTAGGGCTGTTTAATAATAAAAAGATCGTAAACTATTTCTTATTACAAAATATTCATCTAAATCTTTTGGTTTTTGTAAAAAGAAATTAAATAAACAAGTTATGATGTTTTTGGTATGTCTATTAGCATAGAGTAAGGAAATTATAAGAGTTATCATGGAATAACCGATCGCGGAAACATGCCGCCGTCGCATGCCTACCCTAAGAGACCGCGTGCAATATATTGCACGGTCAATCTAATGTATTTTAACGTTATCAAAAGATCGTTCGGTCTGCTTGGAGATTTTGGTTTATTCGTTTTGGGCTAAAGAAACAACTCAAATTAATTTTTTGATCTGGCTAATGGTTGAAGGCATATTATGTAGATGGCGCCAGGGTGTACTTAAACATTTGGCCAGCTATAAGAAGAAGCGGGAATGCATCATTTGGAGTGATCCACGCGTTTAGACTTGTATTTTAGTAAGCTAGTAGGTTTTGGCTGTGTTTTTTGTGGGTGCTATGAATGGTGATGGTGAACCTGAGGCGAGGAAAGCACAATGATAGAAATACTTTTAGTATATAATACGAGTTTATGGGTCCTATTTGATATTATGCTCTTTGCAGTTTGGTTACCAGCACCCGTATTATGTAACTCTATAGAGAAGAAATTTGCCCATGTTTTTTTCTTAATATTTTAAACAAAAAACACATAACATTTCTCTAAATTAAAGCCTATTGATTATTTTCAAATGCCTTAGTTATCTTTATGTGGTTTCTAGTAAAGTTTCTTCCGTGAATAGGCGGGAGTCAAAGTGTTAAGGACAGGTCATGCGAAAACTCCTAATATAATTTTATTCGTTTCTCGTTAAAATACCGCCAGTTAGTCATTTTAGTAAGCTTACGTGTCTCCCCACCGCTGATGTTACACGAGGCGAGGCTTCGACCGACGCATTTAAAGTGTAAACTGGCAAAAATGACAAGCCTGCCGCCAGGCAGCGCTGAGCCTGCCGCAAAAGCGGTACGAAAATTTTAGCATGCCATGGTTTCTCTTATCCGTAGGTATGTTACTTTATGCTATTAGTAATTTACCATTAGTCTTGCTTATAAAGATGTGAGTTTAATTTTACGCGAATAAATTTAAAATTATGGCTTTTATTACATTAATTATTTCTGACAAGAAAATACGGGTATAGTTTAAGCCACACATAATTCATTCTAAAAGCAATGCCGCAAAGTACACAAAAAATGATAAAGTAAACAGATCTTTTCGAAAGCACATAGCCTCTGACAGGTTGATTACATATATTTTAGATAAATAAAAAACGTTGCTAAAGACGCACTTTAAGAAAATCCTCTTATTTCGTCTCTGTCCTGCCATAAAAACTGACGCGTGGCGTGAGGAACCAGAAACTCGTCTGGTTTAATATTTTTTCTGCAATAAGTCAGTAAGTAAGTAAAGAACATTTTTCGTGTCTTGACCGGAAATATTTTGCTATTTTGAGGTTACTTTGCTCCGGAGCAAAGTACCTATTTTTTTCTATTAATAGTCAGCTATGCCCAGAAAATACCATAGGAAAGCTGATTCTCGAAAATACGCTGATTACACGAAAGAAACTCTATTACAATGCTTAAACGAAGTAAGAAATAGACTCATCTCGCATAGCAAAGCTGAAGAAAAGTATAAAATTCCTAGACGAACAATCTTAAATAAGCTGAAAGGGAGGCTATCTAACACACCAGGCCATCAGTCCATATTTACTCCTGAAGAAGAAAGATAGTTTGTTCAGTGCATTATATTCTTAGGGGATTATGGGTTTCCAGTAAACACGCGAGAATTGGGCAATATCAAAAAGAATTATGTGGAAGGGAAGTAAAATTGTTTAAGGAAAATTTACCTGGCAGTAATTGGCTAAAAGGTTTCTTAGTCAGAAACCCTGAACTCTCGCAACATTCGCCGAAAATGTAAAACGAACGAGAGCCGCTGTAGACGAACCCATGCTAAGAAGTTTTTTCAAAATCTCTCCTATAAGCTGAAAGACCTAATAACACACATCTGTAATTTTGATAAGACGAATTTTACTGATGATCCCGGGAAGAAAAAAGTTGTAGGTAAGAAAGGGTCCAGAATTATTTTGGAATGCATCAAAAACATCCATATCGGTTATGTTTTCGGGCAATGCGGCGGGAAATTACTCCCCCTTACGTAGTGTATCGAGCCAACAAAATGTGGACGGCGTGGACCGAAAATGGTCCCAGGGGATGCCGATATAACTCCAGTAGTTCAGAATGGTTTGATGCGTTGATATTTAGCGACTGGCTGGAATTTCAAATGATTCCACGTCTGAAAAAATTGGAAGGCAAAAAAGTCCTATTTATTTGACAATTTGTCTTTCCACATAACCGTGCGTTCATTAAATCTATGCCGCCAAAACCAAATAACATTAATTTGTTTACCGCCAAACAGCACACATTTAACACAGTCCTTAGATGTGGCATTCTTCAGACCACTAAAAATACTTGAAGAAAAGTTCTATCGGAATGGAAGGATACTGCCGAAGGTATTCGTAATACAAACATCCAAAAGCAAAACTTTCCACCACTTCTGTCAAAAATGATGGATAATATCGGAACAAACGTCGAAAATAACTTAAAAGCCGGTTTTAAAAATGTGGGATAGTTCCCTTAAACATAGAAGAGCTTCTAAACCGCATTCCAAGATCTTTTTGCAATCCAGATGATATTCAACACGCCTTTCTACAAAAATTCAAAGCCAACGAACAGAATTGACAAAACTTGTTAAAAGCCGTAGAAAGAAACTAAATATTCCTCCCAGAAAAAGCGTTTGTATTAAAAATACACAGAGTGATAAAGATATATCTAATAATAAGATATTTGAAGATAATTCTTCAGACGACGTCGATTTTGACGAGCTGGTGAAAGAGCAGCAAAAAGAAAAGACCATCTTGGATTATATAGAGGGAAAGTCAGCCAACGGTATAATCCTTCAATATAAAAATGTAGTTCGAGAAATAGGACCCTAGAAAATTTTAAGCTTTGATGACAATGAAGTCATTATTAGTTCTATGAAAAAGTGTTGAAAATGTGGAAGTGGCCTTCTAAACCAGACGAAATGTCTTACTCTTGGAACGACGTTTTGGGCTCCATAAATCCGTCTAAACAAGTTATTAAAAGAGGCATATTTGCAGTTCCGTAGTTAAATGACATTAGATTAGGTTCTAAGTCACCGTTTTTATTCTTATCGTTTTTTATTTTCATGTTTTTAAGTACAAAAATGAGTGTTTGTCGTTCCGTAATTTATAGGTTTGTTCCAGCAGAATGTTGGAAACATGTTAGCACCAATCGTAAAACGCAGAAATTGTTACAAACATTAGTCAGAAATGCTGGCAACAGTTTTCTGCTGGAACGAAAAATAAACAAGGCGTGCATACTGCGTATACGTCAATACAAGAAAGGTTATGTTAAAAATTGTCAGTAATGTTTGAAGAAAGTTTGCAAACTTTTCAAACAGTTTCCAACATGTTTCCAACATCTTAAAACTACTGCTGGAACAACAAACAATTGTATAATGTTAGAAACATGGCACTGCTGGAACGACAAATTTGACGTGCGCAGAATCCGAACGGTTGCAAACATTTCTGACAGCCTGTTGGAACGAACCTTATTTTAGTTCATTTCGAAAGAAGAGATTAAAAAAACAGCATTTTTCATTTTTTGTAGGAACTTTGTATCAAGATAGGTATATTAGTATGCTATTACTTTTAAATGCATATTATTATTCCTTTGGTTGTTTGTACAGATTTAACCGTAAAATGCTATTTTTGCAATTTTTGCAAAGATATATTTTTCCGTTAACTGAAATAAAACATTTAAAAACGAGTTTTTGACTGTTTTTTTGTGCAGGAATATTCTTTGGAGCAAAATCAATTTAAAGCACTAGGTAACTTTGCTACAAATAATGTATAGCTCACGTTACACTATAATTTTCGAACTGGAGCAAAGTAACCCATTCCACTGGTAGACTTTGCGCCACTTTTTGCTAACAAAAAAAAATATTTTTAACAAACTTTTTGCTTAAATTGACAGAAAACAATGCTTACTTCTCTCTTTTTACCTCTGTTAGGAAATACACGTACATCTTAAATTTTTTAAAAGTCTTTCTTCGATCAGGTATAATATATGGTCAATAAAATGGAGCAAAGTAGCTTACGGTAACTTGCTGGTTTCGCAATTAATCTTAATTTGTTTAAAATTTTCTAATTTAACGGACTAGACTTATATTTAAACGTTTTGCTGAATTACAAGTCATATATTTATGATCATTGTAAGAAGTCATCCAATAAACAAGTTCTGATGATTTTTTTGATATGTCTATTAGTACTCTACTATTGGTTGTGGCCATTATATTATGTAAGTTTATTTTTACGAGATTAGAAATAAAATTATGGCTTATTTTTTTACACCAAATTATTTCTCACACAAAAACAGGTAACTACCTTATTTTCCATTATTAGTTATTACTTGTCTTTAGGATTAACGTTTTTTTATTTGATATATTTGATTAAAACTAACTAAAAATATTTTAGTAACTTTTTTCCATAATAAGTTTTTTTTTAACATTTGTAGAAAAAGATTAATGTATAACATCAAACAAGCAATATCAAATCATGACATGACAATATCAACGGTGACTGACATGTTACGAAAACGATCATGTGATTTTTTAATATTTTAGATTCAGTGACGCTGAAAAAACCAAGGAGTCAATATATTTCTTACGTGCGCGATTCGATATATTTCAAGAACCTAAACTAAAATGTTCCTTAATGGCAAAAAATATAGACTGTATTTTTTAGGTAAAGAACAAATAAATAGGAGAAACTGACATCGTTAATATAATCAAAATGCAACTAAATGTAATAAAAACATATATATTACTAATACAAACTTAAAATCCCCAATTAAGAATTTGGTGTTGAAAAATACATCACATTATTTTTCTTGAGATTTCACTTTGATCTTTTTAGCTTTAGTGTTATTAGTTGTAGGTTCGCCAAAGTCGTACTTAGCTTTTAAACGTTCTCTTATTAACAGCCCCTTAATTAATTTTTTCCAGTTGCCATAAACACGTTTGTTGATTTTTTCCTCTTCCTTTCTCTCCAATTCATCTTGTTCCTAAAATTATTTAAGAATTAAAAAGTACACAAGGCAATCTGAATAATAAACATGTCGTTTTAAAAGTAAACAATAAAACCTAAAGATATGATTAAGAAACTAATTTAATAACAAACAATATACAGGGTCTAACTATTGGCGGACACTTAATTTGGACGACTTCATACAGAATCAGCTAAATAACATAACACATAGGAAATGTGAGGAAAAGAGACAATCTCACGTGAATACCTACATGTAAACATTTCTGATTGGATTAGTTACATACATCCTTTTTTGTTGCTTTACTGGCCGATATCCAAATATTTGTTTGCTTAATCAGTATATCCAGCGTGTTACTTTAATATCTTGAAATTCCTATATCTTTCTATGACCTTTTTTAAATTCTGTAAGGTCAATTTATTATAAGAGCTCAGGTCTCGATACGGTCATGGTCTAGTCAATTATCTAAATAACATGTAAGATATTTGACCGGACCGTGAGAGTACCGAGACCTAAGGGCCTAGTGTGCATTGATCCTTAATATATGCTGTGGAAGGACTGTTTTAATTTAAACTTAATTAATTTTTTAAAAGAATATACAAATAACTATAATACCCAATCCTTTTTGCACATAAAATCAAATTATTCACCGCACTTAAAGATACTCACTTTAAATTTATATATTATTTAATTAGAAGATAATTAATGGAAAATGTGATTAAAAAAAAACATTTTATATGGTTGAGACAATAATCCGTGAAAATTTCATAATAAAATTAATATAGGGTCAAATATCTCGATAACTGTTGGTCTTAGCGATTTGATTATTAGGAACTTTTTTGTAGGGAATTAAATTCTTAACAACTTTGTCATTTATCTTTTTGTATAGCTGTTGTCATAAGAAAATAACAAAAAAACGAGAAATTTATAAAAAAATTAGGTAAAGTGACCAGTACTACCTCGCCAGTGTAGGTTACGACTTTGCCGCAATAAACACTTTTGTAGAGCATTCAATTCTAAATAAAAATAACTTTGGGCGAGACGATTACATAAAATGATGCTGAGTTAAAAAAATAAAAAACAAAGATATAAGTTAACGTGTTTTTTAAATGGAAAATATTCACACGCTTTGAGCGATTACTTAATATTAATATTAAGGGCTGAAACTTTCGGGGAATTTTTTGAAGGTTTTTTTAACAAAATTTCACAATGGGACCGAAAAAATAATAGTTGCGAAAAAAAAGCACCCTACTGAATACAGGGTGACGGAAATTTCGTTCGTATATTTTAGGGGTAATTCTACACAAACATATATGAAAAAAAGTTCATATGAACATATGTCCTAAAGGTTTTAATTTTTGAACTACAGGGTGTTAAAAATTTTAAAAAATTGTGTTTTTTATAACTTTTATAAAAATTTAGATATTTTAAACAAATTTAGGGGACGCTTCACATGCACCAAGACATTTTTTGGCATACAAGAAAAAAATATTTTTTACCAGTGTCGTTCACGAGGGGTTTAAAGTAAATATTTTTTAAGAAAAAAATGGTACGCCACTGCATTTTTCTTCAATCAAAATATTTTATACATTTTATTTTTAATGGTTATTTGGAATTTGTTTTTATATTTTAAGAATATAACTTTTTACGCCGAAAGCATGTAAAATTTGGGTAGTAAAACATCAAAGTTTTCTTTTAATTTACTTTACAATAATCTTAAAAGATAACAATGATTAGCCAAGTAATTTATTCCATTTACGTAAAAAAACCTTAAGCAAACGCTTTCTACCTAATAACATATCTCTAATAATTATCTCTCTTCGTTACACAGAAATCATATCCCTAAATTATGTTTGGCCAATCTGTATATTTTAACACATGCAAAGAGAATAGAAGAGAGGAGAGAAAGAATTATCATACGCCAACACATTGAAAAATGGCACACATCTGCAGCTAGTAATATTTTAAGCCACCAATTAGCAATCTTAAGTTTTTATTTTATTTTTGTGTAAAAACATGATTCTACTAGGAATTATGGGTTTATAATAAATTATTTGGTAAAAAATAGCTGCACTTCCAATGTAATAACTTTGTGTGTGGTTGTATATTATCAAGTCAATATTTTACTAACTTCACCTAACACGGTTGTCAATTGACCACAGCGGGATTTTGTGTCATGCGCGTTGCACGAGAATTGGCAAAATTTTTTTGTGCGCATGACTTGTAGACCTGTAAAACGTGCTTCAAATTTTGCTACTTTTCTGATTAGATATTGATTCTTTCTACTTTTGTTTTCTCTGAACTCTGAAAATATGTTGCGTTCGGTGTATCACTGGTTATCTGTCCGCCTCAAATGTACATATACAGACTGTCCACGGATGGGGTTTACAACAGGACAAATTGACCAAAAATTTCATTTTTCTAAAAGAAAATCATTCCACATAAAAATTTTTGCTTGCAACAAAAAATGCGATTTAAGAAGAGAAAATGTTGATTTTGTATACAGGGTACGCAAAAACTTTAAAAAACCTGTTTTTTTTCCAAGAGTATTACCCCTATTTTTAATTTTTAAGCAAAATGTCATTTAGAAAATGTATTAGAAACTGCATTTTAAATGACTTTATTAATGTTACAGGGGTATCAAAAAGTTTCATAAAATTGATTTTGGAGCTATCAAAAAAAAAAAATATTTTAAATTTTTATGACAAAATTACCTAACAAACTCTCATCACCTGCTTTCTCCAAAATTCTATACAACTTAACTTTTCAGCTGTAAACGAATGTGTTTAAGGCATTTATGGAGTTCAATAAAATTTTGTTTTATTATTGTTATCGATTACGCACTTTATTCCAAATAAATTTTTCTAATGACATTTGCCTAAAAGTAAAAAATAAAGGTAGTTTACTCTTGGAAAAAAATAATGTTTTTCAAAATTTGCGAACCCCGTATACAAATCAACATTTTCTCTTTGTGAATCAGATTTTTTACAAGCGAGAATTTTTATGAAGAATTACTTTTTTCGAAAAATGAAATTTTTGGTCCGTTTGTTCTCTTGAATCCGTCTGTATACCCAATTCATGTTTTACATTTTTGTTTTATTTGTTTAAGATCTGCCAAGTCAAATGTTATTCTTAATTAAACAATTGCAGCAGAACTTAAAAAAGTTGAATTTTTAAAGCATTACAGTACCCATTATAAAAAGCATTAACTCTATCTTGCATGAAAAGTTGCCCTATGCAATCAAAGCGCAGAGCCTCGATTTTCGACTTAGGGAGTAGAAATTTCTGATGGAAAAGGTTTATTCCCTCTCTTTTCAAATTACCTACTTTTGATTGTGATAGAAAGAGGCAAACCAAACACCTTTTCCATCCCAAATTTCTACTCCCCAAGTCGAAAATCGGGGCCCAGAAAATTTGGTTAAATTGTTTGTCAAATATTGTATTTGTTTTTAAAAACTTTGCTATATTTCAATTGCAAAAATGCCTAAATATTTATTAATTGTCTAGAGAACCAACGTATACCAAAATTCGTCAAAATCGGAGTTGTTGCAACTTTCTAGACAATTAAAGTTCATGCCCAAGATGTTGAATATTTCGTCCTACCTTGTTGTTCTCTCATACCGTCTAAACTAAGAACGACAAAAATTTATTCTGGTTTTAGTTTTTTATAAATAATTTTTAGTAATAATAGGCGTATTGTTACAATATTTGGCTAAAAGGGGTTTTGAGAGGTGAGAGATAAAAATCAATTTAATTGTTAACTTTAGGGGCGCCACCTGCGGTATCTTGAACAACATAACAAAATAATCTTTTGAACCACTCTATGCAACTTTTAAAGAAAAATTCTTATTCTTCGACATATTTTACATATTAAAGGTATACATGGTTAAAGTTAATTTAGGCTACCGTTTTTGAGATATCTGGATTTTTAAAAAATTGCTTTTTGTACGATCAGATCTAAGCTATACAGAGTGTTTAGAATTAAATGCTAATCTTAACATATCTAAACATATATGTCCTAAAAGACTTATTTATGAAATACAGGGTGTTAAATTTTTAAACAATAAGCTTTGTTACCACCCTGTATCTCAAAGTTAAGCCATTTAGGACATAGGTTTAAATGAACTTTTCTTCCTAAAATTACGTAAGAATTCATACTCCAAAAGATAAGCATCTAATTATGAAACACCCTGTATAACACAAAAAATTTACGTCACTGACGTAAGTCTGCGAAATCCATCAGTTAAATGTAAATACCTGTCGTCATCGGTTTTCGATATTTAAGACATCTTAAAAATTCATATATCAAACTCACCTACTAAACAAACCTATTTTTCATGCCTTACAGTAACTCCGTGTCTAACTAATTAAATGCCGTTTTGTGACTTTTTTCCGGTGTCCCCCGGAAACTACTGCTATCAATTTCTCGAAAAGTAAGCTTTGGAAAATTTGGTAACGGTATAAAGTGAGTGGGGGACATACAACTAAAATATTTTGACAGTTCTACCACTTCCGGTTATACCGGAAGTCAATGTCAACTTCCTTATTTTAAATTGAACATCCTATATATTATTTATTTTTAGATTCAGCGTAAAATTCTCAACATAATTTATGTATACTGGTCCAACCGTTTTTGACTTATTTTAAATTTTATGTCAAAAATGACGTTTGCAAGCCATTACATAACCATTAATTTTTCAAATGGTAATCACAATCTTTTTTACCTTATCCTATTAGGCATCAAAAATAAGGGTAAGTTTTTATGAGGATGTCGATTCCAAAATTTCTTGTTTTCGAAATATTAACAATTTAATATTTATCTATTCTAACAATGCTTTTAAGTACGGCTTAGTTTGGCTTCTAGTTGGCCCTGATCACGAAATGCAGCACCAAAGCCAACTACACCGTACCTACCCGTACTTAAAAGCATTGTTAGAATAGATAAATATTTAATTGTTAATATTTAGAAAACTAGAAATTTTTGGAACAGACATCCTTCTACAAACTTACCCTTATCTTTGATGCTTAATAGGATAACGTAAAATAAGATGAGGGTTTTCATTTGACAAAATGACTTTTTAGGTTTTTGTCGTTATAAATTAATTATTAACTTATATAACTTTATTTTTGACCACTTTGTATTTATTAATTGTAAAAATATCAATACAGTCCACTAAAGAAGTTCTTTCTCTACGAGAAACCCAACCCAACTCATATTAAAGGCTTTTGTTTAGAAAATATTGATGGTTATGTAAGGGCTTGCAAACGCCTTTTTGACACAAAATTTAAAATAATTAAAAAACGGTGGGACCTAAAACACTATATATAAATTATGTTTAGAATATTACGCATGATCTAAAAAATAAATAATATTTAGGGTATTCCATTTATAATAAGGAAGTTGACATTTACTTCCGGCATAACCGGAAGTGGTTCAAAAATAACATTCCGCTAAATTACTAAATGCCAATACCTAAATAAACAAAATATTTTTATACTTTAATACAATATGTTATTACCTGACTTCATTTTTAAATTTTTTTGTTTATTCATCATTTTTATATTTTTAGTAAGTTTTATTTATCTCTTTAAGTCGGTTTGATTTTTTTTTAATCTTTATTTTACTCTTTTAGTTTTTATTATTAACATTTAATCGGTGACCATCCACTAAAAAAACAGTACTAGTACCTTTTTCTCTCACTTAAACTCTTCGCACAAACCGCAATGCTCCCCTAATAGGTATATGTTGGGTATAAACGGAAACACCTGACCCACAAAAATAAAATACACGCAGTTACACAATAAAATAATTAAAAATATGAAATATTAGCCAAATGACAACGATATGACAAAATAAAAATATTTTGACAGTACTTTTACTAACTTGATTGTTCAAACATTCAGCATAGGTAGCATATATCTACTAGAGGCAGCTTTGCCTGAAAAATAAGTCTAGTACCTTCCGTACCGATCCTAACTAGGTTTTTCTTATGGGACCACCGCGAAAGTTTACTCTTGCGAATAAAAAAATAATTTTTCAAATTGGTCCAAAATTGACGGAGTAATCCATCTACAAGTCGCAAATGATTGCACGTGTAATTTTGTTAGTTCTATTCGCTATAGACGGTCATGCAAAACTGTCACATTGGGTCGGTCATGGTTAGTTATTATTATTTTTTTAAATTCTCTTTATTAAGCAATTTAAAAAGAAAAGATTTAACTAACCATGTCCCTGTAATGTGACAGTTTTGCGTGACCATCTGGTTATGCAAATATTTCTATTTCCATTTGTCTAAAAATTGCTGAGGCAAATAGAATCAAATTCTAAATGACTAGTCAAATATCATTTGCTAGGCAATCAGCATTTAAAAATGAAAATACACTATTTGCCCGAGCAAAAAGCATTTGCCTAGATAGAAGCAATTTACCTAAAATAACCATTTGACTGCAACATACATAAAAAAACATAGGTATCGAATATACAGGGCGTCTCTAAAAGCTACCACAGATTCCTGAGGCTACAATATGACGATCTAACCCAACTTACCTTTGACCAAAAGTGAAATATTTTTTGGAGATACAGGGCGTTAAAAATTTATTCTGGTTTTAGTTTTTATAAATAATTTTTAGTAATAATAGGCGTATTGTTACAATATTTGACTAAAAGGGGTTTTGAGAGGTGAGAGATAAAAATCTGCTATCAATTTAATTGTTAACTTTAGGAGGCGCCACCTGCGGTATCTTGAACAACTTAACAAAATAATCTTTTGAACCACTCTATGCAACTTTTAAAGAAAAATTCTTATTCTTCGACATATTTTACATATTAAAGGTATACATGGTTAAAGTTAATTTAGGCTACCGTTTTTGAGATATCTCGATTTTTAAAAAATTGCTTTTTGTACGATCAGATCTAAGCTATACAGAGTGTTTAGAATTAAATGCTAATCTTAACATATCTAAACATATATGTCCTAAAAGACTTATTTATGAAATACAGGGTGTTAAATTTTTTAAACAATAAGCTTTGTTACCACCCTGTATCTCAAAAGTTAAGCCATTTAGGACATAGGTTTAAATGAACTTTTCTTCCTAAAATTACGTAAGAATTCATACTCCAAAAGATAAGCATCTAATTATGAAACACCCTGTATAATACTGTATATCTGAGACCACGCCATACAAAAAGGAATTTTTTAAAATTCAGATATCTCTGCCAAAAGGAAACAGCTGCCTAAATCAACATTTACTAAGTACACCTACTTTATGTAAAATATTGTTTAAAAAATATAAAAAAAGTTACATAGGTACAAAGTGTCTCAAAAAGAAAGTTTTTAATTTGTGCAAGGTGGCGCCTTCTAAAGTTAAAAATAAAATTGAGACCAAATTTTTATTTCTTACCTTCTAAAACCCCTTTTAGCCAAATATTGTGACAATGGACCTATTACTAACAAAATTAGTTATAAAAAAACTAAAACCAAAATAAATTTTTGACACCCGGTATCTCCGAAACCATACACTTTTGACTAAGGTAAGTTGGGTTAGATCGTTATATTTTAGCCTCTGAAATCTGTGGTAGCTTTTTGTCTGCACCTCTCAGAGATACCCTGTATAACCTTCCCTCTTTTAGAAGTCGGTCAAAAAATATGCAATAATTTTGTCCATGTGTGTAATTACAATAATATACTTAAAACCTTGTAATTATTTTTCTTTTACAAGTCCAACAAATTTTCTTTCATTACATGGTTGTTAATTACACGTCAACCTAAAAAAAGAACTACTTCGGTCATGGTCCTGGAGATGATTTTTAGTTCTAATTCTATTTTAGGTGACCTGCTAGTTCATAGGAGTCAATAAGGACGAACAGGGTCAGCTCGTTATACCCAGAAACCAGGACTGAAGAGGTCCTAGTTTTTTTACCCAATTAACAATCATCCAGTAAATAAATGTCGAAACTTGTCGAATTAATAACTTATTGTTTTGAGATAAATATACAGCGTGTCTAGGTAGCGTAAGTTCGCAGCATATGGAAAACTTTTTATTATTAATTTTACGAAAAAAGTTTTGCATGGTCTAAAACCCAAAATGGAATCATCAGATATTCATTGTTTGCAGTGGTATACGAGATATGTCAAAAATATAAACTTTGCTTAAAAGGAAAGTACCTTTATTTTTCATAATATCGAAAATTTTTATTAAGAACAGATGTTAAGAGGATGCCTTAGCACGTTAAATTAGCTAAAACGCGATTCGCTGCCGTTTTTAAATATTTGTTTTGAGAAAAAGTTGTACATAGAAAAGTTTCTTAAAATGATTTTTGGTAATGGTAATAATTAACACATTAAATTTCCCAAAATTACAAAACCGTAAAAATAACCAACTTTCTGATAATCCTTGGCACATTTTAAGAAACTTTTCAATATACAACTTTTTCTCAAACAACTATTTAAAAAACGGCAGCGAAGCGCGTTTTAGCTCATTTAACGTGCTACGGCTTCCCTTAAGAATTAAAAATACCATTTAAATATGCAAGGTTGTTAATTTTGAAGAAAAAATTAAAAACTTCTTTAAAGTTTTTATGTGTTAACGGTGAAAATTTCAGTTTGTATATTAGTGCATACTTATTTTAAAATTTAATATGTAAAGAAAGCTTAAGAACTGTCAAAACAGCGAAAAGTCACAGAAACGCTCGTTATCGCAGAAAAAAATATAAAAAGTTTTTTTGAAATATTAACCAGATTGCACGTTTAAAAGTTATTTTTAATCCTAAACGTTTCTTCTTAATGCAAATAAGGTAGGTAGTTTTAAAGTGTACAATCTCCAAAAATAAATTGTTATGTTACATCCAATAAAAAATAAACAAAAAACCAATGCATTTTTTCTTAAGTTTGAGCACTCTGTTATGGATGTAGTCATGGTCAAAAAAGTGATTTATTAAAATTAAGCGCTAAAAAATAAAACTTTTGAAACATTTATTATCCTACTGTTGTATTAACAAGTTTAAATGGACATTGAACACTTTAAAACTAGACCGCTCAAATGTTCGATATTATGAAAAATTGAGGTACTTTCCTCTTGAACAAAATTCATATTTTTGACATACCTCATATACCACCGGGAAAAATTCAAATCTGATGATTGAAGTTTAGGTTTTAGACCATGCAGAACTTTTTATAAGAGTAACTTTTTTCGTAAAATTAATAATAAAAAGTTTTCCATATGGTAACTTAAGTAGACATGCTGAATTTCTTGTTATTACAATTGTAGTAAGGGCATAAGGTTTTTAAGGCACTTTAAAAATTATTTTGTGTTTAACGCAAAGTAACCATCTTAATTTCCATTGCCTACAGAACATTTTTTTATCTGTGTGCACCTTTAGAAATGCATGATAGAAATACAAGCTAAAGGATTGCAACATAAGCCGAACAAATCTTATAAATAAACTACAATTTATAACAGGCACACAAAATTAAAGAAATATAGCTTTAATCCATATTTACAAATATCGAAACTTACCATAAAAAAGATAGGTCAATTATTTTTTACTGACCCTTACCCCAATATTTGACATAACTGTCGAGCAATTTATAAAAAGGTAGACATCTTTACCAGGAAGAATGTACCAGCATAAAACATAGCAAAGGTAGATTTGATTTACAGTGTTCTGACCAGTAAATCATAAAGAAAGAGAGAAAAGAAAAAGGGGAGAACTAACTAGAACTACCTATGCACCACCAGCATTAACACGAATAACAAAGGCTAATACAGTTTTGCTAATAATTGATGAATCATTTGTCTATATTGAAGATGAGACAACAAGCTTCGACAAATTATGGCGCAATGAAAAAATATATATAAAAATATGCTATTCAATAATAGGATTGGATATGATCCATTTTGAAATGATTTTCTTTTGCCACGAATTTCCTGTAGACAACAGCTTAAATTCCTAAAAATGCAGCCGCTGATATAAAATAATTTTAATTTTACTAGAATTTAATTAGAATCTTACCGAATTATATTTGTAATTATAAATAAAAAATAAATAATTAAAAAATAGATATATAAATATTACTTACCAATTCCCACGCAGAAATAAGTTGGTCCTCGTATTCTTTACACACAACAAAACCATCATATACAGGATGGCTCCAACCGCCATGGAAATCAAAACCCACAATAGCTGACGCGATATCTACGTTCATTTTTCTAGCAATCTTATTTAGACCAGGTACTACAAAAATATCAAAATATAGTTTTTTACTTTGTTTTGCAAAAAAAGGTCAATTTTATAAACTTTTTTCCTCAGTATTGTGTATCATTAAAAAAAAACAATAGCATATTTATATTTCTGCCACGGTGATATAAAGTACATATCCTTATTTTTGTTGAAGAGAGAGTGAACATCTTTAGAAGTTATTTAAAAACCTCAGTGGACATATTTTTTTATGTACATCAACAAAATATTTACCACAACCAATTGCATTAGCTAGACGAGAGACAAAGTCATAAAGTTACGTGAAGTGCAAAACCAAGGTATTATAAAACCATCCCAGAGTCATAAATCTATGGTCCATGGTCATCTCGAATAATCCTAGTTAAGATTAGGGATGGCTTCATCACTTTTTTGTTAACTTTAGAAAAATTAATGATGTTACCAAAAGGGACAGTTTTTTTCTACTACGAATTGACGATGCCTTATGATGTGTTTATGTTGGAGCGACGAGGAACGAAGAGCGCGGTTTTACTACCAAAGCGAAAAAATTATCTCGTAGTTATATGCAAGTGTTTAGAGTGGAGCAATACGGTAAGCAACGCTTGAAAGTCAAGCAAAGGTAATAGCGAGGATAAGAATGTGTTTTTGTTGGAGCGACGAGGAACGAAGAAAGTGGCAATACAAAAAAGCGAAGAAAAGTATTTTGTAGTTTTATATGCAAGTGTTTATTGTAGAGCAGTAAGGAGAGCAGCGCTTGGAAGTCAAGTAAAGAGGACAGCGACGAAAATTATTCTGTGTATTTGCTTTGCTTTTATTAGAAGTGATACTGTTAAACTATTTAATATTTGACTACGTGGGAAAAAACAAATTTATTTAAAATTTAGTAGTTTATTTTTTGGAAAAAACGCTCGTACACGTCGAACTCTGTTTTCGGATACGGTTTTTTTTATGGTAAATTCATGTATACAGTAGGTTGGCCCATCTTAGGCAATCTTTGAAAATGTGTGCTAGCACCCCTTAAAACGGTTCCATTTGATGAAAAAACATCCCCTCTTAAATTTTATTTTAATCGGATAACGGGAAGTGGTGCCGCAAATATATGTTGTATTTGCAAAGCCAAATTATGTTAGAAATTAATAATTTATTAGCCTTAAAGGACACTCAAAAAAGAAACAATGTAAATAGAGTCATTTAAGAATATATCAGGTTTACTTAAGTATGGATAAAAGTTAACTTAAAACTATTTTAAGACCTGGAATATTTTTTTATATATTTACAAAACGTGTTTTGCAATGCTTAACAACTTAAAGTAAATATTGCTTTTGTTCCTAGTCCTTAGCTAATATGCTATTATACTCATCAATTATATGATACCTCTCTCAGGTGTGTCAAATACTACTATTTAACAACACTTGCTGTAACTTTTGTTGTTATTCCAAGTTGGTGGATCGCTTTCCAAAATTTCTGTAGGAAAATTTAATTTTAAAAAAATCCGAAGTAACGTACATAAAGTCGTTAATTTCTTTTTTTCCATTTGATTAATTCCTCTACTATTAGTCGTTTGACACCATCTGACGCTGGCTTATTTACAGCCCTTACCATTTTCTTCGTATAACATTAATTGAGATATTTTCATCTGGGAATGCTAAGGAAACATTTTCAGAATTTAGATACTATAATTGTTTTTCATTTTACCCATGCAGCATATAAATATACACAAATATACTCTTTATTTTTTAATATTTTATCAATTCTTTTCAAAACTGGAGGTCGTGAAATGGGGCCTTTTTGCCGAGGCTTTTATAAAAATAATTACGAGAAACAGGCGTATGTCCGTAGTAGCTGATTTTTCCTTTTGTTTGTTTAAATTAATTTTAAAAGAAAATTATTTTTAAGCAGTAAATGGCTTTTGACATCCTCCAAGGTGCATGATGGACCCAGGACCCCAGGACCCCAGGACGCCAGGACACCAGGACGATAAAATATCACATTTGATGGTTCTTCTTTGAAAATCAATTTGGAAAGTAATAAAAAGATCTTGAAAATCAACTCGGGGGTGGGGTGAGGAATTGTTAAGTTATTATATTATTTCAAGGCTACAAAATTTAATTGTTTAATTATAACAACCGGTTTCTAAATTATTTTTCTATTTTAGGCGATTATTCTTTGAAATATTTAAATAACGCAACATTAGGATGGATAAAGAAGGCATGTTTAAATTTATTTTTTTTAATTATTTTTAAAATACAGTGTCGCCTAGGAAAATATAAAATATATGCTTCTAATTGTTATTGCATTATTGAAGCTGCACCATTTAAATACCCTAGATTAAAATCTGTAGTGTCATAACATAAACCAATAATCTTATTTTTTAAATTCCAATCAGAGTTTCATAAACTGTCAAGGAATTGTTGAATTGTTCCTTACCCGCTGAATGCTGTAAAGGAGGCACTACAAGCATTTGCTTCACTTATCCAGTAGTAATTAGTACAAGTACAGCAAGTGTGTCAGGTTTACTTTTATTCTTAAAAGTGTATAATTTGGCAACAAAACATCCTCCCCGCCTTAGCTAGGAAAAATAAAATTAGAATATAATATGTTGTGCACCTACCTATACCTAATATTTTGACCTGCTTGCGGCACGTGTTCCTCCAGTGCCAATGGCACGCGTCTTAAAAATTTGGGCACGCGAGTATATCGATGTTTTTTAAATATAGCTAAAATTAGGGAAATTTAAAGTAGGTTTTTTGCTCTACAAAATTTGAAGTATCTGAAAGAAAGTATTGAAGGGTAAAGAAAGCAGGTGACGACCTTTTTGTCCTTTAAAATTTGAAGTAACTGAAAGAAAGCATTAAAGGGGAAAGAAAGCAGAAGAAGCTCCCTTTTTGCTCGTCAGAAAGTATTTCATGGCACGCCAAGGCCATCTTTTAAATTTTTGTACAAAAATTGCACGTAAATACGAAATGGTTCGCCCGCACTGCTCTAGTCCGATATTTTTGTCAATTTTATTTTTAGTATAAAGGAATATTTTTACATGGTGGCCCGGTAAAAATCTTTAAAAACATTTTCACCCCTATAGAGATGGGCCATCCTAGTTTACAGGGTGGTCCAAAAGGTCAATGCACAATAGTTGCTTAGGACTCGGTACGCTTACGGTACGGTCAAATATATTACATGCTATTTAAATGGTATTTAAGGTCATTTATTTTAAAAGCATGTAAAATATTTGACCGTACCCTGAGCGTACCGAGATCTAAGGGCGTAGTATGCATTGACCACATATTTTTTAAACGAATAAAAATTGCTTCTTTTATTTGATACGCTTTGTTCCCTTTCAACCCATTATCCGGTTGGCAACATTTCAAAGTAAATTTTTATGAACGGTTATGAACGTTTATATATTCTACATTCGTTATTTTTCAATTTTTTGGAAAGATTCGAGAAAGTATGATGTTTATATTGCTGGCGCACTTTTTTTTGAAGCAAAACTATGCTAAAACGCCTAAACATCAGATACTTATGGCACCATTAGTGGTTTTGATACCCCGATCCAGTTAGTAAAGCACTGGGTAAGTTCCTATTGTTTACGCAGGAACTTTGCAATTTTTTTGATCTAGTAGATCATTTTTAGATTTTTTACAAGAGATAGGTTAGCGGTAGTAGTAGTCTACTTTTTCCCTTTTGTTTGTTGGATTGTTAAACTGTTTTATATCAAATATAATATTTAAACAAAGGCTTCGCCGTTGGATTGCCTAAAAATTATGGTCAAATCAAAGCAATAATTAATTTAAAAGCGAAATCCTACAATTTTTCGAGTAAATAAATAAAGACCATTTCTCGGCAGGGTTTCATCCCCATCTTATTAAAGAATAAACAACATAGGGGATTTTTAACTGCAGAATTTAATAAAAGCGATCCGAATTGATTACGCCGATAAATAGTTTTTATTTATTTACACAAAAACCGTACAACAAATAAAAAACGTCAAAGATCAAATTTGTGCTTAACTTAATGGGAATTTTAAAAATGTTTTTATTTTAGAAAAATGCAGTGGCTTTAATATCTGAATTGGTATAAAAGTTATTATAAAAAAGACTTCTTTTTAAATTTTAAAAATCCCGTGGTTCAAAAACTAAGATGCTTAGGACATAGGTTTATATGAAGTTTATTTCTTATTTTTCATTGTAGAATTACCTCTTAAAGTTTGTCGTGTTATTAAATTAGGCGAAATTGATTTTACACCCGTGGTACAAGAATCTTCATAAGAAATTTAAAAAAAAAAGTTTATTAGGGTGCACAAAAAAATAGCGAGTCTGGTGATGAAATAAGTGTTTTCTAAACTGCAACAATGGGTTCTGTTTAACACAAAATAATCGAAAATACCACTTCCAAGCAGCATTTTAAAGAAATATATATAAGTATTTTTTCTTAAAAATCTTATAGCAAATTTTAAAAAACGAAAAAGTGTTAAAGTTAGTTTTACATTGTAAGTCACATGGAAAACTATTCAAAATATTTTTTCAAATAAAAATGTACAAAACAAATGTAAGTAAATACCTACTTTATAACACTATTAAATGTTCAGAAAAAATCTATGCATAAATAAACTCATTACCTACAAATTGTGGATGAAAACCTGTATTATTTGTTTTAAATTTTTCTTTTCTGCATTAGAAGTCATTAATTGAAAAATAGTTTGGTATGTTTAATGGTAGGTTTACATCTGACATTTATTGCATGATAATTTATGTCAGACAGAAATTCTGGCTAATGTAAATGGTCAAAAATGTATTCTATTATATTGTATTTTCGGTTGTATTCAGCCATAGTCAAGCCAAGTGGTTGTGGTCAAAAATTTATGTCCGATAAAAATGTTTTATTGTTTACATTAGCCAGAATTCCTGTTTGACATAAATATTCTGCAATAAATGTCAGATGTAAACCTACCATAAGGAAGAAGGGATGTCATATTATTATTTTACAATTATCTGAACATTAAACATATTTTAAAGACCCTAACAATATTTTGACACGCTGCATCTCTTATCTCTTTAAAGTATGTTATTTAAATAAACATCAAATAATGAAAGCTACAGTTTAAGATTAAACATATGTCGACTAAAATAACAACACCCTCAAGTTGTACTTTAAGTGTTATTATTCGTCATTAATTGTGGTCAGTAAGTTACAAAGTCAGTAAGTCCTTAACAGAGATTGCCAGAGGTTATGAATTCCATAGAAAACTTTGACTTACGGACAAAATGCCACCTGTCAGGAAGCTGCTTCACGTGCTAGCATTGGTCATATTAAGCAGTCGCGACCTTAATTTTAAATGGATTTTACCTAAAAATGTACAAATTTAGAACTTATAGACGAGGGGTAAACCACAGACAAAAATATGTAAACCACAATTCCACTTTTCCATATAATTCCTTCACAATACCACAAAACTCGATCACAATTCCATGACACTTCCACATTAATCTTAGAAGCTGATGATTTGAAGTGGCGAATCTAAGCCTCCTTTGGCCTTTTTGTAATTTTTTGTCATTTGCAAATTAAATTCTCTTTAATTTTGAGTAAGTTAATTTTTTTCCTAAGATTAAAAATAAAAAGTTATTATTGAAAATTAAGGCAACTTGTAAACAATCTTCTTTTTAACCGTAAAAACGTCTTTCTATTCATTTTGCGAAAAATTAACATAAAAGCATGTTTATAGAATAACATTCAAAGAATAATTTTGATTTTATGTTTTTTTATCGTCTGATAAAAAATAACAAAGTTTGAAACAAAAGTAGATATTAATTTCTAAAATTTGTCAACCTGTCAAGAGTAAACACCTTAGTTTACAGTGTTATCGTGCGGGTTGGAATAAATTCATTTAAAATTCAGGGTTTTTTATTTTTGGAAAAAAGTTATAACACGTCGATTTTTGTTTTAGGCTGAGGTGTTTTTCATAGCAAAATCATGTATACACGGTGGCCCACAAATAGGCAATGACCATCAACTTTATTTTTTAAATTGAAACACCCATTTTTTATTACATTTTAGAATTCTTCATTGAATTCTAACAATATTTCGTATATTATGTCTTATACCTAGCTTAGTGACTTATTGTTCAAAAATGGCCCGATACTTCGGTTTTTGAGTAGAAGCAAATGCTTTATACAGTGAATAAAGTATGTCAACATTAGTAGATTTTTGAACAGACCCACCTCAAAAAGTCCTGCTGGCACCCCCACCCCCCTCAAAGTTGGTTAAGGGATTGATATAGTTTTTTCTAATATCTTCTAAACGGTAAATAATAAAAAAAACTGATTTTAGTGTCGTTAGATAGAGCACAAAATTCTGCAAAATAGTAACACTAAAAATTTTATTTTTGTTGATTTAGCAAAATTCTACAACAAAAAAAATGTTGGAGGGGAGCATCCACACGGCACTTTTTACGATATATCTTCCAAACCATCCACCAAATAAAAAAATATAGGAAACAAAAAATAAAGACCAAAGTTTTCCCTATCGAATGGTGTATAACATTATACTATTATCTTTTAAAAAAAGCTACCAGTGGCGTACAAAGTAGCACTACACCAGTATAGTACCTACCTAAAAATAGAAATTTTTAATGTTATACTTTTAATTTTTTTAATATTTTTTACTTTAGTTTTATTAATTTATAATTATTTCTAATTCTGCATAGTAGTAATAATAAATAATCATATTACACGGAAAAAAAATTACCAGTACAAAAATCAAAATTAAGACGTGTGGATTGAGTTTGGTACTGGTAAAAATGTAAGACGTATTTCGTGTATCGAAATTGCTAAACAAATCAATGAAAAAGTCTAGCCCTTCTTTTTTATTCACTAACCGGTTGCGATACCACGTCCTCCTTTTATGGAAAAGGAAAAAAAGTGTTGGGAAGCTTGGGAATCTTTTCCGGAAGTTACAGCTACTTTCATTGATTTATTGCAGCATTAAAAAACCTTCACCTCGGCAATTAAGTGTGATCTCAAAATTCGTTGTAACCATTTACGATAAACATTCTGATAGTAGCAACATTGATATTTGTCGAATGCAACTTTTTGCCCAAAAAACCGAACGGTTGAGAATTTACCCACAACAATGAATGCTTTAGCACTTCACATTAATTAATGCATTTATCAAGCAGGATTTGTTTGGGGTAATCTCTGCCAACCAGTGGTTGAACTTCCATGTCCATCTGAATGGGGATGGATTTTAGAGAATACTAAATGGACACCACTGTGGACCACTTTAAAAAATGAAAAAATATCATCTGATACACTATTAAAATGTAAATGTAAGATTTGTGGCACAAATTGTAAATGTTTTTTAAAAAATTTAAAATTTACCAGGTTATGTTTGTGTGCGGAATGTTGTAATTAGGTATTTTAGGTTGTGTAATAATGTGTTTGTTTTTTATTGATGTTATATACAGTGTGTCCCAGGATAGATGTTACAAGAGTACCAATGGAACAAAAATTTTTGAATTTTAAAACGAAATTTTGGGCAGACCGGTCGCATGGTCCAAAAGTAATAAATACAAAACTTTACTTCAATTGGTATTAAACAGGGCGAGTTGAAAAATTGACAAAAATATTTTTTAAACTTAACGTGTTTAACTTTAAATTTTGACATAAAATTTAGTTCTCTACAACATTTACCTATACAATTTTGTCCTATTTTTAAAAATAAAGGTACTTTATTCTTGGTCATTTTTCATATTTTTAGTTATAACTTGCCCTGTATATTACCAATTAAAATCAAATTTTGTATTTATTAGTTTTGGACCATGCAACCAGTTTCCCAAAAGGACGATTAAAAAGTCCAAAATTTTTGGTGAATTTGTCCTCTTGTAACACCTATCCTGGGACACACTGTATAAGCCATATTTGTTGTTATCTTTATAATAAAAAGTTATTATAATACTGTTGTTATTTATTTAAAAATATAATGAATAAAATTATAAAACGAAACAAATAGGTAAATAAAATGTAAAGTTTAATTATTAATTAATAAATCTAAAGTGAAAAATAATCTTTTAAAATTAATAGAATAACATTAAATATTTCGATTTCTAGGTACTTTACTGGTGTAGTACTAATTTGGTACGCCACTGGGAGCTTTATTTTAAAAGATAATAGTCTAAATGATAACTTTGTGGTTTGTCGTTTATTTTGTTTATTTTTTTTTGTTAATGGTTTGAAAGATATATGGTAAAAAGTGCCGTATGGATACTCCCCTTCGACTTTTTTTTGTTGTAGAGTCTTCCAAAAAAAAAACAAAAATATTATTTTTAATATTACTATTATGCGCAATAAGGTAATATTATCAATTAATATAACTAAAGTGAGAAATATTCTGAAAAAAAAGTATAACATTAAAAATTTCTATTTTTAACTACCTACTATACTGGTGTAGTGCTACTTTTGTACGCCACTGGTAGCTTTAATTTAAAAGAAAATAGTATATTGTTATACACCATTCGATAGGAAAAACTTTGGCCTTAATTTTTTGTGTCTTATATTTTTTTGTTTGGTAGACGGCTTGGAAGATATATCGTAAAAATGCCTTGTGGATGCTCCCCTCCAACTTTTTTATATTGGAAATTCTTACGTAATAAACAAAAATACAATTTTAATTATTATTATTTTGCAGAATTTTGTGCTCTATCTAACGACACTAAAATCAGTTTTTTATCATTTACGGTTTAGAAAATATTAGAAAAAAACTATATCAATCCCTTAACCAACTTTGAGGGGGGTGGGGGTACCAGCAGGACTTTTTGAGGTGGGTCTGTTCAAAAATCTACTAATGTTGACATACTTTATTCACTGTATAAAGCATTTGCTTCTACTCAAAAACCGAAGTATCGGACCCTTAAGTCACTAAGCTAACCTAACTAATAATAACTTATGCCCGCGCCCCTTTATACTGTTTAAAATTGATGGTGAATTTCTCGATAACTGTTAACTTTAGGTATAATATATGGTAAATACAAAATTGTTAGAATTCGATGCAGAATTCAAAACTGTAATAAAAATTAGATGTTTCCATATAAAAAATTAAGTTGATGGTCATTTCTTATTTGTGGGCCACCCTGTATATATTATTTTATTATGAGCAACACATTTTTCCAAATAACAAGTTACTAAATTTTAAATGAATTTATTCCAGCCCGCTCGACCACACTGTAAACTAAGGTGTTTACTCTTGACGGGTTGACAAATTTCAAAAATTGATATCTACTTTTGTTTATAACTTTATTATTTTTTGTCGTACGATAAAAAGTTATGGAGCCAAAATTATTCTTTGAATGTTATTCTATAAAAATGCTTTGATGTTATTTTTTCGTCAAATGAATAGAAATAAATTTATTACGGTTAAAAAAATGTTTACAAGTGGCCTTAATTTTTATTAATAACTTTTCTATTTTTAGTCTTAGGAAAAAAATTAACTAATTTAAATTGAAGGTCATAATATTTGCAACAAAAAATGGTTAGTTTTTTGTGTGACCAATAGTTTTTCATATAAATAATAAAAACCGTTTGCATCCTCTTTTCAAGATGGCGGCTGCAGAACAAAGGTGGCGACCCCACAAAATTTAATGTAACTTTACTTTGACTTCCCCTTGATAACTAAACAATAAAATTGCGTCCTCTAATAAAATGCACACAAAGGCTGTAAAAATGTAACAGTTCAGTGGACTAAAAGAAAAATTAGACAACAATTTCACACAATTCCCCAACATTTCCAAACAATTTTATTTAGACCATATAGACCAGGGGTGGCCAATTTGTTTAGGCCCAAGATCGACTTTTCAGTGACACACCCAGTGCGATCTACCAATTTCATATTTCGGTGATTGAAAAATTATTTTCCGCTCCTGCAAGAAAATTTATTTTTAAGGTTTAAAAGTTTTTGAAAAGCAAAAAAAGTCCCCACCTCCCGACTTTCCGCCTTTCATTTCTACATTTGTAGCGTTGCGCCCTGATGCCTTGGACCATCCGGTAGGTACGGCCCTGGTTCTAGGTATTTATATTTTTGACCTTGCTACGATCGACTGCACTAATAGTCGCGATCGACCGATCGAGTTGGCCACCCCTGATATAGACCAATCAGTCTATCCTATTTCCTGCTGAAAGCGCTGGACAAAATAGTGAATAGATACATTAGAGAGAACACCCTCAAAGGGAATTGTCTGAACCAGCGCCAATATGCGTACCAAACTGAAATATTTGTGGATCTAGCACTAGACGATCTAAACAGACTTCTGGCTCAGTCGATTGACGACAAGGAGGTGGGGTTGGCGATATTCTCAGACATAAAAGGCGCGTTAACAACGTACCAACTTTTTCACTTACCAACGCGCTAAGGAACAAAGGTATCTTCGACACGGTCTGCACCTGGATTGAAGCCAGCCTTAGGTATAGGGTCATTAGATCCACCCTAGGCACAGTAACAATGGAGGCTGAAGTGGTGAGTTTTCAAACCGAGGACGAAAATAAACATCTGTCTCGTACAACACCCTTCAGTGTTCCAGGAGGAAATTGTAGCCATAGAACAATGTGCTGGGGAAATCACCAGAAGTTACATGGGTAAAACTATAGTAATTTATTCGGATAGCCAGGCAGCCATCAGGGCGGTTAGTTCATGCAAGATCAGCCCTAAGCTGGTGCAGGACTGCGTAGCCGCCCTGAAAGAGATGGGTGCGTCCAACAAGCTAACTATTGACTGGGTACCGTACCATAAGGGCCACCAGAGCTGAACCGTAATGGTATGTTCTCTATTGAATACTGAAATGACTATGTACAAGGGTGGTTTGATATTACCTTAACTTTATTATTTAAATGAACAAAACAAGGAAATCGTATAAGCACAATGTTATCAATAAGTCTATATCTTCAGCACTAAACTCTCGGTGGCGAAATAAACAGCTGGTTGCTGTCACTGGAAGAGCGCGTTCAACATGACATAACCTCATCAGACACATAAGCAAAAGAAGTTTATGAAGTTTTGGATAGTATCTGCACCAAGAAACACGTACTGTAGAGCATCGTTTAGCAAAGTCGCACTTAGTAGTTTATTAGTCTGTCATTGGTAACGCACATACTTTTTGCACTGCACGCTTGAAAGTTCCTCTTGTGGTTTTAACAGTTACCACCCGAACGATTCCATCAGAACCTGGATGCATGTTCACCACTCTACTTACTGACCACTGCAACGGAGGAAGATTATCTTCTACTAACAAGACCATTCTTCCAATGGATAAGTTGTCGACTGATGTGACACCTTTACTTGATCGCTGTTGGACTTCGGTAAGATAGTCTTTGGAGCAGCGTTTCCAGAAATGCTGTATGATTTGTGTCATATGTTGGTATCTGGTAAGACGACCACTTTTGATGACGCACAAGTCTGGTTCTGGTATCGCAATCAAAGAGCTCCCAATTAAGAAATGGCCGGGGGTCAATGGATTTAAGTCATTGGGATCTGATGATATTGGAAAGAGTGGACGGGAATTCAAACAGGCCTCAATCTGCACTATAATAGTGTTAAATTCCTCGTAAGTTAAGGTTGCATTTCCGATTACCCGACGCAGGTGATATTTTACAGCCTTGACGGCGGATTCCCAGATTCCGCCGAAATGCGGAGAACGGGGTGGAATGAAATGCCAAGTTATACTTTCAACAGCAAAAAGTCAGTAAACACGTTTTGATTTTTGCATTGTTTTAAAAATGTAGTTAGTTCATGATTAGCGCGAACAAAGTTGGTACCGTTATCAGAATAGATGTGCTGACACTTGCCTCGTCGCAAAATGAAACGCTTGAACGCATTAAGAAATGAATTGGTTGAAAGATCAATCACTAATTCCAGGTGTAGAGCTTTTGTAACTAAACAGATAAAAACACACAAATAAGCTTTAACAAGCTGTTTGATTCGTGCTAATCCTACCTTAATGTAAAAAGGACCCGCATAGTCTACAGCACAGTTCAAGAAAGGCCTGAATGGAGTCACTCTTTTTCTGGCAATTGACCTAACAATGTCTCAAACGTAGTGGGTTTGACTTTAAAACATACGATACACTTTTTAAGTACTTTACGGATCTCATTTCTTCCCGCGATTGGCCAAAACCGTGTACGAATATGCGCTAAAAGTGCTTGAGGACCCGCATGTAAGAGTTTGCTATGCTCGTAAGTAATCAAAAGAATTGTAATGATGTGACCCTTAGGTAAAATTATAGGATGTTTAAAGTCATAATCTAAGTTGGATCTTTTAAGCCTACCCCCACCCTCAGCAGTCCGTCGGTATCTAAGAACGGGTTTAAATTTTTTAATTTGATCTTATTACTAACATTAATTTTGTTACTTAGCGCTTTCTTTTCTTCTGAAAAATGTTCAGATTGTGCAAGTCTGAGCAAATGCTTCATAGATAAATCAAGTTCTTGAGGTTTTAACGGGCTATTCTGAGGAGAGTTTTTAGGGCATTATTTTTAAATCGTAAAATGTATGTCACTACTCTTTGAAGCTTCAAAAATGACGAGAATTTAAAAAACAGAGACAAATCAGGTTTTGTCGCAATCATGGATTTAACTCCAGGTTTTCCTTCAGGGGTATCTGCAAGTTTTATTGGCATGCTGGCTGGCCAGTCATTAGAATCTTCTTTGAGCCAGTCAGGGCCATGCCACCACAATTTGGTATCACTTAATTCTGCTGGATTGATGCCTCTAGATATGATATCTGCTGGGTTATCTGCCCACCGTATGTGTCGCCAGTTATGCTTGTTAGTCAACTCTTGGATTTCTGTTGCCCGATTTCCAACAAATGGTTTCCACTTATATGGTTCATCTATAATCCATGTAAGTGTTATACTAGAATCACACCAAAAAAATAATTAATCGAAATGAAGATTAAGCGATTTTGCAGTAACATGGCTTAATCTTGCAGCTAGCAGGGCTCCGCAAAGTTCCAAACTCGGTAGGGAAATGTCCTTTAGAGGCGCTACTCTCGATTTAGCGCATAACAAGTTAGTGGAAATAACACCTCGAGAATCCTTGGATCTGATATAAATGCAGGCACCATAAGATGTTTCAGAGGCGTCACAAAACGTGTGCATTTCAATTCTGATTGGATTCCTGCAAATAACATAGCGCGGTACTGAGATATTTTTCACTGACTGCATTTGTTCTTGGTATGTCTTCCAGCTGGTATATATCTGCACTGGAACACTCTCGTCCCAATCTAAAGATAATTGCCATAGCTGTTGCAGTAAAATTTTATCGGACCCATCAATCCTAAAGGATCAAAAATCTTAGATATAAATGACAAAATTGATCTTTTGGTTATGTATTTAGGTGTTGAGCAAATCGATTACAGATTATAACAAAAACTATCATTCTGGCTATTCCAGACTACACCCAAAGTTTTAGTTTCCTTACTTTCGGAAAATTGTCCGAGTTTTCCTGAATTATTGAAGGATCATTTGATCTCCATTTGCGCAATTCAAATTGACCTTGCAACAGAATGTCGGTAATTTCCCCCTTAATCCTTAGGACATCCTCGATAGAGTCGGCGCCAGAAATAAGATCATCAACATAAAAATCTTCTTTAATTATATTACTTGCTTGGGGCTTTCTAGAAAGATTTTCTTCTGCTAATTGACAGAAAGGGAGCACAAGAAGTTCCATAGGTAACAGTATTTAACGTAAAAGCAGCTACTGCCTGGCTTTCATCGCTTCTCCACAGAATAGCTTGAAGATGCCGTTGATTATCCTGTACCATTATTTGGCGGTACATTTTTGCGCAGTCAGCTGTAATCACATACTGGTGTCTCCGAAACCTGAGAATGATTGAAAACAAATCTTGCTGAATGGTTGGTCCAGTCATTAGCACTTCATTTAAAGACATTCCTGATTCCGTCTTAGCTGATGCATCGAACACTACTCTTACCCTTGTTGTTGACGAAGATTCTTTGAACACACAAGTATGTGGCAGGTAGTTCAGTCCAGGCTTATCTGGATCCACTTCAGACATGTGTCCCAGTGCTTGGTACTCATCCATGAAATTAACATATTGGGATTTCAAAACCCTGTTATTGTGCAGCCTTTTTTCCAGAGACTTGAATCTTCCTTGCGCAATTTGTTTGGACTCCCCCTCTGGAAATGTCATATTTTAATGGAAGCTGCAAAGAAAATTTTCCATTTGTCTCCCGTTTATGCGTAGTTACAAAATGTTCTTCACAAGCCTTTTGTTCCGAAGACCACATTGGCCTCGACTCACAATATTCAACTTGCTAGAAATGTTCAAGTTGTTTCTCCAATTCCAAATTTACAGAAAGGTGACACATGGTCTTACTCGGATTATTGTATACATTAGCAACTTGACCTGACAGAATCCAGCCAAGTTTAGTCTTCTGTGCTAGTACTTGGGTATTGGATAACTTGATTTGTCCAATGCACAGCAGCTCCCAAAATAAGGATGCGCCCAGCAATGCATCGATTATGGATGCAACATTACATAAAGGATCTGCCAGGCTTATATTTTCAGATATTCCAATTTTTGACAAGTTAATGTGGCTTACAGGCAAATTGTCAGCTATTTGATCAACAAAAAGAAATGATAGATTAACATTAAAATTATTATACATTGATTTTATTTTTGTTTGAGTTTTTTGTGAAATGTTTGTACAAATTGGACTCAAGCCCGAAATAGAAATATTCACTACTTGTTTAGGTAATTTAAGTCGTTCACAAAGCTCTTTTGTAATAAAATTGCTCTGCGAGCCTGAATCCATATTGCATTGATGTTCTTTACCAGAAGAGTCATGAATAAAAACGATTGCAGTACATAACAACACCTGATCATCTTTAAATGTACTATGAGCATTTACTAACTTATTTTGATTTGTTGTACCTTGTACGCCCTGTTCTAGACTCTTCTTTATCAAAATGCAGTAACAAATGATGCTTTTTATTGCAAACTCTGCACAAATCTTCCACTGTACATGCCTGATAAGAGTGACCTCCACCCAAACAGTTTATGCATAATTTAAGTTTTTTAACTTTTAAGTACCGCGATCTAGGTGGTAGACATAAAAATTGATCACAAGTGGAAACCTTGTGAGCCTGTTTACAAATTCCACAGGTGTTAGTGGAAAGGTACTATAAGACTGATCCTTATTGGATTCATGTTTAGGATTTTTTGAAAACAGTGGAGGGGATGGTTTGAAATCATGTTTTTTTATAGCTTATTGCTTGAAGCAAATTATATCTTTTATTTAGAAAAGATGTGAAATCTTTCATCGTGGGATTAGTCAAAGATTCTGAAAATGTTTCCCATTCTCTCCTGCTATTATTGTCTAATTTAGAACAAACTAAATAAATAAGCAAAGTATCCCATTTGTCTACAGGCTCCTTCAAAGATTCTAAAGCACGTAAATGCTTACAAAGATTATCTAGTAATTGCCGTAGACCTACGTGAGACTCTTTGCTTAAAGATGACAGTTCAAAAATTGCCCTGACAGGATTATGTATAATAAGACGTCTGCTGTCATATCTGTCTTTGAGTAACTGCCAAGCCACTTGATAATTTGTTGAGGTAGTCTCAATGCCAGATATAACGTGAGCAGCCTCACTCTTTAACGAACTACGTAAATAATGAAACCGTTCAATGTTACTTAAGGTAGGAATATTATTAATCAAAGCATTAAAGGAGTCATGAAAATTTAAATATTCTTCATAATTGCCAGTAAAAACTGGCAAACCTATTTTTGGAAACCTTACTCCTGGAATTGACGATGCAGATGTACTACTTTGACTAGATTGTACTAACATTTGAGGTAAATTTGAATCAAGTATGCTACTAGCCTTTGAAATTATACGATACTATGAATCTTCAAACGCACCACGTTCCTCATTAGTGTCAGCATCATCACCCTCTTCAAGGATCTCTATTTGCACTTGCAATTCATCAAAATCATACCATAACTTTTGACATTGTTCTAATCTTGTCTTTAATTGGGCATAATCACCTTTAAAATTAGTGACAAATGTATCAAATCGTGATAGCTAACCTTTAAGACTGGCTCGTTTTTCTTAAACGTTTGTAACTGTTTATTAGGCATTATCTTAAATTTAAATAACTATGACAAAACCAAAAGATAAATATTACCTAAATACTATAGTGCAAACAGAAACCTGAATGTTAATAATGGATATAAAAAGGAAAAAAGGAATTATACGACCTGGGGCAGCACAGCTTCTCGAAGACGTTTTCCACAAATCGATACGAAAGCAGTCTATTTTGCACAAGCGTGATCAACAGATACCAAGTCCCGAAAATCAAAAATACCGGTACAATACCGTACGTGCACTGGGCTTCCTCCGACGCGACCCTAGCCTCTCGACAATAATACGTCACGCTCTCTCGGGAATACTGTCTAGTCCACTCGATTGACGCGCCTTGAAACAAGGCTAAATCTTGTTTTACAGATGTTTATGGCTGCCGGCCGGAACAAGGAAACTGCCCGCACTTATTAATTTCGAATATTTTGATTCAAAATTCGACTCGTAGGACCAAATGAACCGTAATGGCATGTTCTCTATTGAATACTGAAATGACTATGTACAAGGCTGGTTTGATATAACCTTAACTTTATTATTTAAATGAACAAAACAAGGAAATCGTATAAGCACAATGTTATCAATAAGTCTATATCTTCAGTACTAAACTCTCGGTGGTGAAATAAACAGCTGGTTGCTGTCACTGGAAGAGCGCGGTGTTGCCTGCTCGTTTCAAGGGCAATAAGGAAGTCGATAAACTGGCAAAGGAGGGTGCTGGCAGGGCAATTGTAGGCCCCGAGCCAGTGGCGTGCAATGCAATTTACAGTAGGGTAGGCAAAACTCTAAATATGCTTAAATATGGTTTTGTTCGGAAAACCAATAAAATCTGGGTCCATTAACTATACAACAAATAGGACACTTTTATTTGTAATTTGTCAGAAAATTGTATTATTTATAAAAGTTTCTAAATGGTCCGATATTAGATTAGTAATTGTTAGTATTATATAAAAAAACGGGAATATTAAACAAAAACAAAATCCTAGAATTTTTTAAATATATATATTTTTTAAATATGCTATAAATAAAAATGTGCATGATAAACATCCCTATTTAACGTATAAAAACTTGTTCGAAATACTTATGATAGTGTAGGCAAGAGCCTAATTTAAAATTTTCTCAAAAAAAAAAAAAAATATTGAAGGCCATGATCTTGTATTTAGGCATGGGTTTTAATTTTAAAAACTTTTATATTGAACGTTTTGTTATATATTTAGAAAATGAGGGTAATTTACGCATAAGCAGTCTTCAATATTTTTGAGATACCCTGTATATACTTCGACTGTTATTAAAACTAGCTACTGCAAATACGATAATTTGAGATCATGCACCAACTTTAAGAAAGAATAGATTTTTCTGACAAATTGTAAATCGAAAAGTTTTCAATTTGTTGCACACTTGATAGACCACACTGTATAATAGCCAAATATTAAATTGGACATTTAAAAAATTAATCTGTATTTACTGCAAAATTAAATTAGCGTAAATATTAAATTGCCTTTATCATACGCACTTTAAACCGTCTTAACGTATCGGTTAGGTGTCGCGTTCATGTTAGATCGCCACCGGCAAGCACTGCTTTTAATCTCCGTGTGGATTGGTATTGTTCAGTTTAAATTGCTTTGCCATCTTTTTAAATGCGATGCTTATACGGATGGAAAAAATAACATATTGTAGCGCCGTATGACTCTGGCGAGTGGCGTATAGTTTTATCACTAATTATTTTATAATTTCTGAGATAATTTAGGCTGACTAGTAAATCATTAGATAATTTTAAAATACGTAAAAATTAGTAATTTTTCCAGGGTAGGCAATGCTTTTATGCTTTTATTGTATGCAGGCCGCTACCCCGAGCCCTACTGTGGTATTCCGTCATGCCAAGTAAAGTCAACTATTAGATCATGGATTATGAGGAAATCCCAAGACTGGTAGATAAGAACACCAGGACAGCGTAAGGCAAAAAATTCATAAAGGCATACTCGCCGGAATTTACGAAAGACCTTCTGAATAACAACCGGATGGCAGTAAGAATTATAGTGGGTCAACTAACAGGTCATTGCAGACTGAATAAACACCTGGAAACAATAGGCCTAGCAGAAGAAAACCTTTGCAGGTTCTGCCAGAAAGAAGATGAAACCGCAGAACACATATGGTGCTGCTGTGAAGCCCTTTGTCGTCTGCGGTTTGCAAGGCTGGGTGAGATAAAACTTAAAGCAGCAACATTTACCAAAGAGCCAGGTTCAAGGTTGTGGAGTCTGATTAAAAACACCGGCTTAGATAGTGTACTCTAACATAGGGATGAACGATACACAATAAACCTGAGCAGGTTGCATTGTTAGAGGATTATAATTCAACTTCAAGCTAATCTAATCTATATATTTCGCTCTTCATTTACATATAGTACAGGAAATAAAGCTCAGAAAAAGGTAAAACCTTGCAATTTGGTTCTGCATGTATTTTTTCGTAAAACTAATATTTAGTTATTCGCAATTGAAGTAACAATTTTTCGACGAAAAAATCGACGTTTTTAATGGATTTTTTCGTGAAACTAATATTTTTAAAACTATTGGCGATTGAAATAAAAAAATTTCGACGAAAAAATCGACGTTTTTAATGAGGTTTTCGCGAATATCTCGAAAACTATGCATTTCATCAAAAAACTGTAAAAACAAAAATTTTTGCTTTTAAAAAGACAAATAATTTTTTTGTTATAATTTTTCCACGACCAATCGAACCGAGATACGGCGTCTTAATGGTTAGCTAATTTAGTCAAATGCAAAATATGATAGATTCAAAGTCAAATAAAGAAAAATGCTGAGTTTTTCGAGAAAAACGAATAAATCTTTTTAAACATAATAGACCTCTCATTAAAACAAGGAGTCTCTAGCATGAAAATTAAGTGGGTTATGATAAAAAAGTAAGTGCCTATATTTTTTTAGAAAAAATCAATGAAAACGACCCCCTAACTACTTGCCTAAATAAAATTAATCCTAATATAGCTTTCTCGATTAAATGCATAATTTTTGAGTTATTTGCGAAAAAAACCATTTAAAACGTCGATTTTTTCGTTGAAAAATTATCAATTTTAGTTTTACAAAAAAATGTGTGAATATATATGTATAGAATATTTTTACTTAGAATCACTTTTTTAGTCGATTCCTGTGGTTAGAATGCAATAAACAATGTCCACTCCCGGGATGGGGTGGCAATCATCCCTAGGGTTTTGGCGCTATTCGCTAGATAAAGATTTTGATCCTTAAGCTATTCCCCACCTTCTATTAAAATTTTATGTCAATCCATGTAGGACTAAAGAATTAATTAAATAATACTTTACAGCACTTAAAGACAAATCTAATTCTTTAAGGTACATTTTAATAAAATATTATGCAGATTAGTCAAATCTAACCCTCGTCTCACACTTGCCGAGCCGGGCCCGATGGACTGATGAAAAATTATTGGGGCCTTATGAGAGCTTACCTACTATCCGGATTCGTAAAGCGTGAAAGACCTCATAAGACTCCATACACTTCGATAGCGTTGGTCCATCACTTAATGTCCACCATCAGCTATTTGTTTCCAGCTAGAGTAACTCGGTTTTTTAAAGCAGCTAATAAAAAACCTCGCAGAAAGTAAAAAGACCTTTCAAAGAAATAAATACCTCGCTGCTTTCGCCGCGTCTTGTTACCCCGCTGGTCTTCTCGTTCCACGTCGCTCCAACATAAACACACCCTTAGATACACTGACGGCGTCAGAATAATTTTCGACTTTAGACTTTAAAAAAATAAGTATTGTGGCAAGTACAAATTCATCTGGAAAATAAGGAAAAAATCAGCTTTCTCGACGGGAACGTATTGTGGCAATATACAGGCTGATTATTAACCTATACACATAAACTTGGGAAATTATGGCTAAGGACAAACAATGAGTGAAAAGAATTTAAATTAAACATCGGAGATGAATAAACCCTAAATATGTAAACGCTTTCTCAAAGATATTCCTCAAAAGATGGTAAAACAACAAGAACATACTAATAAAATTTACTGAAAAATACATACACGGTGTTTTAAAAACTGTAATTCCAAGATTACATTGTGTAGATTCAGAACTTGGAGGTATTGTGAAACTCAAAACAGTCACCATATCAGTGAGTAATACTTCCAAGTCTCCTAGACACAAATATTACTAGGCTATACGGTACTCTTTGGTTGTTAAAACGGGTCTATTAACTAGAAAAAAATCACAAAAGTCAGACTAATCTACCACCGAAAGGATTCCAGAAATATTGCAAGTGTAAAAGTATTGGAATGGCGTTGAAGGAGCTTATTTTGGAGTTACAAAGTCTCTTGAAATGGTTTGAGAAATGTTCTACTGGTGCAGAATTTGTAATGACTGTGCTTTTAGCAAGGGACCTAAAACTCGACACTTTAGCAAGATTGAAGATATGCTCTATATGGTTAGGCGGATTCATTTATTAGATGGTCTTTTGGTTAGGTACACGCCTGGAAAGAATGGGACCGCTTCGGTCCTGGTCCCGGGGTATACGAGCTGACCCTGTTCAGCCCTATTGATCCCTATGAACTTGCCGGTCGCCTGAAACAAAATAAAAGAAAACCCCACAAAAACCCAAAAAATTCGAATTAAAAACGACTTTTCGGTGGCAAGTCTGCCACCGTTGTCAAGTTAAAATGAACTTAAAAAATAAAAATAAAAAACTAACTAATATTTAAATAAGAAATGATGTCTTGCCACCGAAACGTCGTTTTTAATTCGAATTTTTGGGTTTTTGGGGGTTTTCTTTATTTTGTTTCAGGCGACCGGCAAGTTCATAGGGTCAATAGGGCTGAACAGGGTCAGCTCGTATACACCGAGACCAGGACCGAAGTAGTCCCATTCTTTCCAGGCGTGTACCTAACAAAAAGACCATCCAACTTTGGCAAGATAAAATGATACAATGTGAAGCATCTTCTGTCATAGAGAGTACATTTTCAAATAGTAAGTCCGGAAATTACGATATTTTGTAGTGATAGATTACTTAAGCAAATAGCCATAAGTCTACGTAATAAAAAATCAAGAAGCTACCACCATTGCTGGAATACTATTTCATGCATTTATCGACATGAAGTAGCAAGAGAAAGTATTGATCAGGGCATAATTTTAAGTCAGATCTGTTCGAGAACCTCTACAATGTCATAAGAGTCTATAAAATCAGATTGGACATTTTTTACAAAATTCAGGTTGAAGGGGCTTTCCAGGTTGAGGAATCTAAATTTGCATGGTTGTATTTGGACACAAAGAATTTGTACTACCATTTTGTACAAACTTTTAGAGAAATTCGAGTGGCTTAGATAAAGCGTAAATAATTTGTTTTATCTAAAATATCTCAATAACCGTTTCTGGTAGCGATATTTACTAAGTATATCTTTTTGTTTAGAAAGTATTAGAGAATAGAAATTTTCTACAAAAGCACACAAGTTATGGCATTTTAGGCATAAGCAAAGGACTTCAAATAGCACCCCTAAATTTAATATATATATATATATATATATATATATATATATATATATATATATATATATATATATATATATATATATATATATATATATATATATATATATATATTCAACTTAGCCTTATTTGACGGTATTGACTTGTATGTGCCAAAAAAAGGATTCAAAGTCAAAAATACCCGAAGTGGTTTGATGGTCCACTACGAAAGATGATTGGGCAAAAAAATAAGCTTTATCAGAAGTTCAAAAGGTCTGGACAGCAGCTGGACTATGTGGCATACTCTAATGTTCGACGAGAGGTTAAAATTCGTACTGATATGTGCTACCTTCTGTATGTTACTCAAACGGAACATCTTATTCCTGAAAACGTCAAACACTTTTGGTCCTTCATCAAGAACTTAAAAAGAGATTCCAGTCTGCCAAGCGTCATGAGATATCAGGGTAAAGAACTTACTGATCCTGACGACATAGCTAACGCATTTGCTCAACATTTTCAGTCATGGTATTCCAACCACGATAATTTAGATCTGACAAACAACGACCCAGTCAAATTTGCAAATGTTCTGTCGACCCATCACTTCTCAGCTGATGAGATCAGGAGAAAGATGATGTGTCTGGATTCGGCCAAAGGATGCGGCCCGGATGGCATTCCTCCTATAATGCTCAAAAACTGTCCCTCACTTGCGAGACCCCTATGTATTTTATTTCAAAAATCGTTTGACTCCGCTGTATTTCCTGATGTATGGAAATTCTCCAATCTTATACCAATTTTTAAATCTGGTGACAAAAGCGACATCGAGAACTATAGAGGAATCTCTCTACTTTCTGCTACTCCTAAACTGTTTGAGGATATAATAACAGAAGAAATATTTATGACCTACAAAAACTACATAATTGATGAACAGCATGGCTTCTACAAAGATCGGTGTACTTCCACAAACCTCGGTGTCTTTCAAAACTTTCTGGTAACCTCAGTTGAAGCCGGTAATCAGGTCGACACTATTTATACAGATCTCTCAAAGGCTTTTGACAGTGTTAGTCATCAACTGCTACTAAGGAAGTTGTCTTGGATTGGCATCTCCGGAAAATATCTCCAGTGGATCGCATCATATTTAACCCAGCGTCGTCAACGAGTGACCGTATGCGGATCCGTTTCTAATGAAGTTTCAGTGACTTCTGGTGTACCACAAGGGTCACACATTGGTCCCGTCCTTTTTCTGTTGTTTATAAACGATGTTTTGTCTTGTTTTAAGGCTTCCAAATGCCTCTTATATGCAGATGATTTAAAATTTTATTCCATAGTTTCTCCGGATTTTAATGACCTGCAATCTGATCTTAATAGGCTAGTGAATTGGTGTAAAAATAACCATCTAAAACTTAATGTCAATAAATGTAAAGTGCTTCGTTTCTATAAATGTAATAATCCGTTAAACAAGAGGTATCAAATTGAATCATCCGATTTGGAAGTAGTCTCGTCTTATAGTGATCTTGGTGTCATCTTCGACAGCAGTCTAACATTCAATCCGCATATAGACAATATTATTAGTAAAAGCTTTAGAATGCTTGGTTTTTTAAAAGAAATACCAGACACATTTACGACACCAAAGCACTTATGGTACTCTACAACAGTCTGGTCCGTAGTATTTTGGAATACTGCTCAGTCATATGGAATCCACATTATCAATGCCATGTCAACAGGATTGAAAGGGTTCAAAATAAGTTTGCAAAATATGTTTTATACAAAATGCGATTTCCTTATCAAAATATACCCTATGACACAAGACTTCTTCTGTGCGGCATGCAGAGTTTGGAGACTAGGCGAAGGAAAGCACTACTTATCTTTCTGCATAAGTTAATAACTGAGAAAATCAACTGTAAAACCCTATTAGAGCTGGTACTCTTTCTGGTTCCTGCTAGACAAACTAGACAGATGCAGTTATTTTTCGAAATGACGCATCGAACCAATTATGGACAGAGGGCTTTTGTGGATGTAATGCTGCGGAATTATAATCGATATTTCTCGGAGTGTGATATATTTAATGTGAGTGTGTCAGTCATAAAAAGACTTATAGTACAATAACTAGTCAATCAGATTTTTTTATATTCTTATACATATTTATTTGTCATATTGTTTGTATATAATTTATTTTGTTGTTTTTTTCTCTATATCTTTATGTATGTAATATTTTATGATTATGCTATATAATTTGTTGTTGCCTTAAGAATACCATTTAGAAAGTTTATTTCTGTAGAGTATTTATATGAATAAATAAATAAATAAATATATATATATATATATATATATATATATATATATATATATATATATATATATATATATATATATATATATATATATATATGAATATGAGCAGATTTCGAATCCTCGGAAATCCCCTAAAACCAAATTTTGTGAAAAAAATTAAACAAAATATTTAGAAATAACCAAAATAAAATGAAAACTTTCACACCCTGTATCTAGCAAACCATAAACTTTTCGACTAGGGTAAATTGCGTTAGATCGTTGTATTTTGAAACAAAAAGTTTGTGGTAGCATTTTGTACAGACCTTTTGTCAAACCAATTTAATTAATGATTTGACATTTAAAGTTTATGGCATTGTTTAACCATAAAGACCCAGAGCTAAACCTTCGAATAACATTTTGCCTGTAAGGTTGGAAATTTGTATAGTGATGAGTCATAGCATGCTAAGTACGACAATCATCACCTGACAAGCATCAGCCCTGCACATCATCACCCTTTATTTTTTATTTAAAGTTAAAAAAAATGGCGCTCTAAGCTTAAAATTCTTCTAGGTTTTAGTTCATTCATAGTAAGGTTTAAAAAACAAATGACAGGTGTTTTCGATGATCACAAGTACCTGCCAGGCAAACTGAAAAGTGCGGTATACAGTGCATATCTTCAATGTCCCCCCTTTTATTTTTTTGACGGATCAATTTTAAAAAGTTAAACTTTGGGATATAAAATTGATGCATAAATACTATATTTTAGAGTAAAATAGACAGATGAAAATTTCAAAATGGCGACAGGACGCCACCTTGGAAAAAATAGTTAAATAAAAAGGGGGTCTTGTGGCACATCATTTTAAAGCTCCTGACGAGTACTTTATAACCCTAGAATATAAAGTTAATACCTTCACCTAATACAAAATGGCGGTAATTTAAAAATTACCTTAATACCTGATTTGAATGGCCATATTTCCAAAACAAATAACGTTAGATGTATTTAATGTGGTGTGCACTGTCTTACCACACCTTTCAGTTCGCCTGGCAGGTACTTGGGCTCATCGAAAATGCCTGTCATTTTTTTCACACTTACTATGAATGAACTAAAACCTAAAAAATTTAAGCTTACAGCGCCAAGTTCTTTTTATTCTTTGTTTTTAAGTTTCAAAAATATACAGGGTGATGATGTGCAGGGCTGATGCTTGGCAGGTGATGATTGTCGTACTTAGCTTGCTAAGACTCATCACTATACAAATTTCCAGCCTTACAGGCCTAACGTTACTCGAAGGGTTCACTAGCTCTTCTACTAATAACAATAATTGCTTGAATTATTAAAATATAACTTACGTTTTAGATGAACACAACCTTTAGGTAGCATACAAGGTTTGAACAGGTCTACATTTCCAAAGGCATTCTTGGGAACAATCCCATTTTCGGCAGTAGGGGGCTCATAATCTTGCACTTGCCATGGACCAAAAATCTCCAATGTCTGCCCTGTGATTGTTTTATTAGACAGCTAAAATAAAAACCCCAAAACAAGATTTAAAAAAAAACGTTTATAGAGTGCTATGAAAATATTTTAACATTTTTAAAAAACTCAGACAGTGTCGAATCACGATGAATAATTTTTTCTTAAGGATTTGCACTCTTTATTTTTGTAAAATTATATTTTTTAGGCCTCTAACGATGTCCTGAATTATAACGTCTTTGAACGAAAAGTATCGTAATATCGAGGTCGCCCTTTTATACACAGGGTCATAAATTACGCACAACGTTATGATAAACCCAACGTGCCTGGAATAAACTTAAACTAATTACAGATAAAATTGAATAACCATCTTATTTAGAATTCCAAAAGAAGAGCGTTAAAATGCATTTTCCTACGACCACATGTGAAAACAGCAAATAACACACTGTTTTCGTACATAGAAAATGCCTTATATCACACTAGCTTTTTAAAGTACTTTACAACACTAGTGTTGCAAAGTATAATACCGGGTGTCAACGAATTTATTAGACAAGCCATAACTCTCTAGAGTATTATTAGACTTACGAAAATTATACTTGGTGTAGGTAAATGGTATGAGCAGAGGAGAGTTTACGCTTACAGCGTGTCTTCAGAAATTTTTACCAAATGGGAAAATTTTTAATTATAAACTTAAAAAAAAGTTCCATTGCATAAAAGTCCTGCTTAATAATAAAATACATTTTCACAAATATTTTTATTATTTGTATGTTGAATGTGCAGGGTGGCCTAAAAAGACTTATTTTTAAATTAAAAAGTTTTTAAGCCTACTTGATTTTTTTAGAGTCATTTTAACATGGCGTCTAGGTGGCCATGATTGGATGCAAATTAATCTAGTGACCCTAGATTTAGAAAAATTCAATCGCCATGTTTTAGTCACTAATATAAAAGATAGGTAGAAAACAATTTAGCAAATTGACATTTCCGTGTCTAACTATAATTTTTCAAATGGCAACCCTTTTTAGACAGGCTTTAAAAAAATATATTTTTTGACGAATCTAACGATACAAATTTATTTGCGATTGGTTTAAAAATAAAGAAAGGATCATAGCCACCTAGATACAATACTACAAATGGACCTTAAAAACTAGTAAGCGTAAAAACTTTTCAAAATGTCAAATTACTATTTAGAATTTCCTCAGTTATCCGAAAATGTTAAAATATTCAGGGTGCTACTTTTAAATATTCAAAATTGGAGTCATTGCCGAGTAAACCGGAAGTAAACAAAACGTAAAAAATTTGCGAAAACTGTCCTCTTTCTATACCATTTATTTATACCAAATCTCCTTTTAATATGCCTAATACTCTGGAAGTTAAGGCTTGTCTAATAGATTCATTGACACTCGGTATAAAGCTGTCATCGCTGTCATATTGTTATTTAAAATAAATTTAGCTGTTAATTAAAATTACATTAAAAAATAACATGTAATATATTTAAAGAAAGGACTTTTTAAATTCTAAAACGATGAAAGTTATACAAAGTTACTAGGTAGTTAATTTTAGATATAAAATATTGTCAAACATATACCGCAGTGAGGAATAGTGTATAACATAACAAGTGTCGAAAGTGATATCTTTCACACAAGTGGGAATGTTGTCGCACGAGGCGATAGCCGAGTAAAAATCACTTTTGGCACGAGTCATGAACAATATTTTTCCTACGACCAAAAAATATTTATATTCCAAAAATCCGAAGTTAGTTTTTTATATCATTAATTTAAACACAGACAAGATAATCTGACAAAAGCTTAGACGTAAATCAATGTCAATGCCATAAAATCCAAATAAAGAAATTACCTTGAATTGTATGTAAAAGCATGTTATTATTTAGTATTTTTATTTTAGTTTCCTTACAAAAGTGTATGCACTGTAATTTCTTTAATTAAATTTTTCAAATTGCGTAAAAACACCTTATTATTAAACAAAACTTACAGTCCCAAATGGATTTAATTAAATTTCAACTCTAATTTAATGGCATTTCATTTTTATTTTACCAAATATTAGCCTTTTTCTAACAAGGTATGATTTATTTAGAAAAAACAATCGCCTGGCATTTTGTGGTTAGGTTAAAATTTTACAAATCGAGATCCCCACTTTGGCATTTAAAGCTTTAGACACGTCTATTGTTTAATGCTATGCCTATTATTATTAAAAGCATTTGCTATAAAATAATATCTATAAACCCTAAAACATAAAATTAAAATGAATAAAATTTGAAAAAAATAATAATGTGTGATAGCACTGGTAAGTCAAAACGTTTAGTTTGTTAAAAATATACTGTAAATGTCTTTTTAACGGAAATTAAGCATCTTTCATAATATGTACTTTTCAACACTAGTGTTGAAAAGTAGATTTCAACACGCGTGTAATATTATTCGTTTTTAAAGGATCAAAAAGTGGGTTTTATGTCATTTTCATATGTGGTCGGCGGAAAATATATATATCACCCTAGTGTTGCAACAGTATTATTTGTTTTCTTATTTTCTCTGTTAAGACCAACAAACCTAGTTTTTTTTTTGTAAATAATTTGTGGTTGTAGGAAAAATAGTGTACATTATTTGTGTGAAAATGACTTGCTTACACTTGTGTGAAATTATTCACTTACCACACTTGTACTGCCGTCCAATGGAAAACACCGTATGTGCATTTTTATAACTTTTGAGAAAATGGCGTTTAAAGAATTTGCCTCATAAAATTCCTTGCCATTTACATATAAATATATAAATATAAGAGGGGGAAAGGGTTTGTAAAGCAAATTATTTTTTTGTCTTATCTTATTGTTCAACATTTAAAGAATATATTCTCAAAATTTTAAATCGATCCAAGCAAAACTCTTGAAGTTATTGTTTAGCTTAGAACCCCGTTTTTTAACCATACATACAAAATGGCAAAATTTATTTCTTTTTTAAGCAGGTTTTTTAATAAAAATATCGTTGTTTTTTGCAACAATAGAAAGATTTAAGCTAACAGAATACGAAAATATCAAAGACTTATTTTTGAAATAAATGTCACATACGGTGTTTTTCCGTTGGACGGCAGTGTAACGTAATATACTACTGATAATTGTGCAAGCATGCTTAAAGGTAAGCGTCCACTTCAGACGGGTCGCAACGAGTCGGGCCGGACCACCTTTCTTGCAACACAGAAATCATCTGCCGTCTGCCTTAAGGCGAATAAATGTGTTGTGATGCGACTCGATGTGATCCGTCTTGGGGCCTGGATTAAGGCCGTGTTTTCACGGGCCACTTTTTGAAGTTGATATGGGCCACAAAAAGGATCGGCGACTGACGGTGACAGAAGTTTAACTGTGGTTGTCAAAACGCCTGTGTAAAAAGAAGGTAAATTTTAGCATTGTTGGAAACTACAAGCTGGCGACAGTAGACCACACACCAACCACTTTTTGTTGCCCATTACAACTTCAAAAAGTGGCCCTTGAAAACACGGCCTAAGGGTAATGCATAGATATTATGTTTACGTAAAAACAATATATACAATTTATAACATTTAATGTCAGTTTAGGTTATGAATGTGAATGTTGCGCTGTTTTAATAAATCAATAAAACAAATATATCCCTATGTACCAGCAACGCCACTACATACAAGAAACTTGGAAAGATAAAGAGACAAAAACCTTTATTACCCTTTTCTCAAGTTCTTTGACCACCCAAATATTACTCTCACTACTTAAGGGTATGTTTTACATCCTCAGTAGAATGTTTAAAAGGTGAGATCTGACCAGAAAAGTCAGTGGCGGGTTTTGTATTCACCAATAACTCTGCCTTTCCTTATCTCACTAATACAGGGTAGCCCCTAAGTAATGGGCCAAAATTTAAGTACAGAATTGATACGTTAAAATATTGAGGTTTAACTAACCTTGCCTTAGTACAAAAGTTGATATTAACTGAGATACAGAGTGACAAAGTTCAAAAAATTATTATATTATTATTATTATTATTATTATTTATTTTTTTGATATTTAATACGTTTTGAGTATATCTGGGAGTTTTCTGACATGACCTATTCATATTCAATGTTAATTTTAGGTTTTAACTAGAAAACGCTTCCTACACTACTTTGAGTTTCTCTAAAACGTCGCAACTTTTTTGCGCTTCCCTGTATGTACCATTCGGGTAAAATATTGGATTCTTCAATGCTTTTTACACAAAAAGATATACTTTGTAAGAATCGCTCTAACCAACCGTGTTCTAACTAACTCAAAAATGCCTTTAAAACAGCGTATTAGCCATAACTACCAATTGCCTCATCATAAACGAATGAATTATTGTATGTATTTATTTATATACTTTTTGGTTGCACTAAACCCCTTAAATGCAAATATCGGAGGCTCAAAGTCATTCTTACAAAGTACACCTTTTTCGTGTAGAAAGCAATTTACTGGTTAACTTAAATAACACATACAAAGTAGCACAAAAAATTGGGATGTTTTATTAGTCTGATAAGTGTGTAACCTTTGGGTGATGAATAAATGTATTTTGATTTTATTTGATTTGGTACCGAGTTTTATTACAATATTTAAAATGTATTATCGATTTAATTTCAAAAAAATGTTTTAACTTTGTCACCCTGTATCTCAGTTAATATCAACTTTTGTACTAAGGTAGGTTTAGTTAAATCGCAATATTTTAACGTCGCAATTCTTCTGTTAAATTCTGGCCCATTACTTAGCCCCCTATATGGTGATCCGATATTTTTATTACATTTTTTTTCATACGGCTTTAGTGTTAGGATGTATAAGTCCGTTATACCTAACATTAGCCTAATTCTGTCATTAGTATTAGTAATAAGTTGTCGTTTGTCAATTATTTTTCCTAAAAGTATAATGTAATCTTTTATTTTTCTTCATAAATTTACAGGGTGTCCAAAAATTGTGCGCAATCTCGCCGATTCATTTAGAACAGGTGAAAATAATGTGACAAGTTTCTATATTTTGTTTTCTTAAGCCCCTCTTTACAGAGATACATGCCCTTAAAATACCGCCGCTGGAAATTAGTTTTTCTTGAATAACTTTGATAGTACTTGGTATATATACAAGTAAGGACTCTTTAAAATGGTATCCTTGTAAAACATCCGTTGCCTTTATTAGTTCGCCAGGGGCGGACTAACCCTTAAACAATAGTGTTAATTATTTTTACACCCTGTATAATAGATAAATAAAATAAGTATGTTTGGTTAGCTTAAATCCTTAGGTAAAAAAAGGTACTTTTGTTAGATGTCGATAAATTAAAGCGTTTTAGACGAGAACAAGTTTTTGTTTAGTAGGGACATCTAAAAACAATAGGTTATAAATTCTGTTACAAATAGTACCAAAAAAAATATTTTCACGAAACTAAAAATAATGTTGCAGCATTGTGGAGGTTCCCATAATCTTTAATAATCAAAGCAAGAAAATGCATAAAATAAGAGGGAACCTATGACGAACCGACAAACAAAATTATTAAATTTAAACCTATTAATCAAAATGTTGTTTTTCTCGAAAATGCTTCACTTTATCGATACCGGACAGGAGTACCTCTTTATTTAGTTAAGGGTTTAAGCTATTTGAAAATATTATTTGTATTCCTTTATTATACGGGGTGTAAAAATAACACAGCCCCACAAAAAATAAAAGTTGGTGGTCCGAAAGACCAGATACCATTGCGTATCTTTGTTTTTGGGGTCGCCAAATCCGAATCTGGTGTCGGTTTGACCCCATTAGGTCATGGTCAAGGTTTTTCAAGGTTAAATCATCAAAATTCATCGTAAATGGACCACAAACGTTGTACCTTTATGTTTTTGAGGTTGCTTAATCCGAATCCGGTAGGGTCAATTTGACTACGGATTCGGATTTAGCGACCCAAAAACCCCAAGATATCATGATTTTGGTGCATTTACAATAACTTCTGATGATTTGACCTTGATATTAACCTCATATAGGGTCAATTTGACCACGAATTTGGATTCAGCGACCACAAAAACATAAATATACCATGATGCTGGTCTATGTTCAAAAAAATTATGATTTGACCTTGAAATGACCCTGACCATAACCTGATGGGATCAAACTGAGCCCGGATTCTGCGATTTTAAACACAGAAAAATACCCTGACCTGATGGGGTCAAACCGACTCCAGATTCGGATTCAGCGACCCCAAAAACAAAAAGATACCATGGTCTGGTCTTTCGCAACTTCAACTTTTTTACTTGTTGGGCTGTGATTAACCTAAAACTGACCTTGCCCGTGACCTGATAGGGTCAAGCCTACCCCAGATTCAGATTCAGCAACACCAAAGAGATAAAGATATCATGGTCTAGTCTTTCGGACCACCAACTTTTATTTTTTGTGGGGCTGTGTAATTACTTCTATTGTGTAAGGGTTATACCGCCCCTGGCTAACTAAGGAAGGCAAATGTTTTACACCATCTTAAGAAGTCCTAACTGGTATTTATTATATTAAAAAATCATTTTATTATACCAAGTGATATAAAAGTTATTCAAGAAACACCGATTTTCAGTGGCGTCTTTTAAGGGCATGTATCTCTGTAAAGAGGGACTTTGGAAAAATATTTTATATGAACATATCACTTGTCACATTATTTTGATGTGCTATATATGAATCCGAGAGATTGCCCACAAATACTGGTACACCCTGTATATAAATCTTTAGTACTTTATAAACTTCTTTTTTCTGGCTTTTCCACTAAATAACTATAACAAGTTATGGGCCCAGCAATACAAGCAAAGCCAGTGTGTAAATTGTAACAAGAAAGTTTTACTGATTTGTCGTTTTGTGCTAACACGCAAACGAGAATCGCAGGCAGTTAATCATTTATATCAGTTGATAAATTAACTGTTGTTAACAAAAACACAGTGAAATGCTATGGCTGTGGCAAAGTGGGATATTACAAGTCTCAGTGTAAAGGAAACAAGTCCAAAGATGGTCTAAGTGACAAAAATAAAAGTAATAACTCGGCATTTCTGGCATGTTTATCTTTAAAAGAAATTGATAGTGATGGATGGTTTTTAGACTGTTGTGCTTCTGTACATTTAAGCAAGAACCAAGACTGGTTTGTAAATTGTGCTAAAAATAGTGCTAAAATAAAAACTGCTAATAATAGTGATTTAAATATTGTTTTTAAAGGAACAGTGGTCATTAATGTGACAGTAAATGGCAAAAATAAAGTGATTCCTGCAAATAATGTAATGTATGCTCCTAATTCTGCAGTAAATTTGCTGTCGATTACTAAGATCGTACAAAAATGTTACAAGGTCAGTTTTGATAAGTCTGGAGATGAAATAAGTGGTATGACATACCAAGTTATAGGGAAAGGGTTTGAACAAAATGGTACAATGCAGGTGCTATCAAATTTGTCAAATGGGTTGGGTAAAGTAAGCGCATCACGTGAGCCTTGTGTTTCTTGTGTAGAGGGTAAGCAGAATCGAAAGCCATTCTCTTGTGGCATTAGAAAATCAAATAAGAATTTAGAATTGGTGCATAGCGATTTATGTGGACCAATGGAAACAGCTTTGATAGGAAACTATAAGTACATTTTTACCCTAACAGATGTTAGGTTTTTCTGTCAGAAAAGATCCAAGTTGTCAAAGTTTTTAAGAATTTAAAAAGTTTGTTGAAAATCAAATTGAAAGAAAAATTAAAATTTTAAGAACTGATAACGGTACGGAATATGTAAACAGACAATTTAAAAACTTGCTTAATGAGTCTGGTATTATACATTATATTTAAAAACTTGCTTAATGAGTCTGGTATTATACATTATACAACTGTTAGATATACTTCACAGCAAAATGGAGTTAGTGAAATGGCAAATGGAGGAATTTGTGAAAACGCTCGTAGTATGTTGGGACCCAAAATCTCAAAAGTTACTTTTTATAGATTATGCAGAAAATACAAAAGGATATAGGTTAATTAACCCAAAAACTAAGAAAATTATTTTTAACAGAGATGTCACATTCTTTGAGGGAAAAATGGTACAGCCGAATCCCGAAAAAGAAAAGAATGAGATAAAAGAAGATAAAACAGTGGTATGGCCTATAGAAAATCGGTTCGATGAAGAACAGGATAATGAAATCTCGGAGTATGGTTCTGTTCAAAATGAAGACAATAGTGTTTTGGAAGATATACACAATGAAAGTGAGGAGGAGATAATAGAAGTAGAACCTGTGGTGACACGAACTGGGAGAGAAGAACACAAACCCCAATATCTTAAAAATTATAAAATTTATTCTGCATATTTGAGTGTCACAGAATCACAGGAAGATCCTCAAACATTTTCAGAAGCCCAGAAAAGCTGTGAATGGCCAATAGCTATTTTTAATGAACTGAAGTCACTTAAAATCTGCAAACTTGTACAGTAAGTGATTTACCTAAAAATAAATCAGCAATAGATACCAAATGGGTGTTTCGAACCAAAGAAATTGGTACTAAGAAGGCTCGATTAGTAGCCAAGGGGTTTCAGATTCATGCGGAGCATGATTTTACTCCGATGTATGCATCTGTTGCCAGATTGTCTACAATTAGGGCAATTCTAGTGCATGCTCTACTACAGAATTGCGATGTAGGCCAATTAGGTATTCCAAGTGCTTTCCTGAATGGAAAACTTGAATCTGAAGTATACATTAAAATACCAGATGGTTTAAGTGAAAGTAAAAATACAGTTTTAAGACTTAACAGAGCTTTGTAGGGACTTAAAGAGAGTCCAAAATGTTGGAACAATAGATTTAATGAAATAATGAATGATCAAAATTTTGAAAGTTCTCAGTATGATTTCTGTTTTTATAAGCAAAAAGATGTACGGCTTATAGTTTTTGTTGATGACTTAATTAAAACCGGAGACAAAGATAAAGTACAAAATGTAATTAAAAGTTTAATACACAAGCTTAATACGAAAGATTTGAGTGAAATAAGGAGATTTATTAGAATGAAAATATCTAGAACACCTCAAAAATATAAGTATCACTCAAAGAAGGTACATTGAGAAAATTTTAAAAGATTTTGGAATGACTGATTGTAAAGGAGTATCCACACCTATGATAACAGGATTTCAAGTCGAAATATCCGACCACATTATTGTTGTTCCATATAGAAAATTGGACTAGATATTTTGTATGTACTGTCCTATCTTAGTCGATTTTTGACAAAGCAACCAATACTTTATGGCCTGCAGGCAAAATAATTTTGAGCTATTTGAAAAATACTATAGATATTGGTTTAACATACACCAAAGGTACAGAAGAATTAGTAGCATTCTCTGATGCTGATTGGGCCGGGAACAAAACCGACAAGCGGCTTATAGTATTATATGCTGGAAACCCAATAAGCTGGTTTTCTAAAAAACAAATTATGTGGCGTTTTCTACTGCTGCGGCAGAGTATGTCGCGGGTTCAACATCAGCACAAGAATTAGTAAACTTAAAAGGTGCAATTTCAGAATTTTGTGATATTAACAGTGTAACGTTAAAGATGGACAATATAACTACGATTTCGATGGCAAAAAGTTATGAAAATTCTAAACGCGGAAAACATATTGATATTGATAACATATTGAGATTAAAGAACACTTCATTAAGGATTTGTTGTCGAAAAAGGTTTTATGTTAACACTGAAAATAATATTGCTGATATCTTAACAAAACCTTCATGTAAAGAAAAGTTTAACACTATTTGTTCATCCATCAAAATGTTAAAAGTTTAAATGTAAGTTTTTAGTTCGCTAATGTTATATAAAACTGGTTTAGCAATGTTCAATTTTCTTCTAAAATTTGTAAATTGAGGAGGAGTGTTAGGATGTATAAGTCCGTTATACCTAACATTAGCCACTTCCTAATTCTGTCATTAGTATTAGTCATAAGTTGTTGTCTCAATTATTTTTCTAAAAGTAAAATGTAATGTTTTATTTTTCTCCATAAATATACCATAATCTTTATAAACTTTCTTTTATTCTGGCTATTCCACTAAATACCTCTAACAATTAAGTGTAAAAATGTAAATACCTCCTTGTTTTCTGATATACAGACTGTCCACGAAAAAGGTATTCTTTATAGAAATTTTTGCTTGTAAAAAAATAATATTTATGACAGAGAAAATGTTAATTTTGAATAAGTTCGCAAGAACTTGGAAAACATGATTTTTCTCCAAAAGTAAATAACCTCTATTTTTCATTTTTAAGCAAAATGTCATTAAGAAAATTTATTTAGAATAATGTTTGTAATCAACAAAAATATTAAAACAAAATTTTATTAAACTCTATAATTTGGCGAAAACGCCTTTAATCACCTTGAAGTTTTTAGGTCATTTTATCATAAAAATTAAAAAAATTAATTTTTGATAACTCCAAAATTAGTTTTATGAAACGTTTTGATAACCCTGTAACAACAATAAAGTCATTTAAAATGCTATTATAAATAATACATTTTCTAAATGATATTTTGCTTAAAAATTAAAAATAAAGGTACCGAGAATTTTGGGGAAAGCAGGTGTTTAAAAGCAAATTATTGAATTTTTTAGGTCATTTTATCATAAAAATTTAAAAAAATTATTTTTGATAACTCCGAAATTAGTTTTATGAAACGTTTTGATACCCCTGTAACAATAATAAAGTCATTCAAAATGCTATTATTAATAAATTTTCTAAATGATATTTTGCTTAAAAATTAAAAATAGAGGTACCTAGTTTACTCTTGGAGAAAAATCAGGTTTTTCAAGTTATTACCTACCCTGTATACAAAATCAACATTTTTCACTTCATGAATCATATATTTTTTTAAAGCAAACATTTTTATAATTTTTTTCAAAAAATAAAATTATTGGTCCATTGGTCCCTTGTAAACCCCATACGGGGACTGTCTGTAGTTAATTAAATTCGATTAAAATAACAAATAGTTATGTTTTGTTTCTACTTACCCTATCATACTTTGGGCGAGCTGTAACTATTTTATAGGGTTGTTCACCAAGTTTAACCACTTTGGCTTGTTTAAGCCAAATATCTCTAGAATGTAAAGTGTATACACAACTTCTTGGATAAACCGCTTCTCCTCTTATAAAACCCAATGTGGGTGGTTCGGGGGATAAATAGCTTGAAATTTTAATAAATGTCTTTTCAGCGCATACAGCGGGTTATTCTTGTACCTAAAAATAAAGTTGAATTAATATCAAGAAATGTTAAAGACCAAGAACAGGTTGTAGAAAAATTTATATATTTTTTTCAGATACCCTGATGTAAGACAAAATAATTTTTGCTAGAAAATACAGAAAATATTGTAAAATAATAATTTGGAACCCATAAAAAAAAAGGCACTGGCTAAACGACCGCGGGCGGTTTTGCACAATTATAATAACCGGCGGTTTTTATATCTATGTATATGAAAACCGCTGAAAATTATAATTAATTTGTTATTACCGGTGGTTTTTACTTATTTTATCGATAGAAGCCGCAGTGCGGCGGTTTTTCTTATAAAAACTATTAAAAAATAGTTAAAGTTAATCTAACCTTAATAATTATTTATTTTGCGCTCCGTAGGCGTTTAGTTTTTGTGGTTTTATTGTTTTATATTGTCGTTTAGTTAATAGCACCCTTTGGAAAAACAAATTGCAGTAGTATAGCGGGATGAGGACAGGCAAATAAAACCACTATTGTATTTATCCTAACGTTTCATGGTTGGATTGCCACTTCAACAAGGGCAAATAATAAAAAAGACACATTACAAAACTATTTCGTCACATGGACCCAATAATTTACAACACTAAAAACACTTTACGGCGTCGACAAATTCTTTCCGATAATACGGATAGTCTCTTTGGCGCCAAGCGCGTTCACCCTTGATTTGCTTGCGCACAAACCCGTTTTTCGCCCATGAAATGTAACTTTTGTTTCGCGCAGGTAATAACATTGGCAATCCATTGAGATCAGTGGTCAACACTCGTAACCCTGTAGCTATGGGGAAGACATTTTTTAAACCTTGATAATATGCGTAAAGAAATAGGCCGTCTTTATGAATTATATATCTTGTAACTTTTTTTTAAAGTTTGTTTCACCCTCAATACATGCATACTTTAATTGGTAATACTTTAGTTTTAGTTCTATAAAACGATCGGTTTTTTTCTTACCGCTAAACTACTTTTGGCTTTTTTTTACCTACAAGATGTACATACATATTTTTTAACTTTGATAAAATCTTCGTAGGTGTCAAACGTGTCTTTCAGTTTCATTTTTGTTTGTTGATCAATAATAAAAAGAATATTAAACAATAAAACAAATAATTATTATTGTGAGGTTTACTTTTAACTATTATTAGGCGGTTTTCAATAGTTTTTATAAGCAAAACCGCCGGACGGCAGCTTCTATCAATAAAATAGGTAAAAACCGGCGATAATAACGAATTAAAAAACCGCCGGACGGCGATTTTCTTCTTAAAATTGAGTAAAACCGCCGGTAGTCGTTTAGCCAGTGCCTAAAAAAACATTATGTCCCCTGAGACTGGACGATTGAGATTAATAATTCCGTGTAGTGTCGTTTCTACGATTTCTTAGATTCAGAAATTTTGTTGTATTTACGGTAACAATTTTTAAATTAACAAGGACAAAATTTGTAGTTTTTGTCATTACCTTCTAAAGCATTTAAAAAATTTAATACAAATTTTATTTTTCGCCTAACAAAGTTGATACTAACGTATTTCTGTTGGTTGTCCGACGGACACATATTAAAGCCAATCACTCTTTTTGCAAACTTGGTCTACTGAGGCCACAGTTATGATAAAAACAAATGACGAATGGTCGTAATCATTTACCAAAGATACCGACAGACAGGTATATATCAAATGTAATATTATTGTAATAGTTATTTATTAGATAAGTGAGTTATATTACATATAAGTCACGCAAGAAAAGTTTCTTTTTTCTTAAGTGACTTATATGTAATAACTCACGTGTCTAATACAAAATTTTATCCAACACTTTCGTATAAATCGTTTTTAATATCGAAAATAATTTGAAAACGTCATCCATTATTTGTTACTTGTCATTGTCAACACCAGCAACAAAATTTTGTATAAGTCTATAATTCACTAGTGAGCTAAAGGGTACTTTAGCTCACTAGTGACTTATAGTACACTTTATATCCTCAAAATCTGATCAATTATGTAGATATTATATGTAAGTGTTGGATAAAGGTCTTTAAAAGACCTTTTTAATGGTGGTATAATACAAAGGGGTTCCCTTTAAAAAAAAGTAAGCTTTCTCACTATATTCGGTTAATAAAATTGTTTTGTGTAATCTTGTATACCACCAGTAAAAGGTCTTTTAAAGAGCTTTACAAAAATATTACATTTGATATATCTATCTTTAATGGTTTAGGAATTATGACCATTTAAATCCGGAACGTAATAGCTATAATTTCCATTATACCTACAGTCTAAGCTTAGTGCCGTAGGTAGGTATAGTGGAAATTACAAATAAAATTTTTCATATTTAATTGGTCATATTTCCGAAACTATTAAAGATAGATATACCAAATGTGGTATTTTTGTAAAGCTCTTTAAAAGACCTTTTTAATCATAGTATAATATACAGGGTGTCCCATTTTTTAAAAAAGTAAGTTATGTCAAAATCTTCTGTTAATCTAATTGTTTTGGGTAGTCTTCATAACAGAAAAAAAACTTAATAATTCACTGTACAAGTGGGTTTTAAGATTTTTTTTTTGTTAAGAAACAAACAAGTTATAGACATTTAAAATTTGGACAAGTTAGATTGGACGCACTGTACACTCAACATCATTTATATTTTGATTTTAAGAAATATGGGCTGGTTGTCCGACGGACATACGGTGAAACGGACTTTTTCTCGGATAAAATATATATTTATATAAATCCAAACTGAACAACTTAAAAAAAATAACTATTTTTCTTAATAAGTGGTATACCCATAAACGAATTTTAGAAATTGCAGTAAATAAAACAGAAGCGTTTTTTAGTAATATGAAGTTATAGATACTATGGTTGCATGGGGACCAAGAATAAACTTATAAAACATGTCACTTTGAATCACTAGAACTAATACAAAAGCCATAAATTGAGGAAATAATAAAAATTATTAATTATTTAAGGATTTGTTTTAATTGAAATTAGTAAAAAATCTACTAAAGAAAAACTTGAATTTATATATATTTTCGGTTTTTAGCAGAGACAGAGTGGTTTCGCGCTGGGACAAATAAAAGTTGATTGACCCATAAACATTTGTGAACCTTTGTGTAGTCAATTCCAAAAATAGGATAAACAGAAACTTTTAAATAAATTGCAAACACACCTTCTGCAAGCAACAGATTTTACAAGTTTCTAGACTTTAGTTATAAAGAAAAATACAAAACTAAAAATAGGCACGTAATAAATATTTTCTGGGTAAATATTATTTAAATTTAAAGGAATAAACGTGTGCAATTTTAAATAGCTCTGGTAAAGAAAAAACGTGTTTTTATTATATTATTTGATAAATATTTTCTAAGTAAATATTATTTAAATTTGAAGGAATAAACGTGTGCAATTTTAAATAGCTCTGCATAAAACATGATTGTTTTTATATACAGACTGTCCACAGATGGGGGTTATAAGAGGACAAATGTACAATAATTGGATTATATCAAATATCCCTTCTAAAAAGTTTTGCTTGTAAAAAAATTATGATTTACGAAGAGAAAATGTTTATTTTGTATACAGTTTACGTAAAAACTTGAAAAAATGAGTTTTCTCCAACAGTAAATTACCTTTATTTTTAATTTTTAAGCAAAATATAATTTAGAAAATTTATCGAGAATAGAATTTTTAATGAGATTATTAATGTTACAGGAGTATCAAAAACTTTCATGAAGTTTTTTCTTATTTTCTGTTGTAAAATCGCCCCATAAAGTTTGTCGGTTGAGTTAGTGGACATGTATGTAGGTAGGTAATTTGATTGAAATTGATGAAAACTTTGATGTCTATTGGTGCCCAAACGGTGAGGTTATCGACTTTAATAAAGAGTACCTTATTTTTTAAGTTTTTGATTTTCTATAAAATTGCGCCCCAGCTTTGCAATATTTGTCAAAATAAAAAAGTTATGATGTACATAAATTTTCAGTTTTAGGTAAAGTGCCCTCTGGCGATATTTAAAAAAGTACTTTTGTTTTTAAATTTTAGAATCTGCAAAGCTCTATTTGTGTGCCAAATATCAACTGGATTGGTTAAAAAATAAATGCAATATGGCGAAAAAACCAAAATAAAAATTAAACTTTGACGGCTTGTAACTTGAAAACGAATGACATTTTGAAAAAATGTATATGAAGCTCTACCCTTATTTTGTCAAGTAGAATCACCCCCATAAGTTTCGTGATCGATTTTTGAATCGACCTGTATATTTACCTCAATAATTTTTTAGTTATTCAAACTTAAGACATTTTTTATTTTTTTCATTAGTTTTAATATGACAGCACTGCTTATAATTTTTTAACAATTAAAAAAAAGTAGACAATCTAGGTAGCAGTCAGTGGCGCAACTAGCCTCTGGTTTTTGGGGGGCTTAAGCACCAGTTTATAGAAAATATATTTTTAAAAACACTAATATATAAGGATAAACCTATAAACCTGAATTTTGAAAAAGTTATATTAAAAAATAACTAAAATAAAATGGAAAATTTGATCTTAAAAACCATTAACTTTTAGACGGTTTATGATTCCTCAATCATAAACCGTTTACGTTTTTGTTGTAAAATATAGGGGGCTCCCCTGGTTGTCCTTTGCTTATGTTTCAATGTTGTCATTACTTTTTTTATCTTGGTATATGTGACTTTAGAAAAAAATCTTTTATTTTTGCACAAAATAGGTATACTTAGTAAATATCGATACGACCAAGAGCTTTAAAGATATTTAATATTAAACGTGTTATTTCACACAAAAGTTTTCCATTGCATTCCTTTACGCTTTATCTACGCCACCTGGCAGTGTCCAAAAGGTCAGTATAAAATGCTACCACAATTTTTTTGGTCAAAATACAACGATCCAATTCAATTTGTCTTAGTCGAAAAGTTGATCTTTAAGACGATACAGGCTTTCAAAGATTTTATTTTATTTTTTTACTTTGATACCCTGTATTTCGCAAAGGATCACCTTTTAACTGAGGTAAATTGCGTTAGATCGTAGATATTGTAAAATAGAAATTTCACTAAAGCTATAATATACAAGGTATAAAAAAGTTATTGCATTTTGAACATAAGCCAAGGACTGCAGGTAGCTCCCTCAACATTTATTTTTCCTCCCTGGAAAACCCCTAATACCTAATTTTATTGAAAAGTTTTTTATAATTAAAAAGATATTTTAAAAATAACTGAAATAAAACGAAAATTTTAACACCCTATATCTTGCAAACGATACTTTACGACTATGGTAAATTAGGTTAGATCATTGTGGCCCAAGGAAAGTACGGTTATACTTTGTACAGTCCTTTTAAAGATACCCTGTATTTAAAATGCTCAATCATTTTGGGGAGGGGCTAATCAAAGTCCCCCTAGCCCCACCCTAATTGCGCCCCTGGTGGCAGTGCTTTCAAAATTTGACGGAATTTTATCCTATAGGTTAAAGTTCACACGACAGTGTGCGTTCTTAGCAGCTGAAAATATATGTATTTGTACAAAATCTATTTCAAGATTCGTTTGTCTATGTAACTCAGAAAGGATGATATCAAATTTATGACTAAATTAGAAGCATAATATACAGGGTATTTCATTAAGCATACGTTTAAAAAGGAAGCTTTGGTGATTGAGAAAAAAGCTAACACCACCAATTCTGTCTTTTGCTGCTCCCGCTAGAGGGCGTTATTTATCGAGTTTGAGGTTTTTAAATGTTTCTTAAAAAGTTTGAATGGAATGCTATAATTATTTATCTAAAAACCAAAAATAAATTAAATATCTTTATTCGTTCAAAAGTTATTGCCAAAAGAACGCGTTTTACTAAATTCGTAAATAAAACTATTGAATTTTAAAATTTATGAAATCAAATATGCCATGTCAAACAAAAAATTTTGTTAAACTTTGTTTTATTTATAATTTAGTTATAATAATAATAAAAAGACCTAAAAAGTAATTAATAATAATAATAATATAATATAATAATAATAATTAATATTATAGTCTGGCCATCAGGACAATGCCTAGCATTGTTCTTGGTGCTACCGAACACGAACAATCCAAGCAAGACGGTACTGCCAGCGAGCTTGAAGGGGTTGCGGGTACCAACAGCAACCTACGAGAGGCCTTGAATCGGTCCGGTAGCCTATGTAATACCGGTAACCACCGCGGCTCTGTGGGGTGACATCCCGCAGAGTCGTGGATATCTCGCATTGTCCCCATAAACAATGATGAGCAAGCTCCCAACAATCCACCCCGTTCGGATAGGGGTGCAGGGCAGGTTGGAGGAGCAACCGGACGGACGCCCTTAAACGACCTTGGCAATGGACATGGACGCCTCACGTGGACGGACGAACTTAGGGACGATCTGATGGATGCATATTCCCTCAGCGAACCCACCATTAGGGGCTACATGGCACGGATGCACGCCACATGGTGTGCTAAACACCCAGAACTAAGTCATCTCTCCCAACAACGTTTGAGAGACTATGTAGCCTATCTTAACCGATCTGGATATGTCAGAACACCAAGACAACAGGAGCCACCTCAGGACCTGGATAATCAGGATCTGGAACAAACCCAGCCTGCGGAAAATATGGTAATTGAGATTGCCCCGAAAACGCCAACAACGAACTGACAGAGAGGCTTACTAACATCAACATCAAGTCTCACATAAAATCCCGAGATATCGCACAAGCAAACAACGCTCTTCGGGATTTACTTTCAGAACAAACGGATATTTTGGCACTTAACAACGCTGTTTATGAAGCTGCGAAACAACTTGTTCCTAACCGCTCAGATAGCTTTCACCAGGCACTTCGGAAGACCAAACGCAGAATTCAGCAAATTGCCAAAAAAATAGATCTAACGCGGCAAGAGGCATCGCGCATTCAAAGTGTAATGAGTTATATATCAGCCAACAGACCTTTTACGGCAAAGATCAGAAAAATAGCTTTAAAGCTACGCCAAAAACACCATACACTTAACAGAATCACGCTTCAGGTCATTAAGCAGCGTTGCCTAGACCGCATACGATCGTTGGGTGTTATTAACAACAGCTTAAAGAAAAAGGCTAAAGGGCTGAGAGATACAAATAAATTTGTGACTAAACCCTCTAGCTTTCTCGCAGACCCAGCACCAACGGTCGAAAATCCGCCACAAGCAAATGTTGTGGAACAGTTCTGGAAGAATGTCTACGAGGACTCGAAGCCGTTACGACGGGACACTCCTGCTTTAAACAACTTTAGTGCCTATTGTGCCGACAAGGAACTTAACCAGCACGAAAGTCCACCAATCACGACGGAGAAGGTAAAAAGAGCCCTAGATGGTGCAAGGAATTATTCTGCACCGGGTCCGGATGGCATTAATAACTTCTGGTGGAAGAAATTCCCCAGTACCCATCCGCATTTGGCCAGAATCTTTGATTCGTGGCTTAATGGACACACACCAATTCCTGAATGGTTTGTAGAAGGCCGGACTATATTAATACCAAAAAGGGAGATCTAACACAGCCAAAGAACTACAGACCAATCACTTGCCTTAATACCAGCTACAAGGCTTTTACTAGAATTTTGTATTCTAGAATACTGAGTGCAATAGATCCTATTCTCTCTGATATAGGGGAGCAGCGAGGAGGAAAAAGAGGAATCAATGGTTGCAAGGAAAATCTCTTAATCAATAGATGCATCACACAAGACTCAATCCAATACAAACGCAACCTCAGTATGGCATGGACTGATTACAAAAAAGCTTTTGATACAACATCGCATGAATTAATATTGCATCTGCTTAAAGATCTCAAGGTTCCTCCTAACCTGAATCGTTGCATCGAACAGCTGATGCCGCTCTGGAAATCTAAATTCTCCATAACATCTGGAGCACAAAAATCATTACTGATCCCATAACATTTTAACGGGGCGTATTTCAGAGCGACTCACTAAGTCCTCTATTATTCTGTATATCGCTGCTTCCCGTATCCATGTCTCTTCGGAAGACTCGGGGGTATTGCTGTGGACCACCAGGAAGAAGGGAGCGTAAGGTAACCCATCTGTTTTATATGGATGACCTGAAACTCTATGCAACAAGTGAGCGAGATCTACAACAGTCTCTTAAAGTGGTTCACGAATATACCAAAGATGTTGGCATGGAGTTCGGACTTGACAAATGTGCAAAACTTAGGCTGGTGAAGGGCCGAAATGGTAACGATTTAGAGGCTGATCAACTTGCTGACAGCGCGATTCTCCGTCCGCTTAGAAATAACGAAACGTATCGATATTTAGGTATCGACCAAAATCGTACTCAGGATGTTAAAGCTGTAAAGACCGAGCTGAGAAGCAAGTACAGGCAACGCTTAAGGAAAATATGGAAATCCGAACTATCAGGATTGAATAAGGTTGCTGCAACTAACATGCTGGCAGTTTCTATATTGCTTTATTCGTTTGGAGTAGTTAAGTGGACGCGAGAAGAGTTGCGCGAACTGGACGTTAGCACACGAAAAATGATGCATCTTCACCGCAGCATCCATCCCCGCTCATCAGTCTCCCGCATTTACCTCTCACGCCATCAGGGAGGTCGCGGCCTTTTAAGCTTGGAGTGTATGTTGCCAAAGCACGGATCCACCGCTGCAGTTAGTAAAAGAACATGAGAAAAGCCGCGGAGAAATTTGGTCTCAGATTTGAAATAGATTCTAATAACGACCAATCACTTATAAGACAGAAGTCTAGTGCTGTAACAGCTGCAGTTAAAAGAGCCGAACAACGGATGCTCTTACAAGATCACATCAATAAGCCGCAGCACGGAGTCTTTTACAGAAACATCAATAGACTCGATCTATCTCGAAAGCTTACGTTGGAGTTTTTGAAATCCGCCGAGCTTAAGTCTGAGACCAAAGGATTCTTACTAGCATGCCAAGATCGGGTGATAAGCACATTGGTGTACCGAAGCCAATTTTCCAATGTTCTTGACACCGCATGTCGAGCCTGTCGACAGCAACCCGAAACCCTTATGCATTTATTTTCAGCTTGTCCAGTGCATGCTGTCAATAGCTACATCCATCGGCATAATGACGCTCTTCGGGTACTTTACTATCACCTGAGGCATTACTACGGCATCGATGAAACAGCAATACTGGGTTGCTCCCGGAGACATTGAGGCAGTAGTGAAAAATGACAACTGTCGCATATACTGGAACTACGCGTTCCCAACAACGCATCAAATTCAAGCGAATAAACCCGACATCGCTCTCCTTGATAAGACAAACCACACCATGTATGTAATAGAGTTCTCCGCCCCAGCGGAAACTAACATCGATATAAAAGAACGGGAGAAACGAGCCAAATATTAAGATCTTCTTGGCGAACTTCGGAGGCTCTATCCGGAGTATACCGTGCGATTGGTTGTCCTGATAATTGGCGTTTTTGGAGGCATGAAGAATAACGTGTTAAGGGAAATGAGGTACATTCCAGCATGTCAAAATACATCCGAACAACTGGTGATGAAGATGTAGAAATCTGTTGTCCTTGGATCCCTTCGTCTACTGAGACAAATTAATTTGGCCGAAGATAATATCGAAAATTTTTATAAAGATGTTTAGAATTAAAAATAACATTCCAATATGCAAACTTGTTAATTTTTTAAGAAAAACTTTTGTTGTGCGATAACGAGCGTTCCTGTGATTTTTCGCTGTTTTGACAGCTTTTAAGCTTTGTTTACATATTATATTTCGAAATAAGTATGCACTAGTGTACAAACAAATTTTTACCGTTAATACATAAAGAATTTAAAGGAAAAAGTTTTTTTTAATAAACAAGTTTGCATATTTGAATGTTATTTTTAATCCTTAACATCTTTTCTTTATAAGAAATTTAGATATTTTGAAAAATAAAGGTACTTTCCTCCTGAGCAAAATTCATATTTTTTGACATACCTCGTATACCACTGCAAAAAATATCTGATCATTGCATTTTAGGTTTTAAACTATGCAGAACTTAATAGCCATACCGACGACAAATTAATTTTTGGCATTGTTGAAAACGAAACTTTAAGCTGACGACAGTAGAACCACACACCAACCAAGAACGATACACACAGAGGATAGCTTATTCTCATAAGCACAATGTTAGCCAGACGAGCCGTCAAGGATGACCGCTCGTAGTCATCAGTGCAGATTTGGCGGCGATAGTGTGTTAATATGTAATCTTATGACTTTTCTCGTCGTTATTTAGTGACTATTTTCTGATTTTTATAATGTTTTAACATTTTGGGTGTGATAATAAACTTCTAAAGACTTTATATAAACAATGATTTTGTTTCTTAAACTTTGTCTGTGTTCATCGTTTTTTGTCCAGACGTGTGTGTAATATTTGACTAGAACTTTTAACATTGTACATCGTTTTTTAACTATAGTTTGAACAGTATTTGGTAACTTTGCACAATAAAACTTAGAAGAAATATGTTCACTAATTCACTGTTTATTTGCGGTTTTAGATAGAAATATGCATGGGCAGATTTGTGCTATTGCTTCATGCAAAAGCAATGGGGTAACACTCAAAAAACGAAGGTGTTAACTTAATATTAAATTCATTTCCTGAGACAAATAATTTAGTTTTGTTCACACTCAGAAAGGAATGGATAAATCGGTGTAAACGTAAAGACAAATTTACCCCGAAACCCGAATACTTCTGCAATTTGCTCCTTATATTTTACATCAAATGATTATGAAAGAGATCCTCAAAATGAACTGTTGGGTAAGTATTAATGAAGTTATTTTTATAAAAAATAAATTTAAATTTGTTATTTTATATTTTAGGTATACTCTTGCGCAGAGTTTTAAAGAAAACTGCAGTTCCCACTTTAAATCTAACTCATGGCTGTACGACTCAGAATGGCTCAAGAAAATACAAAAATATAATTTTTATTTTGAAGAGTATGCAAATAATATTATAAAACAGGGACCTGGAGTGGTGAAAAAATTAGCAAATAAGATAAAGAAAAAAGAAGACAATATGCCATTTAAAATATGAATTTGAAAATTAGGAACTATAATTCGAATTAATTGTAATATCTTCCAGGCCCAATCTAATTGTAAAAAAGTTTAAAAAGAAAACTTGTAACTGACAGTAACCGCAGCAAATTCGCAAGTTATTGTTTCAATCATTATAACAAAAAGCTCACTAGTAAAAGGGAATTTAAAAAGTGAGTGGACAAAGAGTGGCAAATAACACTTTTTTTATTCGACTTATTATTAAAATGTAGTCTAGTCATCTCTATTTTATTCATTTCTATCAATTACCTCCTTTACTCGTGATGATAATTTGAATAAAAAAATACTTGCCTTCTTTTTCTACTCGAATCTTTAATTGTATATTATTAACTTTTATAAACTAATTAGCCCACCAAAATTTTCAAATATGGATTTAATTTTATACAGAATTATGTAATATTAAAATCAAATCAACATAAATTATTATCAAAACGGAATTTCTTTACATTACGCGATTACGACTAGACTTTTATGTCTGGTTAAATATTTATTTTAAACATCCAAACACTTTTTAAATATTTTATAAGAGGTATTAATTAATAAATGTCCTATTCTAAAAAAGTTAGAAGGTAAAAAAACGCTGTGATATCATTTTTTAGATTAAAATTCTTCACACTGCCATACATTTCAAATGGAAGGCGTCTGAAAGAGTACTAATGGTGACGTCACGCGTTCGACTGCTTCGGCTAATAAATCGTGGGATCTCGGCTATCCTCTGTGTGTATATCGTTGCACACCAACTACTTTTGTGGCCCATATCAACTTCAAAAAGTGGCCCGTGGAAACACGGCCTTAAGTAGACACACTATACAGGGTATCCGTAAAGGTGAGGACAAAAATGCTAGGGGTGATAGAGTGAGCCAAAATAATGTTAGTACTTCATATTAAAAAAAGTTCTATCGCGCTTCGTTAGGGAGAACTGAAAGTTAGAATTTAAAAAACTTATTTTAATTATAACTTTGAAAATGTTGCTACAGTAACAATGATATTTGGGCAACTAAAAAACCTTATACTAATGCTTTTTTCATATGTCAACGGCTTTTCAATAATTCGGGATTATACAGGGCGAGACAATTTTTATTTTTTCATTTTGTTTATGCATTTTTGACACAGTTGACAAATTTGACATTTTGTTTTGACCGTTTGATTCCCTCATCGTTTTTTACAAAACATGTATACTTGATTTGTCGATATCTTGGACCGTTTTTCATAAAATTGCATTTAAATCCAGACATACGAGCATTTTGTATGTAATAAAAAAATCAATTTTTTGAGCAAATTAATAAAATGTAGTAAAATTATTAAAAATGGTGTTTGTAAGACTCTTAAACTTTATAGTACAAGATAAAGACTGTTTTTTTATATAGTTATACCATATTTTAATAATTTTCTCAAAATATGGATTTTTAATTACATACAAAAAGCTGGTATGTCTGGATTTAAAATGCGATTTTATGAAAAACGGTCCAAGCAATCGATTCAAACAAGGTATACCTTTTTTGTAAAAAAATGAAAAAATCAAACGGTCAATGCAAAATGCGAAGGTTGTCACCTGTGTTAAAAATGAATACATTAAATGAAAAAAATCGTCTCACCCTGTATAATCCCGACTTACTGAACAGTCATATACCTATGGAAAGAAGCATTAGTATGATGTTAGTTGCCCAAATATCATTGGTACTGTGGTAACAGTTTACAAGTTATAATTGAAATAAGCTTTTTTATTCGAATTTGAAGGTCAATATCTTTCTAACGAAGCGCAATAGACCTTTTTTTATATGAAGTACTAACATTATTTTGGCTTACTCTATCACCCCTATCATTTTTGACCTCACCTTTTCGGACACCCTGTATAACACTGTTCTTGGTTGCTGTGTTATCTTTTTCTTTTAATTTGTTTACTTCATAAGCTTCGGCTCTGTTGTTTCGATTAGTATAATCTTTAGATTTAATTTTTCATAAATATAAATTATTTCTATGTTTTATTGAATAAATTTATAAATTCGTGGGAATAATTTCGCAAACCTGCTAAAGTAACAATCGACAGCGCTTCACATACAGAATAAACTGCTAAACTGACGATTTGGTGCGAAGGCAAGACGGTACCTCCTATACACGTTTGAGCTTGTTTTTAAGCCACTTGGCTTGCATACCAGGTTTCCAACATGATCGGAAATCCTTTGGGCCAAACTTTTGAACTGCAGATGCATGAAAAGATTAAGAATTCAATCTACATGTTCCGTTTTACCTTGAGATTGGACAGTGACGTAGCCACAAGGGGTGGTCGCCCCCTCCGCCGACCCCTTGACTTGGCGCCCCTAATTCAATAAAATATTTTCTTTAAAGAAAATCCTCTTTTAGCTAATATTTTATTATAATCTTTAATTAGCTTGATGCCTCTTTTAGCTGTGTCAATTACTACCTTAAGATTGTTGATAATTTTACAATACTTGCTACAATTTTTAGTATTATTTTAAGTTGCTAGATCGCTTTCCAAAAGTTCTGTGGAAAAATTTAATTTATAAAAAAATTGAAGTAAGTTGCTATTTGATTTAATTATTCTAATACTCATCTGACGCCGTCTTATTTACAGCCCTTACCATTTCCTTCTTAACATAAATCTAAATATTTTCATCTAAAAATGCTTAAGAAACATGTTTTTTTTAGGTTTATATAATTTAGATACCACAAATTATTTTTTTATTTGATCCGATGCAGCTTAAGATATAAAATGGCGCATTTTTTGCCGAAGAAGCTGTAATATTATTTTTATATAAATAATTACAAAAAACAGGCAATATATCCGTAATAGCTTATTTTATTAGCTTTAAATGGCTTTTGACATCCAACGTGCATGGTGAAATGCGACGGGCTCATAAAATGTCATATTTGATGGTTCTTATTCAAAAACCATTTTGAAGTTAATAAATTTTTGTATAATTATCTCGAGACTGATTTATTGCTAGAAATGAAGTTATTATATCAACAATTTCGGCTTTTAAGGCTCAGACAATTGTTTAATTATTTTGACATAAAGCCCGGCTTTAAAATTAGTTTTTTTTTAATTTAGAGCAATACAGGGTGTCCCAACTCTCCGATAGAGCTACAAATCAAACAACGCAGAGAGGTATTTGGGTGAGATGGAAAAAGTTACCAGGGTCAACCTTATAAACAGGTGGCAAGCTAAATGGGACTTCGAAACACACGGAAGGTGGACTTATCGGCTTATTCCTAATATCCCAAGATGGCTTAACAGGCCTTACGGGGAAGTGGACTACTACCTTTTACAAGCACTATTAGGTCACGGCTGTTTTAGAAAATATCTATATGACCAGAGGAGATCGAACACAAGTAACTGTCTTTATTGTTGTCAAGACGATGACGCTGAACATACTCCGTTTGTGTGCCACAGGTGGAAAGAAGCAAGAGCAGCATATACACGTCAAACTGGGATTCCATTTAATATAAATAACATGATGGAGTCTTGTCGAAAGTGAAGAAACGTGGAACTATGCGTACAACACTGTAAAGTCTATCATCAGTACAAAAGAAAAAGAAAGTCGAGCCCAATAAATAAAGAGATACACAAGAAGATAAGATAACCAGACCAGCTTCATCCATTGAAGTAATGCGAAAGCGGTTTCCAGTGGTTAAAGAGCAGCACCAAGAGGAGGGGAAGTTTTTAGCCGGTAGAAATCCGGCACGCCTGACGACCAAATGATCATCTTCTGGTCCAGGTGGCTTTCGAACATTTTTTACCTACCTCTAAAAAAAAAACTCTATACACAAATTAACTTTGTCCCTGTACAAGATACAAAAATAAACCTGAAGTAGATTATGTTTATTCCAATACAATCTTAGTATTACTTATTATACAAGGTGTCTCAAAAACATAATTTTAATTATCAAGTAGGTTTTTTTAATGGAACACCCTGTATAATATAACAAATTTTGATTCTGTATTAAATTTTACATTAAAAATATATAGCACACTATACGTCAATAGTTGCTGGTTTTTAAAATATCCGCAGTATGCTGATATACTCATTAACTAATAAAAATGAAGAAAAAATAATATTTTGGTTCTAATTATTTTTAAACAATTCTGTAACTGTCTGATTGACAAATATTATAATAACATGTAATTAATTACCTTTCACTTTAAAAGCTACTAATAGGTATGTCACCATTTTAAATTATTTAAGACACATTTACTAAATTGCACGAAAAAACAGAAATACGTCAATTATGACTGGTTGTAAGGTTAAGTAATAAGTAAATATGTATTTAAAATAAACTAAAGAGCTGCCTTACCCATTCGTAGCTCTTACAATGGAAGGTAATTAATGACATTTATTATATTATTTGTCACTTTGACAGTGACAGAATTATTTAAAAACAATTTAACCCAAAATGTTGCTCTCCTTCTTTGCTTTTAATCGTTCATATGTATATCAGCATGCTGTTGATTTCTTAAAAACCAGCAATAATTAATGTATACTAAGTTATACATTGGGCTTGGTCCCCCGTGGCCTAGTGGACAGAGCTTTGATCTTCAAAGCCAGAGGTCGGCGGTTCGATTCCCAGCGGGGGAGACATATTTAGGTAGTAGTTATTTAAAAATAACGACCGTGGTGGCACTACCGCGTTGTCTAAAAGGTGCTGTGAAATGCAACTGCATGTTTCAGTGCTTGGACAACGTTGACGGAACAGGGGGAACGATGGGTTAAACATCTAATAACCCGACACCCACGGTACTCTAGTATTTAGGCATAGACCTTCGTGGGATGTCAAAAAGATAAAAAAAAATTTTTTGATGAAGAATTTAATACAGAGTCAAAATTTGTTAAAATATTCAGGGTGTTCCATTTAAAAAAACCTACTTGACAATAAAAAATCTGTTTTTGAGACACCCTGTTTATTAGCTGGTACTGTTAATAAAATGAGTGTATTCAAATAAACATTTTTTAATTAAAGAATATTTTTGTATCTTGTACAGGGGCGAAGTTATTTTGTGTATAAATAGAGTTGGGACACCCTGTATTCTTTAAAACGTTTAAAGAAAACAACATCAGGACCGGATAAAAAGTACATTTTAACATCAAAGTTTGCAAACTATTTTAAAAATATGTTGTTGATAAAAAATCTAAAATATCTCTTTGGTAATTGTTGTTTCAATATTGAAGCTGCAACATTTAACGATTCTAAATTAGAGGCTGTGGTGTCACAACATAAACTGCCAAGGATTGTTCCTTATCAGTTAAATACTGCAAAGGGGGCACTTCAAGCATTTGCTTCACTTCTCCACTCGTAATTAGTACAGCAAGTCTGTCAGGTACTTTTATTCTTAAGTGACTAATTTAGGAATACATATTTTAATTAAGACTACAAAACAGTCTGGCATCGATGTACCCCGCGTTGGCTGAGAATAAAATAATAATATAATATTCTGTGGACCTACCTATACCTAATATTTTGACCTGCTTGCGGCACGTTTCCTCTAGTCGGCTCGAGTTGAATTTTTGTAGGTTTTATTCTTTAATACAACGGAACATTTTTACAGGGTGGCCCGATAAAACTCTACAACAAATTTTCATCCCTATAGAGATGGGCCACCCTAGCATATATTAATAATGTTTCTTTTTTATTTTATAAGAGCTATTTTTTAGTCAATTAAGAAATTACATACTCTGATATAGCCTTGGGTAATGGCTGATCCAATTGCTGCCTAGCCAGATCATCATCCTCTTCCTTGTCTCTAGCTGTGCGGGTCCCCATAAACGGCTTTAAACTTTCATTCCACCATTTCTCGTCCACCCTTTGTTTTCTTGTCACTGTATTGTAATTCTGACAGTATCTTTGTGTTATATCTTTAAGTTTATTGTTATTATCCCAAGCAACAACATATGATACTGGATGGCTGGCTCTTTGCTACAATGGAATTTAAGAATCTATAACTCATACAGTATTTTATAGTTTATTTGTTTACTGGGAGATTACGTTTAAACAAAATAATACTTGGCTTTTCTTCAGAATAAAAAGTTTATTAAAACTTTTAATAAAATTATTATATACTATGAAGAACTATTCTGTCCTTCCATAATATAATACAAGTTAAGATTACTTTAAAAGAAATAAATTAATGAAATATTTATTATGAAATTACTTAAATATTTTAATAATTTATTTATTTTAAAGTCATCTTAACTTTTATTATATTATGCAAGGACAGAATAGTTCTTCATAGTATATAAAAGTTTTAATTTCCTTAAAATGTTTAATAATTTTTTTAATTCTGAAAAAAACCAAATATTATTTTGTTTAAACTCATACAGTAACAACCAAAAAGTTCAACACAAACGGATTATTATTATTATTATTATATATTTTTTTAATATTGTTAAAAACATTTTTTATCAATCGGTTTTGCTTACACAGTAAGATCAAAATAATGACATCCGGCTCATAGGCGGCGAAAATAATGATATTTGGCTTAAAAGTTATTTAAAAAAAAGTGTTTAGAATTAAATTTTAGGTCTATGGTCAAATTTTAAAATTAAAAAAAATCGGTAAGGTTATCCAACTTTTCCTGGGATTATCGGTCATAAAGTAAAAAAATACATAAAAAACGCATTTGTTGATGTTTCGTTTATTTAAGAAAAACATCAAAATATCAAATATTTAATTTTCTGAAGATAATACATTTTGTTAGTAATAGTAAAATAGTAAAAGCCTGATATCCGTAAATGTTAAAATTTATAAGTATAGGCTATTAATTATGTACAAAAAAGAGGGTAAAAAGGAACTTCAACGTTAAAGGGGTTTCATTATTTTATATGCTCAATGGACCTCGAACCATTAAAAAACCGCGGAGTGCGTTTTTGAGAACGGGGTGAAAACAGCCCCTTTTCAGTTTTTGGAGGTTAGATCGAAAACTACGCACTTTTTCCAGGTAGTAGTCAACAGAAAAGTTGTAGGAAATTAAATTATTTATCGAATAACTCTCATAATTAAAAAAAAGTTATTTTTGACAAAAATATGCTTAAGAAACGAAGCAAAAAAAACACGAAAAAACACGTTTTTATTTTTTGCCCTTTTACTTTTTTCTATGAGGGTTTAGGTATAAGCAAAGGTTCAAAAAAAGAACCTCCATCCTTTCTTTACAAAATAATGCTAGGTAGAAGTCTTCAGAATTCATAGTATTCGAGAAACGATTTTTAAAGTTGGCCACATCATTTTTCGGCAATTTTACATATTTTTTGCAAACAATGTTCTGTAACCCTTTTCTATGCAGTTTTAGGTATAGGCAATGGAATATTCAGCAATTACCTTTAAAACGGTCTGTTGTAAGAGGCTCTAAGACAATTTATAAGTTATGGTTCTTCAAGTTTTTCAACTTTCAACAATTTTTCCTATACTTTACGTATATTTTTTAATTTCTCGTAATAACTTTTTATTTGTGCGTCTATGTATATATGATTCAAATTAAAAAATAAAGCCTATTTCTTTATCTTTTAAATGGTATATTGTCAAAAATGCTGAAGTTAATTCTAAGCAAAATATGGTTAGTCAAAGTGTCATACTGCAAAGAACCATATCTTATTTTTTATAAAAAGTCTTAGAGCCTTTTGCAATAGATCGTTTTAAAGGTAATTTTTCTCTTTCAACTGAATATCCTATTGACTATACCTTAAACTGCGTAGAAAAGAGTTACAGAACATTTTTTGCAAAAAAAAGGACGCAGGTTTTTTTATAAACCAATGCCCATACCCAAATCCCCATACAAAAAGTTATAGGGCAAAATACCAAAAAATATAAAAACGCGTTTTTCGTGTTTTTCTTTGTATCGTTTTTTGAGCATATTTTTGACAAAAGTAACTGTTTTTTAATTCGGTTAGAGCTATTTGATGGATAATTTAATTTGCTACAACTTTTCTCTTGACTACTACCTAAAAAAGTGCGTAGTTTTTGACCTACCCTCAAAAAACTAAAAAGTGCTGTTTTCACCCCGTTCTTAAAAACGCACCTCTTCAAATGGTAGCACTTTGCGGTTTTTTAATGGTTGGGGGTCCAATGACCATATGATATAATTAACGTTGTAGTTTATTTTAAAAGTACAGAATCAATAGCCTAGTAATACAAAGAATGAAAACATGTTATTTGACCAAAAAATATCAAATTAGCTAAAAAGTCAACATTATTAAGAAAATTTAAAAAAAACTTTTTTTTAAATGCCAAGTTTTTAAACAAAAACTTAAATAAATACAGGGAGTATTTTGGTACCAGGAGTAAATCATGAGATTCGCTTAACAGTAGGTTGAAACCCATTTCTGCTGAAATACTGATATACAGAATCAGCTAAATGAAGTAACACACTGGCAATGTGAGGAAAAGAGGCAGTCTAACGTGAATACCAGCATGTAAACATTTTGGATTGGATTATATCCTTATTTTAAAACACAATTTATTTTTAACGTAGTTGTCGTGGTACAATATTGTCAGAACAATATCGACTATGCGCGCTGTAAAAGTACACGAAACTATAGCTAAGTCGTTAATTAGTTTTATGCATTACTGTACCCGATGACAGATTTCTTTGACAAAATAAATCACATAATTTTGTAAGTTTTGATCCGGCAACGTAGCTTATGCGCCTGCAATAAATATATTTGAGCGCAATCCACGTTATTAATTTCTTTAAAAAATTACAAAGTAATTTTACTAACATAATTTAATTGATTTTACAAGTTTTTTAAAGAGTCGGGCTGATATTTTAGAAACCATTGAGTACAAAAATAATAAGCTAGACAAGCGCGATAAATATGATAAAAAAGATATGTCATGGCATACTAATAGATTTTAATTTTCAGGTAAAATTTCTTGTTATTTTTGTAATAAAGAACATTCAATATATTCGTGTTATAAATTTGCAAGTCTGTCGGCCGAAGAAAAAATGTTTTGTCTACTGCAAAAGTTAAAGTTTATGATAATTTTGGTAAAATTAAAAACGCGAGAGTATTATTGGATTCCGGTTCTAAAATGTCATTTATTTCACAGAAAATGGTTGAGCTCCTAGATATGGAAACGAAAAATGCTAACCTATCGGTTTTTGGTATAGCTAATTTGTGTTCTAAAGTAAAAAGCAAATGTCAAATTGAATTTAATTAATAATTAATTCTTTATTTAACAAGTATAAAGCACATTTAACATGTTTTATTTTGCCTGAAATATCTAGTATTTCAGCAGCTAGTAATATAAATGTTAAACTTTTAAAAATTCCCCCAAATTTAAAACTATCAGATTCGGAGTTTCTTAAGGGCGGAAAAATAGACATCTTGATAGGTGCAGACCTATTTTGAATTTTACTGGGAGAAAGAAAAATTTCTTGTGGTAATAATTTGCCGTTTTTACAAGAGACTAAATTAGGTTGGGTTTTGGCAGGTATGATAGGCTGCACAAAAAATATTGCAAATAGTAACTTGTGTCATTTTAGTTCAAATTTATATCTCCAAAAAATGTTAACTAAATTTTGGGAGGTAGAGGAAGTTTTTATAAACAAAATTTTTTAAAAGACGAAATTCAGTGTAAAAATATATTTTCTGAGACGACACATCGTAATTCTGAAGGGCGCTTCATTGTAACTCTGCCATTGAAACAAGAACCTAGTTCGATAGCAAGCTCGCGAGAACTAGCAAAAAGAGATTTTCGCGACCAAACGAAAGCTTATTAAAAATATTGATTTACGGCAATTATACATAAGTTTAATGGAGGAATATAAAAATATTAATCATATGACTTTAGATGATGATATCCCAGAGGAGAAAGTAACCGAGTACTTCATGCCTCACCATGGTGTGTTACGCGAATCTAGCATAACCACAAAATTACGCGTGGTCTTTGACGCGTCGGCATCATCTAGCAACGGGTTATCATTAAATAATATACAGATAGTCGGTCCGGTTTTACAGGACGATCTTTTTCAATTTTAATCAGATTCCGAAAACATACATTTGTGGTTTCCGCGGATATCGCCAAGTACTAGTCGAGCCAAAACAAAGAAGTTTGCAAAAATATTTTGGCGGTCGAATCCAAATGACGAGTTAAAAATATATAAGCTAAATACGGTGACTTACGGTCAAGCAAGTGCTAGTTTTTTATCAATCAGATGTTTATTTGAATTGGCAAGCGAATGCCATGAATCAAATCCAGAAATTGCGGAAATTATACGTCACGATTTTTATGTAGATGACCTTTTAACGGGAGCAGATTCGGTAGAACATGCGCAACGTATTTGTCGCGAAATATCACGTGTACTAGCGAGCGGATGTTTTGATCTTAGAAAATGGCATTCTAATGAGCCTACAATTTTAGAGAACATACAAAACACAAATGTTTACTGCGGAATTCTAGAATTTGCTCCAGTAGAAAAGGTGAAAACTCTCGGTCTAACTTGGTCTTGTCAAAATGACGTACTAGTTTACGACGTTGAAAGTTTTATAATAGAAAAGGAAACATTTTCCAAACGAAGCATTTTGTCTCTTATTGCTAAGATATTTGACCCTTTAGGTCTTCTTAGCCCATGTGTTATTCTAGCAAAAATTTTTATACAAAATTTATGGTTGGAAAAGTTATTATGGGATGATATGATTCCCCAGCAATTAGCACGCGAATGGATCCGGTTAAGCAAAGAGTTACCTTATCTAAATAATCTAGAAATCGAGCGCCACGCTGTATGTAAAGACATGGTGTCAGTTGAATTGCACGGATTCGCAGACGCGTCAGAAAAGGCGTGTATGGCGCATGTATATATTTACGATCCATTGATAAAAATGGTAAAGTAAAAGTAAGTCTATTGTGTGCTAAGTCTAAAGTTTCCCCATAAAAACTTTTACAATTCCAAAATTAGAATTAAGCGCGGCACTTTTATTATTAAGATTAGCAACTAAAATTCTAGAATCTATAAAATTGCAATTTAAAAGATGCGTTTTTTTGGTCAGATTCGACTATAACCTTAGCGTGGTTAAAAAGTTCTCCCAATCTCTTAAAGATATATGTAGGTAATCGCGTCGGAGGAATACCAAGTTTAACGGAAAATTACGAGTGGCGTTATGTACCAAGCAGTGATAACCCAGCTGATCTAGTATCCAGGGGGTTTTTCCTAGTCAAATTATAAAAACTTCGGAGTGGTGGCAGGGACCATTCTGGCTTCAAGCCGATTTGTCAGAAAAGCCAATATACAACCTGTCGTAGGAAATTTATCGGAGCTTAAACCTGTGCGGTCTTTGTCGCTTTTAGGACTTACGGATAATAACGGCTTATATACTAAGGTTTAGGGCAAATTGTTTCAACAAAAAACTTTTTTCGTGTAACAAGAAAAATTTTGGCTAATTCTGTTAGGAATAAGGTCAAGTAGAGAAGAATTAGTAGTCTAACATTTTAGATACGAATAGTTTTATTGTAATATGAATTTTTTTATTTTTCTTAAATTGCAAATTATTTTAACAAAAATTAAATTATTATCAATGATATAATATTAATATAAGTACTTTCTTATGATTTTCTCCTGTATTTTGCGTCAGGAACGTCCCTCTGTAACCCCCAGCAGTAATCAGCCAACATAGTTGGACTCCATTTTCCTTGGTATCGTTTTTCTATGGTAAAAATGTCTTGGTGGAATCTTTCCCCGTGTTCATCACTAACGGCACCCAAGTTTGGGGGAAAAAAGTCTAAATGTGAGTGTAAAAATGTATTTTTAAAGACATATTGCAGCCTAATGCTTTATAATTTTCTAAAAGTTCCTCGACAATAGTTTTATAGTCATTTGATCGATGATTTCCAAGAAAATTTTCAGTGATTTTTATAAATGATTCCCAAGCTGGTTTTTCAAGATCATCGAGTTGTTCTTTGAATATATCATCTTTAATCACTTGCCTAATTTGAGGACCTACAAACACACCCTCTTTAATCTTAGCGTCACTGATTTTAGGGAATTTTTCTTTTAGATATTGAAATCCAGCGCCATTTTTATCCATTGCTTTTACAAAGTTTTTCATTAGGCCAAGTTTTATATGGAGAGGTGGTAAAAATATATCTTTAGGTTGTACTAATGGAGCATGTTTTACATTTTTTATTCCAGGAGTAAGAGATCGTCTTTTGTCCCAATTTTTCTTAACGTAATGGTTCTTCCTATCCCTACTATCCCATTCACAAAGAAAACAACAAAATTTTGTATAACCAAGTTGCAACCCTAATAAAAGGGCTACAACTTTTAAATCTCCGCAAATTTTCCATTTATGTTCGTCATATTGAATCTTTTCTAAAAGAAATTTCATAGTTTCATAGGATTCTTTCATGTTAGCACCATAACCTACTGGTACGGAGGGAAGTTTATTCCCATTGTTTAACAAAACTGCCTTTAAGCTTGTTTTTGACGCATCAATAAATAAACGCCACTCTTCAATTTTGTATTGTATTCCCAAAATATTCATAACACCACAGACATTGTTACAAAATATCAAATCATTATCTTGTGAAAAAAGCTTTTTAAGTCTTCATCTCGATGTCGAAAAAAGTTATTTTTGTATTTGGTTGCAATAAATTCCATCCTTTTAATCGAGATCCTAAAAGTTCTCCTTGTTGTTTAGACAAGTGTAAATCACGAACTAAATCATTAAGATCTCCTTGAGATAATAGGTGTGGCGTTTCTTCCTTGAGACAGATAGATGAAGAAGCAATTTGAAAATCAGGATCAGTACTTTTACTATCTGTTTCCTCTGATTCAGTTGAAAGATCAGAGCGCTGAGGTGGTTCTGGTATAGGTAGATCTTCACTGTGAGGAATCGGTTTTCTGGCAGATGACACATCAGGATACTTAACCTGTTTTTTCGTTTTAATTGTAATGCCTTTTGTATTAGTCAGACAAAAATAACAATTAGTTGAATGGTCTGTCGGTTCCATCCAAATCATCGGAATCCCGAAAGGCATAGATCGAGATCTTTTTTCCCATCCCGTAAGAAGTCCAACACATGTAACACAACAGATGTGAGGAACCCACACTTTATCTTGCTGCCCAACAGGAAAACCAAAATAACTTTCATATAATTTTTTTATTAAAGGTGTTAAATTTCGTCGTTGAGACACAAAAGTAATTTCACCACAAATGTAACAGAACTTGTCAGGATCATTTTTACACTTTCTTGACATTTTTTACGAATCACTTCACTCAGCAAACACAAAACACAGCCACTTTTCTGAAAAATAAAACGCTGAATTAAAAAATAATAAGGAAAAAACAATTAATATTAAATTTTACTGACAATTGCCGGAACGCGGAAACTAGTCCTAATCAAATTAATATACATATGATTTTGTGGAGAGGTTAGGTTGATATTTCGGAATTTTTGCTTACTTTTCTTGTTACAAAATTTTGTTGATCAGTGAATCCGTCCAATAGAAATAAAGGTCATCTGACCATATTAGAGTTGCGTTCTGCAGAACGTTGTTTAATTAAGGCATGGCAAAACCAAAGCTTTAAAGAAGACCTTATGCAGCTAGAAAAAAAGCGCTCTCTAAAGCCAAGCAATAAAATTAGCAATTTAAATCCTTTCATAGATGATCAAAAAATTCTTCAAGTGGGAGGTCGAATAAAGCATTCAGACTATCCATTTGAAAAAAAGTACCCTATTTTGTTAGAGTCCAAGCATCATTTTACAAAACTTCCTTTTGAGCACGAGCATAAATGCCTTTGCATCCGGGACCTTAACTAAAGTGCTCGCCAAAAAAGTCGGGACAAGCAGTTTTTAGCACCATATTTAACTTGTAGTAACTTTTGAAATAAAAAATATTTTTAGCTGCGGATTCCGGTATGTTAAAGCCCATTTCGTCTAGATGACATGGCGCAAAATGATTTTTGAAAAATAATCAAATGTTCATGGTATACAGGGTGGTCAATGCACAGATGCAAAATTACAAAAAGTTTAGAGGTGTGTGATTCCGGTAATATTTTTTTTCGCATTTAATTATAGGTCATTAGTAAAGTAACATCAATATCTCCAGACGTTTTTGCCAGTTCTTTGATTACAGCCCTTTAGCCCCAGAGACACTAATAAACAGAAAATGTGTCAAAACTTTGCTACCAATATCTTTAAAACGCTGTAACTTAAAAACGGCTTTACCGATTTCGACCATGTTTTCACATTCTGAAAGTTTATTTTCTGATTCGTTTTTATTACCTAACCACTTTATTGGTAAATGGCCATTTCTATAAAATACAGGGGTCAAACAAAAAGTAAAGATATAATTGCACAAAATAGGGCTATTGTTCGTTTTAAGCTATGACATTTGGGCTGTACGTTGTTGTTTGGTTTGAAATTTGGTCAATATGCAGCTTCGGTCAATACCTCTGGACGGTTTTTTTACTTTTTCGATTAGTGCCTTTTGGCCACAGATACGCTACCAGGCAGATCCATTGTCCTAAAATGTGTCTTTTGTGGATTTTTTGATGTGATCTGGAAATTTTAAATTAATTACTACCTAATAGTTTTTTTATCATACAGGGTAATCAAATAAAACTGACTCTTTCATTATACAGGTTGTTTTAGATTTTAATTGGGAAAATTTAATAGACGATAGAACATGAAAAAATAAAAAAGTCTATATAAACATGTATATTTTGAAGCTTCGTTCTCTAGATACAGGGTGTTAAAGTTTTGGAAAAAAATAGTTTTTATTCATAGCTTAAATTTATTGTTGCTTTACACATACAAATGGTACAAATTAGGAGGCCACTAAAGAACAGGATTTTTTTAATTATTTTTGTTCTCGAAAACGAAGCAAAATACTAAAAAACATTTAAAAACAAAAAGTTGTATTTTTCTTGATTTTTTCTATAGGGCCAAGCAATAAAGAATTAGTTTTTATTTTTTTCTCGAAAACAAAGCAAGATACGAAAAGTGAACAAGAAACAATAAAGTTGTATTTTTAAATGCTTAATCTAAAAAAAATACAAAATTATAAAAAAGCAGTGGGTACCATTATTTTTCCATCTTTACTAACTAGGTTGCCCTCTGGGACGCCACTGCAATAATTACGGCAAATCTCAATATATTAAATGATACCTCTTATCATAAGAAACAAACCTGTAAAGATTAAGGAAAATCGGCCAGGGGATTTTTGAGCTATGAATAAAAAATTATTTTTTTTTCAAAACTTTAACACCCTGTATCTCGAGAACGAAGCTTCAAAACATACATGTTTATATAGACATTTTTATTTTTTCATGTTCTATCGTCTATTAAATTTTCCTGATTAAAATCTGAAACACCCTGTATAATGAAAGAGTCAGTTTTGTTTGATTACCCTGTACGAAAAAAAAATCATTAACTAGTAATTAATTTAAAATTTCCAGATCACATCAAAAAATCCACAAAAAACACATTTTAGGACAATGGAACTGCCTGGTAGCGTATCTGTGGCCAAAAGGCACTAACCGAAAAAGTAAAAAAACCGTCCAGAGGTATTGACCGAAGCTGCATATTGACCAAATTTCAAACCAAACAACAACGTACAGCCCAATTGTCATAGCTTAAAACGAACAATAGCCATATTTTGTGAAATTTTATCTTTACTTTTGTTTGACCCCTGTATTTTATAGAAATGGCCATTTACCAATAAAGTGGTTAGGTAATAAAAAAGAACCAGAAAATAAACTTTCAGAATGTAAAAACATGGTCGAAATCGGTAAAGCCGTTTTTAAGTTACAGCGTTTTAAAGATATTGGTAGCAAAGTTTTGACACATTTTCTGTTTATTAGTGTCTCTGGTGCTAAAGGGCTGTAATCAAAAAACTGGCAAAAACATCTGGAGATATTGATGTTACTTTACTAATGACCTATAATTAAATGCGAAAAAAATATTACCGGAATCACAAACCTCTAAACTTTTTGTAATTTTGCATCTGTTCATTGACCACCCTGTATACCATGAACATTTGATTATTTTTCAAAAATCATTTTGCGCCATGTCATCTAGACGAAATGGGCTTTAACATACCGAAATCCGCAGCTAAAAATATTTTTATTTCCAAAGTTACTATAAGTTAAATATTGCTTGTCCCGATTTTTTGGCGAGCACTTTATTATTATCGTCAATACGAGAAAGATATTGGCCAGTTTCGGGTCGTAATCTAGCGCGATCTATAATCAGAAATAGCTTGCGTTGTTTCAGATACAAAACCTAGTGTCATCAATCCAATCATGGGAAACTTGCCTCGAGAAAGTACCATGCCAGCAAGTCACGTCACAGGTATTGACTACGCAGGTCCTTTTTAATTCGAAGCGCACAGTTGAAAAGTGCAATATCGGAGTTTTTGTTTGTTTCGCCACTAAGGCTCTTCACTTAGAGCTAATATCTAATCTTTCTTCTAAATCATTTATACAAGCACTTTGTCGCTTTGTATCTAGGCGTGGCAAACCTAGCAAAAAATTTTCGGATAATGGAACCACTTTCGTGGGAGCCAATCGAGAGTTAGGTCAGTTTCTTAAGCATAATAGGGACGAGCTAGTAAATCTAACTGTTACTGAGGGAATTGAATGGTCTTTTATACCACCATATTCGCCTCACTTTGGTGGCTTATGGGAAGCTGGAGTTAAAAGTGTCAAGCACCACTTAAGGCGAGTTCTAGCTGATACTAAGCATACATTTGAGGAATTTGTTACGGTACTTTGTCAGATAGAATCAATCTTGAATTCTAGACCCCTTTGTCCAAAGTCCTAACGATTTTCTGGCACTTACACCGGCTCACTTCCTTATTGGCAGGCAGCTTATCGCCGTACCAGATGAAAATTCAGAAGACTTAAAGGTCAATCGTTTGACTAGATTTCAATTACTCCAGCAAATCACTCAACACTTTTGGAGACGTTGGGAGCGAGAATTTCTCCACGCACTTCAGCAACGTCAAAAATGGAAGGTCAATCAAGGCCAGCCAAAGGAAGGCACTTTAGTTATAATTAAAGAAGATCATACTATGCCTACTGAGTGGAAGCTAGGACGTGTAGTTGTCCTCCATCCTGGATCGGACGGTATAAGCAGAGTGGCTTCAATCCGGACTACTCAAGGTGTTATAAAAGAAATCTCACAAAGGTTTGTCCTCTTCCTCCAGTCCACCCTGTCCAAAGCAAGACCAGCAAGCACAGATGGAGACGAAAAGATTTCCATGACAATGAAGACCAGAAGAAAAAAACGAGTTGTCACTGTCAAGAAAAAATTTGTCAAGTTTTGAAGTAGTTTACAGCTTAAATATTTATAACGTTTTGTAATAAAAAATCAAGTCAAATATACAGTCCACTTATTGAGCTATCGCCCACACATAGTGCACAAAATTTCAACTCCAATCGTTTATATTTTACAGTAATACAATAGAATAAACCATCGCACATAAAGGAGACAATTTTTTCAACGGGTATTTTAAAAGCGTCAAGCTGTAAAAAAAAAGAAAATAGGGAGGTATAGCAAATTACCTTACTAGGCTACGGATTCTTTTATCGCCTACAATTGCGTGAAAAAATGTAAATATATACAAGAGTAAATTTCTGTGGAACACGCTACAGATCGCATTTTTTTTTGGTCAAATATACACGATGATTCATGCATGTATGCTGGTTTTTTAATATATATGTACTAAAAACTATATTACAGGGTGTATATTGTTATTTGTTTTTCCCTTTTTTTTTAAGGTAAATATTTAAAGCAAAAACAAAAAATATTTTATTGCATTTGAGGGTCCTATATACAGGGACAGCAGGTTCCACATTCTAGAAACTCTAGGAATAAAAAAACAAACAAAGTAAAAAGTTCAAGACCAGTCCAGTTGGACTGCATAGGGATGCATATGTGTGGTACCACGAGGTTCTCTGTTGGGGACCGCAAGTAAAGGAATTATACTGTACAATTTCTCAGGGCAGAAGCCGTAAAAGTAACTATAAAAAAACGATAAATCCATTACAGCGCGACCATGGGCGACAGAAGGAAGCCTTTCTGTAAGTAAGGGTCATTAATAAGGCGAACAGCTCTTCTTTGAATGGAATCAAGAATGCTGAGGGTTGTGGAGGACACTATGGCGCAGATACGAAAACAATATTCCAAAGGGGTTGCATTTGGGACACATACAAAATGAATAAATTAGAGGGAGAAAATACTTTTTAAAGCTGCCGTGGCTATATATAAAATGTGTTTGTGACAGTTAAGGCTATTCTCAAAAGTTACGCCCCCAAGATTAAAAATATTTTTGTTTTGCAAAACACTAGGTAAAGTTGGCCGGTGCGCTTTGCACCACCCCCACCTCTTTTTGATTGGCTATCCCTACCCACCACCCCTGATTGGCCCCGCCTCTAAAGCTCTCTGATTGGTTGATCCCTACTCCCCCAACTCTCTTATTGGCTACCCCCACCATTAGAAGGTGGAGCTTACGACTAAACCAAATATCCCTACTCCCCCAACTCTCTTATTGGCTACCCCCACCATTAGAAGGTGGAGCTTACGACTAAACCAAATATCCCTGCTCCCCCAACTCTCTTATTGGCTACCCCCACTATTAGAAGGTGGAGCTTATTACTAAAACAAATTATCTAATTGGATCCCTCCCTCTGTAACTACTTAAAAAGGAAAGGGAAGTCTGCATAAAGGAGTTAGGCTTCAGTACAGTGTCGTACAACATATTTAAGAGTCATTCTTAAACTATGGATTCCAGTGATGTTTGTGGAATTTGTCATTATGAAGTTATAATATTTTTTCATAAAGCAATTCATTTAGTCAAACAAGATTTATTGGAAAAATATTCACAATTACAATACCAATATTTTGAAGACAGAGTGAACTTTAATAATTGGAATGATTATTATTATTACTACTTCAGTAATTATCAACTAAAATTTGAGAAATATATTGATGGAATTGTTAAATGTGAGAAATTTCACAATGGAAACAGCTGCATTAATCGCATTATGGAGGAGTTGGAAATATTAGGATTTAAAGAATTATTCGGTGTTAAACTAATTAACGCATTTCTGAATAAAGAAAAATTAATATCTGAGGTGTCTGAAGATTTGCGTGAATTGATAGCAAACAAGTTTTTAAATTTATTTTAAACTAAAAATGTGCAGATACTGTTGTGAAGAGTTTAGTGATAAGGAAAAAAAATTCTTAACATTGTTATATATGTATCAGTGAGAACAATTTCGTTAAGTAGTGTAAATAAAAGACATTTTGTGATGTGTAGAAGATTGTGGAAAAATAACTTTCCTAATTTAATAAAAGGTTGTTTAGTTTTTAGAGATTTAGAGAAGTTAAAAATTTTATATTGCATGAAAATAGATACCAAGATAAGTTCTTTTAAGGCGCGCTTGTGGCGGCATCGGTTGTATCGGCGAGCGTCGATCTCCGGAGTTAAGCAGTGGAATGCGCGCCCATAATTTGGATGGGTGTCCGGCGACAGCGGTGTTTTGGGCAACGGCACACGGTGTTTCTGCTCGGGGATGCGGACCGAGCAACAACCATCCAAGTTATGGAATGAATGGTGTGTGAATGAGAAGGAGTAGGGGTCAAGGTACAATAAGCCTTCAGGCTGCAGTGCACCACCTAGGGGGCGGTCGTCGGACCTGGGTGGGATGACCCCGAAAAGGTAAAAAAAAGTTCTTTTAAAAACTTTCCATGTATTGACACTTTAGAATATGTGAAAAAAATAATAAATGGTAAAAACATTCCTTATAATATTTATTATGAACAAATTATTCTTATATTAACATTAAAAAATAAATATAACATTTAATTAAATGTGTATTAGTATATATGAGAGTGCATCTCCCTTCTCATCTTACAACTCTTCATATTTATCTTTTAAATCTATCGCTACCCTTCCCTTACATTGTCAGATAAAAAATTAAATGAAGAAGGAGGGGGTATGGCTATATCAATACAATATTGTGTGAGTCTCTTTAGTATTATATTAGATGTCTAAAGTTATTCATTTAATTAAATGTCATCTGCCACAACTAAACTTGATTTAATAAAAAAGCTTAATGAGTTTGAGGAAAAATATATTAATAGTATTAATAAAATAAAAGATAATGTTCCAAATCACCTCGTATAAAAACACGTGTCTTCGTTTTTATACCTTTATTAACAATGGAACGTAACTATGGTTACAACAACGACAAAATCTACTCTTGTCAATGTCTCGAAGTTTACAACACAAAAGTCGAATTTATACTGACTGATCCGAGGTTTCCCGTCGCCCTTTTATAGTATGGTGGAAGAGTAAAGAATGATCTAGAATATTCGAGAAATATCGTGAAAATTCCATAGTACATGATGGCATAAAAGTTATTAATAGATAATTCGGGCGTTTTCGGAAACCTTCGAAAGTGATGAAAGAACTTGGAAAAATTAAGGTAAATTATTTAAATAAATTAACAAACTAAATTAAATGATCCTAACTCTCTAAAATTCTATAACCTAAACACATTTTTGAAAGTCTGTAACATTGCCCCCTTCCAAGTTTTGATCGTCTCGATCAAGTATCTTCACTGTCTTGATAACGGCTTAGCCTTTCTAGATGTACTACTTTCATCTTTGCCTGTGGACTCTTCTGTATACGGTACACCAGATCATTAAGCCGTGTCACCACTTTATATGGTCCCTCCCATGACTTCTGTAGTTTCGGTGAACGCCCCTTGGTTCTTCTTGGATTGTATAACCAAACTTTTTCACCGACGACAAATCCTTGATGGTTAGCTTTCAAGTCATAGCGGGATTTCATACGGTCACTTCCTTTTCGTAACTTGGTACGCACCTCTTCATGTATCCTCTGTAGCTGTTTACTTAGTTGACTTACATAGTCTTCTGCTGGTTCTTCATTGGTGGGAGGTCGTCCTGTAAGCAAGTCAACTGGAAGGCATATTTCCGCTCCGAAAATGATTTTAGCAGGTGTTTCGCCAGTAGTTTCGTGAATTGCGGAGCGGTATGCTAATAAAAACGGCTGTATACAGTTATCCCAGTCACTTTGTTGGTCATTTACTTTAATTTTCAGGTAGTTATCAAGTGTTCTGTTAAACCGCTCTACCATGCCATCGGACTGGGGATGAAGAGGTGTTGTTCTTGTTTTATGGATTCCCAGGAGATTACAAAGGTTCTTGAAAAGATCGGACTCAAAGTTTCTGCCTTGATCGGAATGTATTTCTCTAGGAACTCCATAGCGACAAATCCATTGTTGAAATAATACATCGGCAACAGTGATAGCTTCTTGATTTGGGATTGGGTAGACTTCTGGCCATTTACTGAAGTAATCCATTGCTACCAATATATAGCGATTCCCTGATTTACTAACTGGAAATGGCCCTGCTATGTCTATGGCAATTCTTTCAAAAGGTGCCCCTACATTGTATTGCTTCATCTTGCCATGGCTTCGGGTTTTCGGTCCCTTGCTGGAAGCGCAGTCCTTACACATTCTGCACCAGTCTTTTACGTCTGCACGACTTCCCAGCCAGTAGAACCTTTCTCGAACCTTTTCAAGAGTCTTCATAACTCCGAAATGGCCACCTCCTACACCATTATGCAAGGCTTGCAATATTTCAGGAATCCTTTTGGTTGGTAGGATTATCTGATGTTTATGGATTTTGCCGTCAGAACTTTCCCAGACCCTTTGTAATAGGCCATCTTTAATAACCAAAGAGTCCCATATGGCCCAGTACCCTTTATGTCTTGGAGACTTTGAAGCTATTTGCTGATATGGTGGCCTTTTCACATTTTCTGTCTTAAGTTTGACAATGTCTCCAAAATCTGGATCTTCTAGTTGTTCTTTTGCCAAGATCTTAGGGTCCCATCCTTGAGAGCACTGGATGCGTGTTCTTCGGCAGTGGAATTCATCGGGATCTTCTTGCTCTTCTCGTCTGCTGCAGTGTTTGCATTCGTCCGGGCAGGGTCGTCTTGATAGAGCGTCAGCATTCTTATGGTTCAGTCCTTTTCGATGTTCGATTTTAAAGTCGTATTCTTGAATACGTTGCAGCCATCGGGCTATCTGACCTTCAGGGTTCTTGAACTGAAGCAACCATTTAAGTGATGCATGATCCGTTCTTAGGTGGAATTTCTGGCCATACAGGTATTTATGAAAATGCTCCAAAGATTTGACAATAGCTAAAAGTTCTTTTCTGGTGACACAATAATTTCTTTCAGGTTTGGACAGAACTTTGCTAAAATAGGCTATAACTTTTTCTTGGCCATCTTGAATTTGTGACAAAATTCCACCAATAGCAGTGTTGCTTGCATCAGTGTCCACAATAAATGTTTGATTTGGTTGTGGATATGACAACACCGGGGATTGCACAGGGCTTTCTTTAGGTGTATAAAAGCTGCTTGACAATCTTCAGTCCATTCATAGTTGTTGTTGTTTTCCGTAAGACGATGTAATGGTCTAGCAATATCAGCAAACCCATGTATGAACCGTCTGTAATAGGTACACAGTCCCAGAAAACTTCTAATTTCATGCTTGTTCTTTGGTATAGGCCAGTTCTGGATAGCTTCTGTCTTCTCTGGATCGGTTCTTACTCCATCTTCTGTAATTATATGCCCCAGGTACTTGACTTCTTTCTGGAACAGGTGACATTTCTTTGGGCTAAGCTTCAGCTGGGCGGATCTAAGCTTTTGAAAAACCTCTTCAACATTTTTCAGGTGGTCATCAAATGTTTTTCCAAGAATTATTATGTCATCAAGGTATACTAAGCATGTTTTCCAAGTTAGTCCCCGTAGTGTCAACTCCATCAAACGTTCAAAAGTAGCGGGGGCATTGCATAAACCAAATGGCATAACATTAAACTGCCACAGTCCGTTTCCAGTTGAAAAAGCAGATTTTTCCTTGTCGTCCGGATGAAGTTCTACTTGCCAATAGCCACTTTTTAGATCTAATGTCGAAAACCATTTTGATCCGGTGAGTGTATCTAGGGTATCGTCTATCCTTGGTAGTGGAAAACTGTCTTTCTTCGTGACGTCATTCAGTCTTCTGAAGTCAACACAAAATCTGGTGGAACCATCTTTCTTCTTGACTAGGACTACAGGAGATGACCATGGGCTCTGGGATGGTTCTATAATGCCTTGATTTTGCATGTCCTCAAGTAACGTTTCAACTTCTTCTTTCTTGGCTAAAGGAATTCTTCTGGGTGGTTGTTTTATTGGTGATGCGTCTCCAGTGTTTATTCGATGTTGAACTACACTGGTTTTACCCAAATCTTTTTCGGATAAAGAGAAAACATCTTGATTTCTTCTTAAAAGTTCTTCCAGCATTGATACTTGGACTGGGTCTAACAAGGATTTTGATGAAATCACCAGGTCTTGTAGAGCCTCAGGTAGTTTACGGGTGGAGACTCCTGCAGGTGTGGTACATGGATGGGTAACTATCATAGCAGCAGGTTGACAGGTACCGACTTTGTCACCCATTTTGACCTGTTGAGGGAAATCTTTCAGGTTCATCATTCTGACAAATACCATATTTTCTTTGGTTTGCGCCAGAGTTCTTGCTGGTAGAATTCCTTTAGAGTATAAGGGACAATTTTCTAATGGTTCGACTAACACGATTTCACCTTCTTCTGAATCTTCAAACCTTGCTTGTATGACGCTTTCTGAGTTTGGCGGTAGAATAACATCTTCCGTGAGGACTACTTCTCGAATCGATGTTTCACTGCTTCGTGGTAGTCTCATTACAATCTCTTCTTTATTGGTTCGTAGTACCCGTTGTGGAAGGTCTAGTACAAACTTCTGATTTTCCATAATGTCTAGGCCAAGAATAACTTCGTCCATGATGTCGGCAACAAACACGACATGTATGAATGTTGTTGTCCCTAGGGTTATTCTGGCTTCATGTATGCCTTTTATTGGTAAAACTTCTCCATTAGCAGTTTCCAAGATGTAATTCTTCTCAGGGCGGACTATTTTACAATGAGCTACGATGTTCGGCTTCACGATGGTATGTGTAGAACCAGTATCTAGTACCATCTCACATTCCCGACCGCATAGATTTCCAGGTACTACCAAGCTGGAGCCATTGTTCTGCAGCCGGGATACTCTAATAGTTGTTGTTGGTGGGGCTTGGTAGCACCTAGCCAGCTTTCGCCCCTTGAAGCTGACTACTGAGTTTTCCGGACTACTAGTAGGGGCATTGAATCTGGTACAATTTCTCTGTAGATGCCCCTCTTTACCACACTTCCAACAGCGGATAGTATTTCTTCTTCTAAATGTCATACTGTTGTCTTCTTCTGTTTGCTTCTTAAGGAAAATTTCTTGCAACTCCTTCATTACTCTTGCAAAATCTTTATTTGAATTGTCTTCTTCTGGTACAAAATGTATTCTTCTTATTCTTGTCTGACTCCTAGACGTTTGTTTGGCTGTTTCGAACTGAAGCGCGTAGGCAAGAGCTTCTGATATTTTCTTCAATCTGGCCATTCTTAATGCTTGGTTCATATCCGGATCGCGCAGCCCTTCAATGAAACTGCCTACCGCCAATTCTTGCTTAATTTCTTCCGGGTACGATGGATACGTTAAATTAACTAGACGTACAATGTCCGCTTCGTACTCTTGAAGACTTTCATTGTACTTCTGTCTTCGTCCTTGTAACTGCGCCTTATAAACTTCTTGCAGATGGGTTTCGCCGTACCTCATCTCCAGGAACATGACAATCGATTCATAGTCAGACTGCTTTTCATCGGGGATGTTTCTTAACACCTCCATGGCTTCTCCTCGAAGAGCAAGTACCAAAGCTCGAGCCTTTTCTGGTGGGCTCCAATTATTGCCGTTGGCAGCAGCCTCGAATTGTCGAAGGTATGTAACCCACGGTACCTTTCCATCGAAAGTTGGTGGTTTCATAACAGTAGTTGAATTACCACTTTCTGCAACGACACCAGTATTAGCTATTTTTTTGATCTGTCGCTGTACTTCTTGTTGAATGTGGCTTTGAAGTTGATAAACTTTATCTTCAACCGACTGTTGTATTTCTTGCATATCTTCTTTAACATCTTCCTTTGTAAGTTTTTAGTTCGAGTAACATTTCTTGCCTCATTTCATCTTGACTTTGTTGAAATTCTCCCTTTAAGTGTTCTCGAATCTTTACCATCTTTTCTTTGAGCTCATGCTTCATTTGTTCTTGGCTTTTCTTTATGTCTTTTTGAATTTTCTCCATTTGTCGTCTTGTTTCTTCTTGACTAATTTGAATTTCCCGCTTCATTTCTTCTTGACTTCTCTTCATTTCCTCTTGATTGGCCTTTATTTCTTTCTTGAGGTCTTCTTTCAGGGATTCTTGACTGCTCTTCATGTCTTCTTTCAGGGATTCTTGACTGATCTTAATGTCTTCTTTCAGGGATTCTTGACTCGTCTTGATTTCTTCCATCATTTTTCTAATTAGCGTACTTATCGCCTCCATACTGGCGGTGTATTGTCTTGTCTCAACTGGCATTCACTCTTCTTACCACTTGGGCTTCCTTGAGTAACCTTGTTCCGCTTCCGACACCAAATGTTCCAAATCACCTCGTATAAAAACACGTGTCTTCGTTTTTATACCTTTATTAACAATGGAACGTAACTATGGTTACAACAACGACAAAATCTACTCTTGTCAATGTCTCGAAGTTTACAACACAAAAGTCAATTTATACTGACTGATCCGAGGTTTCCCGTCGCCCTTTTATAGTATGGTGGAAGAGTAAAGAATGATCTAGAATATTCGAGAAATATCGTGAAAATTCCATAGTACATGATGGCATAAAAGTTATTAATAGATAATTCGGGCGTTTTCGGAAACCTTCGAAAGTGATGAAAGAACTTGGAAAAATTAAGGTAAATTATTTAAATAAATTAACAAACTAAATTAAATGATCCTAACTCTCTAAAATTCTATAACCTAAACACATTTTTGAAAGTCTGTAACAATAATTTGGAAAATAAAACTGAAACAGAAGTGTCATTTTATAAAGAATTTATTAAATGGTATGTAGAAGGTGTAAAAATATGTCAAGAATTTTATGAAAATCAAGATGAAGAGGAACTTATTCGACGCTTGTTAAAAGATGGTTTTCAAAGTGAGGCAAGTGAATTAAAAGAATATATTAAAAACAAAGAAGCGTTATATAGAATTACCCAGTCCGAAATAGAGTGGAATATTTTTGAACAAGGAATGTACAAATAACAAAATATGGAAAAGTTAATAAGTGAAATGAATGAAGAATTTTTAATGTCGGAAGCGTGTTCCCGTTACCTGGCTTTTGCTGGTGAAATAACCGATGAAGCACAAGACCTTAAAAAATATTTTGATTATATGGATCATGCAGAGCTGTGTAGACAAGCTTCATATTATTGTGTAGACTTTTTAAAAACAAAAAATATAAATAAACTCTTTACTGAACTTAATAAATTAGGTTTAGTTGATAACATTAATTATATAGTTAAACAAATGAATGAAAAATATAAAGAGTTATAATTTAGTCTGTAAATGTAAAAATATAATATAAATTGTATCAAACCATTTATTATAATATGAAATAAAAACTAGAAATATATTTTATGTGTATTTAGTCATTCATAAAAAAATTATCATACATAAATAATACATTAGATAATGCACACATAGAAGGAGACTTAGAATGAAAAAAACATTTAGGTTCAGATAGACGCAGTTCAGGTTTTTCATTTAGTTCAATAACTTGTTTAGTACAATACTTTCTTATGTAATCAGCTTTTTCACTTCCTTTGACATAAACGAAATTAGCTTCGTTTGTCAATTGTTGAATGATACTTGAAAAATAGTGTAGTGGGGTAAATCCAGAATTCCAATTAATGCAGTGATGATTCTTCATTAACCATATAGCTTCTTTTTTTTTTTTTTGGGCGGAGATTACCAGTTGAGCGACTATGGGTGGAGTCAATTTTCAGTATAACATGACGCCAGTTACCCGGTACTCATTCAGTTAGCAACTTAGCAGTGTTACGCGCTATATTTCATTTAAAGTTATTGTTACGGTATTTATTTATTTTAAATATGTGTGCTTCACTTGAAGATGTAAGAAACAAAGTATCAAAGATGTCGTGGAATGAATTCGTTGAGTTTTGTGACAAAACACATGCGACAGCCACTCAAATGTTGTTGGATATGTGGATTTATGATATACCAACAAGACCGAATTCACCAGTAAGGTCTATTACACCACATTCTCCAACATATACTAATCCAAGTTCTCCTTCAATTATGCAATCCGTGGAGGGTATCAGCCAGTATCCAGCAAGGTCAATTACGCCACATTCTCCGACATGTACTCCTCCAAGTTCTCCTACAATTATGCAATCCGTGGAGACATATACTTCACCTCCATTGATTCAAACCATGGAATGGGAGCGTGCAAGTTCCAACACCAATTCCTGTCCAAAGTCATCTCCAATGTATGAGTCAATGGGAATGGATAATGATAGTTCCACTAGTTCTTTATTGTTTCAAGGTTCAATGGAGTGAAGCAATGTTAGACCATCAGACGTTTTAGTGAGAAGTGACGTTAATGATAGTGTTATACCATTCGATCATATTGATTTTAATTATTCGGACTTTAGTTTTGATATTGATAATCAACATAATAATGACATTTCTCTAAATGACACTAAATTCACCTCAAAAAATGTGTTAATGCTAAATAATTCAAATGATAATAAAAGAATTCAACCATTACGAAAGTGTAAAAAGATTTTTTTCAATTACAAATATAATTTTTAGTTAATGTGTTTTAAGTCATATTTTTTATTTAATTATTTTTTAGCTGTATTTTTAAATTAGGCATTGTATTTTTAATTTTTGTTTTTATAATATAATACATTAAATAAAACCGTTTTTTCTTTGTTACTATAAAAACCTTATTAGTGAAATTATATATTATACATATAATTAATAAAGGTATTTATTTTTCTAAGATCTCCTTATAAATAATTCAAATGATAATAACAAAATTCAATCATTACGAAAGTGTAAATAGATTTTTTCAATTACAAATATAATTTTTAGTGAATGTATTTTTACTTTTTTGTTTTAATAAAATAATACATTAAATAAAACAGTTTTTTCTTTGATACTATGAAACCCTTATTAGTGAAATTATATATTTAATATAATTAATAAAGTTATTTGTTTTTCTAAGATCTCCTTATTTTTTAATTTTAACAAGACCTTCACACCCACGACCTCTACCAATAACTTGTTCTTCTCCTAAATCATTTGAATCCTCATAATAAGCATTTTGAAGCTCAGCTCCTTAATGCCGATTTCCCTTTCCTTTTTAAGTAGTTACAGAGGGAGGGATCCAATTAGATAATCTGTTTTAGTAATAAGCTACACCTTCTAATAGTGGGGGTAGCCAATAAGAGAGTTGGGGGAGTAGGGATATTTGGTTTAGTCATAAGCTCCACCTTCTAATGGTGGGGGTAGGCAATAAGAGAGTTGGGGAGTAGGGATATTTGGTTTAGTCGTAAGCTCCACCTTCTAATGGTGGGGGTAGCCAATAAGAGAGTTGGGGGAGTAGGGATCAACCAATCAGAGAGCTTTAGAGGCGGGGCCAATCAGGGGTGGTGGGTAGGGATAGCCAATCAAAAAGAGGTGGGGGTGGTGCAAAGCGCACCGGCCAACTTCACCTACTCAAAACTTAGCCACCAAAAAACTATATTTTAAACTTCTATTGGCGCTTATAACTTCTGGCAATGGTACGTTATATGGGCGTTGTAATAAACAACTTATAATTACCGAAAAACATATGCGCAATATTTCTCTAATACCACATGGTGGAATAGAGACTCTCTTAATAAGGATAGTGACCGGTTTTATTTATGCCGGTTTTAATTCTTGACTTATTTTGGTCGTAGCAGTGTCTTATTTTAACTTTGGAACTAATCGTGTAACCGAACGACTGTCGAACACAATCGTAATATTTTTGGGGTAGAAAATACTTATAAGTTCGCTTTTCCAATATATTTCTGTAATTCCATAAAAAAACCGAAAGAAATACTACCAATCGCTATCGTTAAATAATAAATACTGACTTAAACAAAAATGTATTTTTCTTTATTACTATTATTATTACTAATATCAACTAATATCAATACATATCAGCGTAGAATCCAGTTGGTGGCCCGGCGGGGACATTCCCCCCGGAGTAAACCCTCCTTCCCCCGGAAAATTTTATGTAAGTAAGCGGGAATACTTTTTTTTGTTCTTTAACTTTTTGGGGGTAATTAATTTTTGGTAACTTCCGAATCCCCCTCCAGGAATATTAAACTCCCCCGAAAAAAAATATCTGATTTCAACACTGATCCATATGATGTGCAATAATTCTAAAATATGGGTACAAGCACTATTTAAATAAGGTATAAATAATACTCGATCCTTATAAGGCAACTTGCAATAACTCCCTAACAGCGTTGCCAAGCTGTTTTTGCCCGACTTTAAACCATTTTTTATTAATAACTAGATGGTCAAAACAATTTATATTTTTGTTATAAACTCAAAACAAATCCATTAAAATACTGTTAGTTTTTTGAAAATATCTGCAGGCTAGCTTGTTTTTTATAACCAAAAAACTGACACAGAACTACTTAGAACGTATACCTTTAATACTTAGACAAAATTATAGAATTTTCTGACGGATCTCCTGTACCACGACAACTACCTTAAGTTTTACTGATGATTTAACTTTTGAATAAATCAAAATGTCAACAAAAGTTGTTCTAATCTCTGTTTAGTATATAAAAAAAAGAAAATAAACTACTAGTTATTAAAAAACATCAGGATAAACAAAAAATTGAGTTATTAAATTTTAATTTTAAATGACTCATCTAATATACTTAGGTTTTGTAAATTCGCCTTTGAGGTACATCGGCTGTATTTTTTTTCAACCTGAGCTTTTCCGCTAATATCAGCGAAGATACAGTCAATTAAGCAAAAACACTGAAAATTGTTTTTGTTTACTTTTTCAATGAAATATTAAAGATGTCTTGTCTGTATTTCGAAATACATCCAGTTAAGAATCACCCAGAAATTTGAAAATTTAAAAATTTTGTTCCCTTAATACATATGTGCAAGAAGTCTATCTGTGCCAAAATTTTGAATATGTATCTTTAGTAGTTTCCGACATCTTTAATAGGACACCCACCATAAATAACCCTGTATAACAAGAAGTTTAAATGCCTTTTTAATTAAAAAAATATTAACTTGGTGAAAAATACTAACGTAAATTTCTTTGACGCAATGAACCTGACCATATATAACATCGACACTTATCCATTTTTCTTCAGCTTCAAGAAAAACTTCAACCCATACATCATTTCCCTTTTTCTTTTTCTTTTCAGATTCATTTTCACTGTCTGACAATACATTGTTTTTTTAACTTGTATGCGTTTTTTAACTTTGGTTTTAGGTGCAAAATCATCATCGCTATCGTGGACTTTCTTTTTATTGGTTCTGGCACATAATCACTATCGGAATCGCTTTCTTTCTCCGTCATTTTTCTCCTTACAAGTCTATAATAAAAATAAAACATAATTTAAAACAAATTGTTGTACATCAAACTAGAAACAAATCTTAAGTATTTTGAAAAAGCTCTCTATTATATGGGGGAGGGGTTTCCTCAAAGTTGAATCAGTAATTTTTACAGCTTGTGGCCACCAAAAATTTGAACACGTCAAAAAATAGAAATTGGCAGTTACCTCGGCGGAAAGGCTAAAATGGTATGCCAATGGTTTATTGATTTTAAGTGTTACGGTCAATTTTAACAATAGAGACATTTTGCACCTCTTAAAATAACAGACGTTTTTTGGCCTCCCTATGGTTATCGTTATTAAACATAACGATTACGGCAGCAGTTTTAGACAGAGATTTTGCAGCCTCTTTTAACAAATTTATCTTGCGTCTGCGATTTCGACACATAACCTTATTTTTGCCTGTGGTTCACCGATTTTAAAGTTAACGAAAAATCAGTATTTACTTTTATTCTTCATAAGATATAAATTGATATTTAAATATATGCAAACCCTTCTGTTGATTTCGTTTTTTAACGTAGATGCAAACAATACAGTATAAGCAAAACACAGAAAGTAAGGTTAGGTTTGGTAGTAGAATAAAAAGCAAGCGTGCCAGATTGTAACATCTAAATTAATTACTGATTTAGAATATCCGTAAAAGTGCAAGTCCGTTTTAATTTCTAAACACTATTTGATTTTTATTACTGCTATAGATTTTTCGCTAATTAGACCCCATGTATAAATGATATTTTAAATAATACGGCATTAAAATTTTAACCTTTTAAATAATTGATATTAAAATTTCTACAATCTGGCAACCACGCAGTTTAACAATAACGATAACGATAAACTCTTCGGTATTCATCCGTAATTAAAGGAGTCCGGTATGGTTAATACAGATAACGGATCATGTTTGCCTTACTGCGCAGTCTCAGAATAACGTTAACCACAACGGAATTGCAAAATAAGGGGTGCAAAATGTCTCTAATGAGCGTTCTTTTTGTTTTTAAAATACCTAATTCTCAAAACGCGTTCTAAATGTTATTCCTAGTTTATGGGTTTTTATTAGGTTTTATTTCCGCAAAATTTTTCTTATTTTTTCGGTGCTCAAGCAAAATTTAAATCTACATCTAGAAACAAAAGTTTCCACCAAGTTTAAGGTCTTAATAAATTTTTTTATTTACTTGCCATTTAAATTTGAAATTTTCCCATTTAAAATGTACATAATTTTTTTTTAAATTTCCAATGTCGGGATACTTTTCACTATATCGTGAATTGTTTTGATGGACCTTAAGACATATTTCACGATCTTTAAAATTGCTTTAGTGTTTTTTTAACTCGAACTGGTTCGCCGGTAGGAGTTCTCAAAATAAAATTTTTAGAATAAGTTGTTTTTTTCTAATCTTCTAAGCAAACCGAAAAAAATAAGGAAAAGCAAGGGTTAAATAAAAAAATTTCTGAGCAATATTTTATAAATTTACACCTATTTTTACGACTCAACACCTAACAAATTAATAATCATGATATTTAAATTTTACTTTTATGTTGATTTGTAACATATTTCCTTAAAACAATAATTTTTCTATAGTAAAGCTTGTAATATGTATACTGTAAGGTTCATCAAAACGATTCACAATATAGTAAAAAGTGGCTAAGCATTAAAAATTAAAAAAAATATATAATATTAAGGGCTAAAACTTGCTGAAAATGAAGAAAGTTATACATATACATGATGATAAAATACATGAAGATTGAAATTTTGCTTGAGCTTTAAGAAAAATAAAAACTTTTGCGGAAATGAATCACCCTAGTAATTATATTATGTAAGTTATTAAAAATAAAATATTTTATCCTACCTGGCATTATCAGCCTGTTTTTGCTGGGCTATTCTACCTTTTACAAGATTTATTACATCATTTCGAACATCTAGCGATTTTGCAGATAATCTTTTCTCAGTTTTTAACTTTTTTAGGTTAGGTGTCGGTAAAGAATTTCGTAAACGCTTTCGGCTTTCTGGTTCAAATTCACTTTCAGAATCTGTTTCCATTTCTTTTTTGATGCTTTTGATTTCATTTTGTGATTACTAGATTTTTTGCGTTCATTAAAATCTTTTGAAGGTTTATTACCATGCGATTTTTTTGTAGTATCATTAGCACCATCTAATTGTAATATCATTTCTTCATCAAAATCACTAGCATAAGTACCATCTACTTGTGGTACAGATTTTGTGTTTCTAGTGCTCTTTCTCTGTTTTATATCTTGCAGCTGACTACTACTGCTTTGAGCAGAAAGTTCTGATTTTGAACTAGGTGTGTTGTGTATTATTGTCATCGTCTTTTGAGCCTTTGTTTTTGTAGTTTGTTTCTTTTTCAATGGTTTGTTAAAAGTTTTGTCTTTAGTTTCTAATCTGTTTGACGAAATACTGCTGTTCATATCAAAATCTTTACTAGCTGTACCCCTTGTACTTCTTCTTTTTCCTGACTTATTAGTGTTTAATTCTACAATATCTTGATCTAAGGGTTCAAGGGTCTTACTTTTTAAACTACCTGGATTATTTCTTTGTTTTAATTTGCTTTTCGGATCTTTTTCCACAGCAGTCAAGTTTTTTTATCTGACAGATTAGTATTACCATCTGTCTGAGTATTAGAGATATTTTCTGTTGTCCTGGTTATTATTACTTTTAATTCCGTACCTTTGGTGTTTTTATTTTTATTTTGTTTTAAAACATCTTTTTCAACTACTTTTGAACTATGTACTTGTGTGGATTTTTTTGTTTTAGTTTTAGAAGCCAATAATTTATTATTAATTTGTACTTTTTTATTTTCTTCGACAATTTTTCCTGCATTAATAACTTCAGATTTAGTTACCTTATCAGAACCGATTTTTGCGCTTAGATCTTTATTATCATCAGGTTCTTTTGTAAATGTTTTAAGTTTGGTCACATCACCTTTTAAAGTACTTTTAGTTTCAGATTGTTGTAAGTTGCTTATTTTACTTGTACTCTTAACAGATTTAAGATTACTTTCATTTTTTTATTACTCTTAGTACTAACTGTATGAAGTTCATTCGCTGGAGGTCGTAGAGGTTCTACTTGTAAAGACATGACAATTCGACAATGAATACCCAAAGCTCTTAAAATGCTTAAAAAATACAAGCAAGCATTTTTTTATCAAAAGCTTCTTTTCTACTCATTTGTAATTGTAGGCATTTAGACAAGGAAATACCTTCTGGGACAGGTTTTTCGATATTTTTAATTGTACGTTTATACCAATTAACAATTTGTTCTAAATAGGATAGATCAATTCTGTCTGAGGGATAACATTTATCAGATGGTAAAAGTGACAATGCCACAGCTAATGTGTCGGTATCACTTATACATGCATTTACATAATTACCATGAGCTATACAGCAAAGTAAATGTACTTTGTGGACAAGAACTTGATTCTCCTTTCTTATCCGATTTAATCTTCGCTTCATGGCTGCTAACAAATCAACACCTATAAAAAAAATATATAACTGACTATTTCTTTTTTAAATTTTTATATCTAATATTTTTTGCCAAAAACTTTACAGCACGAACCCTGCTTTATATTTGGGTAGTTACTTTTTAAATTTTTAGGCTGATGGTCAATAGAACAGTTTTTGCAGCTTTTATTAAAAAATTTATTTCTGGAAATTGGGTTGCTCAAATAAGCGATTAAACCAGAAAAATATTTTTAACTCTAAAATGAAAATTAGGAAAAACTTTCATATGAACATACGTATGTCTCAAAAGTCTTGGTTTTTAAACCACGGGGTGTTAAAAATTTTAAAAACATTGTTTGTTAAATAAGAAAATAACAAATATTCCAATTCATATATTCTTAAAAAAATGAGGCGCCTCCTATGCATCAGAAAACATTTTTTGGCATGCAAGATTTTTTTACCAGTGTCGGCCATGAGAGGTTTAAGGTAAATATTTTTTAAGAAAAAATGGTACGCCACTGCATTTTTCTAAAATATATTTTTTAAATTACCATTTAGTTTGGAAGAAATTTGATCTCGACAGTTTTTTATTTGATATTCGTGTAAATAAATAGAAACCAATTCTTGGCATGGTAAAATCCATATCTAATTAAAGGTTCACAAATGTTGTTTTTGTTCTAGAATTTGATATTAGCATAACGAAATGGCCATGCCGGGAAATGGTACGCGAATACCGTACATCAAATAAAAAAGTCAAGGGATCAAATTTGTTTCAAACCAATGTAAATTTTAAAAAAATATTTTATTTTAGAAAAATGCAGTGGCGTACCATTATTTTCTTAAAACATATTTACCTTAAACCCTCATGGACGACACTGGTATTTTTTTTCTTGTATGCCAAAAAATGTCTTCTGATGCATAGGAGGCGTGCCACAAATTTTTTGAAAATATCTAAATTAGTATAAAAGTTATTATAAAAAACAATAACGTTTATACATTTCCAACACCTCGCAGTTGAAAATCCAAGACGTTGAGAACGTATGTTCATAGGAAGTTTTTAGTATTTTTCATTGTAGAATCAGCTCAACATGAAAAATTATAGTCACTTTATGTATCCACACACTCTTCTTGATATGTGATACATTGATTTCAATGCTCTTTAACTTTTTTTATCTTTTTGACATTCCACGAAGGCATATGCCCAAATACCAGAGTACCGTGGGTGTCGGGGTATTAGATGTTTAACCCATCGTTCCCCCTGTTTCAACGTTGTCCAAGCACTGAAACATGCAGTTATGCATTTCACAGCACCTTTTAGACAACGTAGTAGTGCCACCACGGTCGTTATTTTTAAATAACTACTACCTAAATATGTCTCCCCGTTGGGAATCGAACCGGCGACCTCTGGCTTCGAAGTTCAAAGCTCTGTCCATTGCTCCACGGGGAGACACACACACACACACACAACTTGTCAATACCTTGTCTGTAAAACGATTTGTCTTTGCTCTAATATAGGTCTCTGTTTCGGCAATCACTACTTTATTTGAGCCACATTTCATCTTTTTGAGGTCTACGAAAAGCCGAGTATTGGCTTTTCGTAGACCTTGACCTATGTAATACGGTACATGTAGAGGCAATTCAAACCATAGTTATCATATACTTATAACGGTGCACTGTCTTGATTAAACAGCATTTTTTCATTTGCACGTTAGAATTTTTTAAAATTTCTATACCCAATGGTCACAATAATACCATGTCATTTTTGCTGTTGATAGTTTACCTTCCTCAAGATAGTCAATAAGTTTTTAGTTGTTGCGGAGTTGAAAGCGTTCGGCATCATCGGTGTTTGTAGGACTGCGTTTAAATTGAGCATAGAAGGGCAGTCCTATAAGTAACTAGCCTACAAAAAAAGAACGACAATTTTGGAAACTGGCAATTTATTTCTTAGCATAGAGTTCTTTAAGCTCGAGATGCTTGAATCAGCTATGCTGCAACTTCTTTAACCCGTTTGAAAAATTCGTTTTCTCGTAATCTGCAAAGTAGGCCTTTGTGGGGGCGATTACTTCCTCATTTGACTCAAATTTATGCCCAGCGAGTGACTTTTTCAAGTTTGGAAACAAAAAGAAGCCGCACGGGGTAAAATCAGAATACTGCGGATGGGGCAGGAGCACAATTCGACACCAATTTGGCCGTGGCGACGACGGAGGTGTGAGCCGGTGCGTTGTCATGGTGGAAGCACTTTTTCTTTGGCAAATGGGGCGGTTTTTTTGCAACTCGGCGTCGAATTCACCCAATAATTTGGCATGTTAGAGCCCTGTGAACGTTTTGTTCTTCTGCAGATAGTCGATGTAGATTACGCCTTGTAAATCCCAGAAAACGGTGGCAATCACCTTTCTGGCCGATTGGAAAATCTTTGCCTTCTTCGAAGCACGTTTGTCGGGTGAAACCCACTGTTTCGACTCTTTCTTGGTCTCTGGTGTGTACCAGTAAATCGAAGAAAAGTCACAATCTTTTTAAAATTCCGTGTAATCGCGGTCCAAACAAAAATACAAGTCCGATTCCACTAACATTTTAACAGTAGACGCCCTACGAGAATACTCTAGCTAGACGATAGTAAATTACCCTTTTGATAATTGCGCCATCCGGCGGTAAGACTAAGTAGTTTTTGGACCACCCTCGTATATTTAATTTGCCAATGCAATATTCATAAGACCCATTAAAATACTGTTTGGCTCCAACGGTATTTTTAACCATTAGAAAACAATGTTTTATCAATACATAAATAATTTTTTATTGTTTTAAAGATAACAAAAGTTGTTTTTCTTAAAACCACTGTAGCTTGAAAACTACATGGCCGATAGTCATAACATTTTTAACGTTTCTAGGTTAGCACTATTCTATTAAAGTGTTACTTTTGAATTAAAAGCTATAAAAAAGCTTCATTTAAAATAAAAGACAAAAACATGCAATTTAAAATCATATACTAGTTGCTCTGAAAAATATCAAATTATTCACTGTAAATTAATATCTGATCAATTACCAAATATTTATAATTGTATAAACATACAGTGCACAGCTTTATATAAGATTTATCAATAAAAACAAAATAAAAGTAATTTGAAGCTTTTTAAATCGTGTACCAAGAAACATTGGTTTTATTTATGAAAACATAAGAAACAGATGTCTTTACCAAGCAAATTTTCCAGCAGACAGAAATACAAAAAATATGAAGTTGGTTAAACGAAAATAGTTGGAAAATTACCATTCGTGCACTCGCAAACGAACAGCGCACCTGACTTAGATAGTATGCCGTGGAGCATCGCAAAACAATTTACTATATGTTACTATACACGAACGCATAATGAGAATCTCAAAATTCTGCAAGAAAACATCTCCTTAGATTTATGGAAAACAGGCAAAATAATTACCATCCCAAAACCTAATAGTAACCAAAACCAAAAATTAAACAATTACCATCCAAAAACACTCTTAACAGTTATAGGAAAAATATATGAAAAACTAATTCGCAATAGACTATAAAGTAAAACAAATATCCAACTACCAAACCACCAATTTGCCTTTACAGATCAAGCATTAACAACTCTATTACTAACAGTTCTTCCAATATTATAACGGCCAAACATGAAGATCTAAAAACTGCTTCACTATTTATAAATACAGAAAGAGCATTTGAGTACGCCAGTATGGCATAAGGGTCTATTATACATTACATTTTTTTTTTAATTACTTTATGTTTTTTATATTTTTATAGAATTTGGTAAATATTAAATATCTTTTTTGATTCATAAATTATAGATTTTTTAATTATATTTGAATGTGGTATAAGTAGATCAATACAGGAGTTATTTCTAAAATTATATAAAGAGTTTTCATTATAATTACACCAATATTTTTTATATATGAAACAAACAGTTTTCAATATAAAAATAGATGTCAGTGTCAATATCTTATGTTTAATAAATAAAGGTTTGCAAGATTCCCTAGATTTGATTTTGCAAATAGCTCTCATAATTCTTTTTGCAAAATAAAAACTGAGCTTAACAGATTTTGACTGGAGTTTCCCCAGAAACAAGACCATATCTTACTATTGATTTAATTAATGTTAAATAACTAGTTTTAGTAGTGGAAAACCAAGTTCAGTAGAAAAATTCTAAGAGCATTACAACCTGAGCTATTTTTTTACATACATTTTCAATATGTTCTGAAAAATTAAGGTTTTTATTTACATAAGGACCAAGAAATTTAGTAAATGAAGGTTTAATAATTATTTCATTATTTAAAGTGATATTATTAAGGTTACACCTAAATGTCAATATAATTGTTTTATTTATGTTAAAAGAAAGTAAATTTGAATCACACCATTGTTTAATTATTAAAATATCTTTTTCGATATTTTTGTTTTAATCATTTACATTTTTATTATGCCACAAAATTGTAGTATCATTTGCAAATATTGTAAATTCGCCATTAATTTTAACTGAACTTAATTCATTTATATTTAACAAGAAAAAATGTGGTCCCAATACAGAACCTTGTAGTACACCAGACGTAATACATTTAGCTCCCGATGTTTGTCCATTTAAGTTGACAATTTGACTTCTTTTAGATAAATATGATCTAATCCATTTTAAAAAAATACCCCTAAAGTCATATATTTCTAATTTTTTAATAAAATTTCATGATTAACACAATCAAAAGCCTTAGATAAGTCACACAGAATATGTGCAGCAACTTCATTATTATTTAGATTTAAATATAAATTTTCAAGAAATGAAAAAACAGCATCATCGGTTCTTTTGTTTTTTTGAAATCCAAATTGTTTTATATTTAAAATTTTATATTTATTTAAAAAACAAATCATTCTTTTTTAACAATTTTTTCAATAATTTTAGATAAGGTAGATAATAAAGAAATCGGTCTAAAATTGGTTGGGTTATTAACATCGCCTCCTTTGTGTATTGGTATTATTAAAGCACATTTTAAACATTTGGGAAATTCTCCTTTAGCAAATGAAATATTTATTGCTTTAACTAATGCTTTTAAACAATTAATAGGCAGACATGAAAATATTTTTATTGATAATTTATCCAATCCAGAAGAAGTTCCCTTCTTGATTTTGGAGAAGATTTGTTTTATTTCATTAATATCTGTTGAAACAAAATAAAATGTGTCTTGAATTTTTATATTTTCCATATAATTAAGAGGGTTTGTATACTAAACAATGTTTTTTGATACATTACTAGCAACAGAACAATAAAAAGAATTTAAAGTATTGCTTGAAATTAATGTTTTAATTGGAATAAAATTAGTTTTTCTCTTAAATTATTTATTATTGTCCAACATTCTTAATTTGCATTATTTGATGTTGAAATAAGATTATTATAATAAATGTTTTTAGCATTTTTTATTACTTTTCTATAAATATATATATTTATATAAGAAAATAAAGGATAATTTGGCCTTAAAAATTTTCTTATATAGTATAATGATTTTATATTTTTTGGGCTTACTTTAATACCTTTTGTAATCCAAGGTTTACTTGTTTTGTTTTTTATATTCCTTAATGGAAAAGCTTTATCGAAAACGTCAACAATTTTCGTATGAAATAAACTTAGTGGATTAGGAAAAGAAAAATATCATTCTAATTAAATCTATTTATGAGTGGGGATTTTATTAAAATTATTTTTTAAGTAAATTATTCTTTTACGCAATATTAACTCCATCTACTACTAGTTTACTTCTACCTTATTATTATCATAGACAATTAAAAAAAAAAACTTAGGTGTAAGTAATTAATACTCAAAAACCTCAGGAATTTATAGCAGAACAAGGGGTATCCCAAGGCTTACCGCCTATTTTAACTACTATATAATATTTACTGCAACAATATAGCAGAAACCATAGAAGGGATTAAAGGTCGGGCCACACATAACCGCACCAAGCCTGGATTCACGGTGATAGAGGAAAGTGGGCAAATTAATTCGAAAAAATTAAAAGCACGTTTTATGCCCTCAAAAATATAAAAAGCATATACTGTGTAAGGCTTTCGCGGCCACCTTCTGCTAAACTTTTGCTTTTAAAGTCCATTAAGAGTCACATATTTCACAAAGTTGTTAATTTTTAATTTAATTTATTTAAATTTTTTATATATTTTTGTTTTCAATTATGGTGGCTTTTATCTGCTTAAGTAATAGAAGAATTATATTTTATTCTATTGTTGTGAGACAATAACTTGCTAAAAGTCATGTTTTTAGGAATATTTTTATTTTTAATATTTAAAATTTTATTTCGTTTACATCTACATTATACACCTCGATATTCACTTTATTTATGAGTGTGTATTTTAATTAAAAAATAATTTTTTATTATTGTTTAAGGATTTAATACTTTGGATTTGGAGCTTATTGCAGGAAAAGGAGCAAGCATAATTGATGGTGAATTTGTTAAAGGTAGGTTTATTTTCTATAAATATATATTTTTTTGAGCCCCTCTCCAACTTATTTGTTTAAATACCAGGAATTACACCATTTGTTTAAATGCTTCATAATTTAAGAGCCACATTTAAATGTTTATAAAGAATAGAATAAAAATGTATATACATTTGTTATGTGCTTACTGCAGCAATATAGAAACCCTTTAAGTTGTGCAGAAACAAGGTATTTTTAACAACTCAAATATAACAGGGGAAAAGGCATTTAAACACTTGTTCTTGTATGCGAAAATTTATTTAGTATCGACATACCAAATATCTGGCGGCTGTTGCTGCGTGAAAAATCGGTATATAAATAATTGTGTGCAAAAAAAGGGGAATATAGTGAAAATAAGGTTAGCTTGATTTGTAACTATGATGATGGATATGTCGAAAACAAAATGTTTCTGACTTAAAATTTAGATCCGTAATCAACGCCCCAGCCGTTTACAAATTTGGTCAAAATCAGAGTTGCTCACACTTTCGAGACAATTACCTTTTATTCTACATCAGTAACTTCTATTGAAAGCTTAGTAAGTATTTATTTATCCAAATATTATTAATGCAAAAAAAATGTCTTAAAAAAACTTTTTAGGTCCAGAGATGGATCCAAAAATACTACCTATCATATCTGAGACAAAAAAACCATTGACATTAGAGATTACCACTTTGCAGGGTAAGTGCAAGTGACAGGGTGTTTTATTCTTTAATTGAATGACCCTGTATACCGGACATTTTCTTTTCGGATTCTCTGTGATGCCTGCAATCTTTGATGAAAAAATTACCATTAACAATGAGTAGTTTTGAAGGTATGCAGTTAATTTTAATTTTTTCTTCTTAACGTCGTATATATTACATACACGACTTGCCACTTCAAAACATTTAATTCTGAACTTTTACCAAGGTGTGGAAAGGAGACAGTCCAAAGCAACAACAAAACTAGCCCGATGCGTCACCCTATCCAAAATCTTTGCATGCAGGCATTCTTAGTTTAATATCTACCTGCTAGTGTTCAGTGCATGCACTAAGAGTCATTTTGAATTTATCGAACTGGCAGGACGTGTATATGCTTACCTATTATAAGGAGATGCTCAGAGTTTATAATGTCAAAATATTACATTGTTCTTTATTACAGATTCAGACTTACTATCTCTGGGAAACAGAAGCCAAGAAAACAAAGCATAAAGCAAAACTGTAATACCTTGCACACCTGACTCACAAATAGCTTCAACATCAAAGATAAGTTTGCAGGGTAAGTATTTTTGTTATTCTTAATCTTATTATCATACCTATATTTATTTCTATTAACACTGTAAACAATTTGTTTGCTTTTTATAGAGGCAGAATTACCTACTATGCATGACAGCAATCCAGGGGAGAAATTGGCCCTGTCATCAAAAACTAGTTCTATTAAAGGTAACATGTTATATTGCATTTATTTATTTATTTAACTACTTACTTATGACTGACATTATGAAGTTAGTTATTCGCAATCAAAATAGGTCAAAATATAGACGGCAAACCTTAATTCGTTGAATGTAAGACATATCTTTTAAATTTTAAGCCAAAATATACTTTAAATTATTAATTTATTATGACCTACATGTTTCACGTAGTCTGGATTTGATACCTAAGGTGAAGAAACTGTATCAAATCTTAAATAAATGGGGAACAAAAATAAATTATATGCAACGCAAAATTAAATCTTACAAAAATTAGCAACTGCAGAAAAATTTGTACAATCTTCCGACTTTACAGAACTTAAACGTTTTTTTTTTTTTTTTTTTTTTTTTTAAGGGGATTTACAGGCAGTAGAGGCAACCTATTTCATTTATCTTTAGTAGTGGTCCAGTTAAAGCTGTACAACTAAAGGATATGGTTAAAAACATAATTTTGGAATGCCACAAGATAAGCCTTGAAGTTGTGGCAACTGTGTGTGACCAAGGCTGCAACAATCAGAGCGCCATCAAAATGCTGATTCGGGAGACAACTGAGAAGTGTATTTGCTCAGGGGTTGAAAATCCATATTTTGGATATTTAGTTAACGAAAAAGAGGCCATTTCATTATTTGATGTCCCACACCTCTTTAAAGGCATCCGAAATAACCTTTTGACCAAAAATTTACATTTTATCCTAGATGATAAAGAAAAAATTGCAAAATGGGTTCATATAGAACAATTACCAACTGGGTGCATCAGAACCATCTTTGAGATTATGTAGTAAGCTGATAGATCACCATTTTATACCAAGCAAAATTAATAAAATGAAGGTTAAATTGTGCACCCAAGTGTTAAGTCACACAGTTGGTGCACTAATGAAAAGGCTTTCCCTTTGGAGTAAGTATATTCGATTTTATATTTATGCTTTAACTGACTGTTAAGTAATATTTTTACGAAAAGTTGCCTACTAAGATGCCCCAAGAAACATAAAATAAGTTAAAGTATATTATTTATTTTTCTTTCAGATACTTTAGATTTGGGTCCTGAAGTGGCTGAAACCGCCGATTTAATTTTATTTTTGGATCAGCTTTTTGATAGCTTAAACGTAACACGCAAATCAAAAGCCGAAGCAAAAAAGTTAAAATATTGTGTTACAGAAAAGTCAAGCCATCTAGACTTTTGGGTAAAATCAGTCAAGGTAATCAACAGTATGAAATTGTACTGTTTAAAAAGTGGTAAATTTGTCTCTAGCCCCACACTAAAAAATCTTAAATTTACTTTAAATGAGTTTTTTTTTATCTCATAAATATGCTTCTTAAGACACATTTTATGTTATTTAATTTATGTTAACTGGGGCAATAAACCAGGATCCCTTGGAAAATTTTTTTAGCTACATACATAGTCATGGTGTTCGAAATACGAATCCCAGTTGTTCCCATTTTCAGACATCTTTTAAATCTTTATTAACCAGTAATTTTATGGCAGCACACTCTCCCAGTTCAAATTGTCAAAAATATTCATGCCAAGAAACCCTTGATAATTTAAAACAATTTTTGACCGGGGAGATTTTTACTGGCTTAAAGCCTCTGGAAAATAATGAAAGTGCTATTAAGACCATCCCCAAAAAGTTGAATATTAATAAACAGAGCACAATTGGAAAAAGCAACATGGTTTATATGAGTGGTTTTTTTGCAAAATATATCTTTAAAAAACAGACTGTTTGGTTTGTAAAAATAATTTATTAAAAAGGGACGGGTCTGCTATAGATGACGATATTATAAATGCCAGACAGTACCCTAGAGGTGAATTAATGAAACCTGGTAATTACTTAAATTTTTTGGTATCCAATTCTCTTTTGTCTTTGTTTTATCTTGTTCTGTTACCAAAAACAACTTTCTACAATTTTATATAAGCACCTTAAGGAATGATTAAATTTTAAAATTTTAAATTGTTCACAACATAATTTGGCTGATATAGTTTGTCAGGCTGTCATTAAATGTGCCTTATTTTGGTGGTGTCGAAGTGTTAATAAAATAAGTATATGAATTGATACAAAATTTGCTAATTTTCTATCAAAAATCCAAAATCAATAAATATTGATCCCATTGAACTTCAGGCTCATAAGCATTATCAGTCTAGAAGGAAAACTAACACTAAAAACCGATGAAGAATATATGTAATAATTACATATATATTCTATATTTTCTTTTACTAGAAAAATAAATATATGAATATGGTACTTAAAACAGTTTTAAACCAACGTGCTTTTTTATGTTATTTCTCAAAAATTGATATTTCTAAACCACTATTACTTTTTTATTTCTTAATATATTGAAATACAATTTGGTACGTAGGTTTGTCACATAAATATGCAGTGTTTTACTTAATCACTTGTTTTCTGTTACTTTTGGTTTAACTGGAAACGATCTTTACTTTCATATTTTAAATGGGACACTATTTTTACTTATTTGAATAAAAAAGTTTTACAATGTTAATTCCAGTTAAGCTCTCTGGACAACAAAAAAGAGCTTATATGTGTCTCATTTCTATGTTTTATAAAGTTTTCACTTGTTATACCACTAGTGCTAAATTTATTTCCGGAATTTTCTTAAAATATTCTTGGCCGTGAAAAAATTTCCCGGAATAATTTAAGCACGTTTAGTATTCGGTAAGAAAATTTCACACCAAGTTTGTGTTAAATAATTTTTTTTTTAATTAATATTTGTAACTTTGACACGATCTTTAAAATTTTACTATAAAGTAAATATTTTTTATTTTACTAATTGTAGTTGCAAATATATGTAATTTTAGAGCTTATCATTGTTTATTCTTTTATATATACCTTATATTACTACAGTTGGTAAAAAAGTTTATTTTAATTTTTTAGACCCTTACCTTGCTTTCGTTTGCTCTTCACTTAGGTCTAGTACTTCAATCTTATGATATTATTTTACTAACTGTAGTTGTATAAAATTGTCAATTAGGGTCTTAATACCTTACATTATTTTATATTATGTTATGTCTGAAATACTACAACTGGTACAAAATAACATTTTTTTAATTATGTATGTGAATGACAGACATGACGTTAAAACAAATTCAATGATTATGTCAAAAAATTTCACTATAATTTGCTCCAGGGTACCCCAGGCAGGAGAAAAAAACTTCCGATAAATACTTGTGTTGTCATGGTAATGCAACCAAAACCACACATTTGATTGGTCAAAAAACAGTGGTGTGGAATTTTCTAAAAATTAGTTGTTTAATTGTAGATGTAAACATATGTAAATATTTATTGTATATACACCGCGTCTACTTAAGTTTGCACCATATGGAAAACTTTTTTATTACTGGTTTTAAGAAAAAAAAAAGGTTATTCTTTATAAAAAGTCCTTCAGGGTCTAAAACCTAAAATGCAATCATCAGATGGTAATTTATTGCAGTGGTATACGAGGTATGTCAAAAAATATGAATTTTGCTCTAGAGCAAAGTGCCTCTATGTTTTATAATATGGAAGATTATTATTAGAAAAAGATGTTTTTTTTAGGTTTGTACATCAGTGCACTATATATTAAAATTATAAATGTCATAGGACAGTTTTAAATAAACTTTTTAAAATAATTGTTATTAAAAACAAAAAGAATGTACAATGCACTAATGTACAAACTTAAATTTTCTCGATTTTTGCAGAAAAAAAAATATATTTTTTTTTTGAAAATGAACAAAATTGCATATTTGGAAGTAATTTTTAATTATATTCTTTATAACAATTTGCGATATTAGCAAAAATACAGGTACTTTACTCTTAAGCAAAAATTACATTTTTGGACAAACCTCGTACATGACTGACACAATTTGATATCTGATGATTGCATTTTAGGTTTTGGACAATGCAGAACTTTTTATAAAGAATAACTTTTTTCGTAAAATAAATAATATAAAAAGTTTCCTATTGCCGCCAACTTACATAAACACACTGTAAATGTATAGGACTGGGCATTTTTTTGCTATTAGGTCTTCATCTACAGATAGGGGCCAAGAAGTACAAGCTACTATTTTGTCAAAATATAAAAAAAGTATATACATTTTAAATGAAACGACAGTTCAGGTAATGTAGTTTGTGTTAACGCCTACTAAAAATACATAATACGTATTTAATTTACTTTTAAAAAGAAAAGAAAAAAGTATGTGACTGTTCTAACATCGCGACATAAAAATCACTATGTAATTGCTTATACATAAACTGCCATTTTTAGAAATCAGGTGTTTCTTCATAAGAGGTGTGAATGTTATGTTTTTTAATGTCTCTTAAGTCTTGGAATTACGAATTCATTTGTAATACTCTGTATATTTTAGGTACTGTTATAACATAAAATAAATAATATGTTATTATTGTTAACCTATAAAAATAAATCTTTATGATAATATGTTTGTATATATTTTAGCAAATAAATATTCAAAACTTTTATTTTACCTACAATGTGTTATCTGGGATTGGACTGCCTACCTTAAAAACGTACTTGGGATATTTTAAATTTTTTATTTAAGACATAAAAAACAGATAGAGGATTATTTACGGTGTTTTGTAACTGCGGTACGAAAGTTCAATGGGTGATTCTGTGATTTTATGCAAATAAAGTCCCCGAGTACATGTTATGTCCGGAGTTCGATTCTGAGTTACAGGGTGGTAAAGTTTTTAAAAAAGTCGATAGTTTATAAATATCCTTAAACTAATTTGTTCAAAAATTGGTTCAAGCCTAAGAAGCGGTACCTTTAATTAACGCCCTGTACGGCCAGAAACAAAGTAACTCTGGACATATGTTCTCAGAAACTTTTTTTATAAAACCACATAAAAATCATCATTTTAAGTTTCGTACCGTAGTTAAGAAACATCCTGTAAAGGAAAAATCGTTAGTGTAGTTCACAAAGTGCGTAACTCCATTTCTAGAAATTTTAGAGCATTTTTTAAAGCAGAATTTTATAGTGATCTGTGGTAGCATCTAGTCAAAAAATAATTTAATATAAAAAAATTATAAATTATTTTTTTACTGTATGCTACCACATATCATTGTACAATTCTGCTTTAAAATGTGCTTATCTAAAATTTCTAAAAATGAAGTTACGCACTTTGCGAACTACACTAACGATGTTTTCCTTTACAGGATGTTTCCTAACTACGGTACGAAACGCGAATTACACCTGACAAAATACATTAATATTGACAAAATGGTTAATATCAGTAGAATACCTACTGTAGGTTTCTATAATATGTGGTACTAAAGTGATTACAGAGATGGCGTAGCTAAGTAGATGAATTAAATAGTAAGGTACAACATGTATGTAATAGTATGGAGATGTGGTGTAAAAGAAATGATTTTATCCTTAATGGCCAGAAAACCGTTCATATGGAACTTTACAATAAAAAGTCACTTCCAAACCAGTTTGCAGTTAATAATAACATTTTACTAGAACCTAAAACGGTTTTTCTTGGTACACACATTGATAGTCAGTTGACATTTAGCCCAGATACAGACTACGTGTGTGCAAAGCTAAGCTCAGCTTATTTTGCTATTCTGCAGCTCAAGAACGCTATAAATGAGTCTGGTCTGCTGTCCGTGTATTACTCATTGGGTTACAGCTTCATGTCTTCTAATGTTGTGGTATGGGGAGCCAGTAATCTCTGTAATCGTGTGTTTGTTGGACAAAAGAGACTCGTGCGTCTTATTTTTAACTTAGATTACCAGGAGAGCTGTAAAAGTACCTTTATTACTAAAAGGTTACTCACATTTCCCTCTCTTTACTTGTTTAGGTGTCTGATGTTTATTGATAAAAACAGAGAAATTTTTAAAAAACTGGGAGAATCCTCTAGTTATAGAATAAGAAGAAATAATCTTCTTGAAATTCCGTCCCATAAGACAGCGTTTTTTGAGAAGGGCCCATTTTACAACTGTGTAAAAATATATAATGCCCTGCCTAACACTTTAAGATCACTCAGAGGCACTCAGTTTCAGAAGCAAGTAAAGAGGTATCTTCTTTTAAACGCTTTTTATTCAATAAATGAATATATGACTAAGAGTGCTTAATTTTGTTTTTTTTTATTGTTTTTAATCTTGTTTGTTTGTGTGTGTGTGTGTCTCTATTATTTTATTTTTATGACAATTTTGCTTTATCAACCTTTTGTATTTATATTCTGTGTAACATTTAATGTAATTATTTTTTATTCTATATTTATTTTAAATGTGTAAGTATTTATTAGCGATGTTTGTAGATATGTAATTGTCAAAGCTATTTATTTATTTATTTATTATTTTAAATTATTTTTAAATTTAAATTTAAATGTATTGTTGACGACCCATTGTACTGTAGTGTACTTTTTGGCAATATATGATATCTATCTATCAGTCTATCTATCTAAACATTTCACTTGTAAATTTCTGTAAAGAAATCGATCGGTGGTTAGTTGAATTCGCGACCACCGCAGGCTATGTCGCATTAGTGTTACAACCAACACCGACTTCACGGAAAGCCAATCAACTGTCATCCGGCGATAAAAAATGGCGGCATCTCTTGTTTTTTTTGGTACAGTAGTCAAGTATAGTGTTTTTGTCAGTTTTTTTCGTTTTCAACGGTTGTTTTAACCTTTTAATTGTTTTAAGTGGACATAAAGGACGTTTAAAATTGATTATTGCAACTGTAGTACAGTGTATGTTTTATTTACCTTTTTTTCTTGTGATGTTTGTGTAGTAGTGTATCAACAAGTGGTTGTTTACATCCGTTTAAAACAGTTTTTTCTAATTAAAACATTGTGTTATTAACTTTTTATTGGCCTAGTGAACTAAAAGGACCCTCTTAGTATAGTGTTTAGTGTTTTTTGTGATTTTCTTTGCGATTTTTAAACTCAAAAGACGACAGGTTATATAGTAAATTTATGTTTTTTAACAAATTATGAAGTTTTTTGAAAATGCCGTACTCTTGTTGTGTGCCTCTTTGTAAGAGTACCGGTGCCAGTAGAGGCCCAATGGTTTCAGTTTTTTCTTTTCCCTCAAATGAAGATTTTAAAAACAAATGGATACATGCTATTCGTAGAGGGAGAATTTTATTCCAACAACACATTCTATAAGGTATAATTGATCCTAATTGTATTTTGTTTAAAAATATAAAGTTGTCTATGTTCTTAGTAGGTTTATAAGTTACATTTTCAAAGTGACGATATAGAACGCAGTACAAAATTTTATACTAATACAGGGGATATTTTGGATGTACCATTGAACAGGCCACGCTTAAAACCAGGTGGGTACATTTTAATTTTACTACTAAAGTGTAACACGGAAGAAAAAATAGGTCACTGAATTAATCTTAAATTGTTAAAATGTCTTTATTTTTACAATAAAATTTTTGATTCTAAAACAACGTAGGTATAAGTTGCACTGGCAGTTTGGATCCAACTACTCTTATTTCTGCAAACGACAGGGGTGGATTATGCTACTCTAACCATGACGTTGTGATATGTGCAGCTTATATGTATATGACTATAGAAAAACTAATAACCAAAACATCAGTTTTTTAAGAGAACAGAACCATAGAGAAATTGTTACAGTTCTGTCTCTTAATAATATTAATGGTGTAGATTAAAATTTATCCTTGGGACATAATTGTCAAAAACATGAAATTGTATAGTTAAAGAACTTTTATTTAAATTTTCAAATCTATTTTTAAAAAATTTTGCCAAATAAAAAAATTATGTTTTAACTTCCAAAAATAATATGCCTCAATTGAAGCGGATAAAATCTGGCAACAAAAAAGAATAAATAGTTCGCATAACATATTTTTAATGTTCATAAGTTAGTTTATAATATTGGTATTTATTTTCAGATGATACCTGCTCAAGTATGGTGAAAACAAATTTGGTGGGGTTGTGTGATTTGTAATCTGTTTTAAAGTACACTACTCAAAAGAATTATCGCATATGCTCAATTAATTTTTAATCGCCCTGTATGATGTGCTGTTGAAAGGGAGTAGTCAAATTTGTGATTATAAAATATCAGAAATAGGTAAGGGCATAAATTATTCACAAATGAGATTTCTCCCTTTTAACAGCACATTATATAGGGCGATTAAAAATTATTCATTTTTCAATTTTTTTATCACCCCGTAGGATGTATTGCTAACAGTAAATAACAACGGTTACGCCAAAGTTATAGCTTCACCTTTCTTTAACATTTTCTTTTTTAATTGTCTTAATAACTTAATCATTAAAAGAGTTATGGCCATTTAAATCAAAGCATTTTTGTATTAAAGCTTATGAAAGAAATCGAGCATATGCAATAATTGTTTTGAGTAGTGTACATTAGTTTGTCTAGCATTTTATTTTATTTTGTATAATTAAGGTTGTTAAAACAATATTATTGTACATTTTTTAATTATAGTACTAATTTGTAATTTTTGACGTTGTCATATCCTTTTGGAATATTATAGACAATAAAGTGAAATAAATAAATAAATACATATCAAGCTCAGAATGTATGTTAAATTTAATCATCTATTAAATTTTGTGAACATTGTAAGTAAAAACATAATTTGTATTTAATTGTAATGTTAAATGTACATTATTAATATATTCTACATTCGAAAATATTCGAACAAAACAGATAGAAATATATTGCTAATATTTAAAATTTTTCTAGTCTACATGTTTAAAATAAAAGCAGTGTAAAATGTAATGCGAAATTCGACCTAAAAATTAATACTGCTTTGGTAAGTACGTCAATTTCTTTTTCTAATAATTTTTTTTTCACTTTTTTGTTTAAAGACTAAAATTACTAATTACTGGATTATACACTGCGTCTGATAAAGTTGTAACCATATGGAAAACTTTTTTATTATTTATTTTGGGAAAAAAGTTCAGTCAATATGCAGTTATCAAATTTTATTATTTTTTAAATCCTATATGAGATATGTCAAAAAATATAAATTTTGCTCAAACAGTAAAGTACCTTAGTTTTTAATATCAAAAAATTTTATTTAAAAAGTAAAATAAATGACGTACAAATATGCAGTTATGGCAGTTTAGTATAAAAATTCCTTCCATATAAATTATTATTACTTTTCTGGCAGGATACAATTTTAGCGTTTTTCACCAAATCTGAATGCTTATGCTTAATTGCTGTAATTTCATATTTGTACATGCTCATTAATTCTGAACAACTTTATTTAATAGCACTTTCTGATTTTGTCAAAAATTAAGGTACTTTACTCTTGAGCAAAATTCTATTTTTTAACATATCTCGTATAAGACTAAAAAAAATTAAAATTTAATAATTGCATATTAAGTTTTAGACCATGCAGAACTTTGTATAAAGAATTTTTTTTCGAAAATGAATATTAAAAAAGTTTTCCATATGGTTCCAACTTTATCAGACACACTGTATAATATGTAATATTTTACGATTAAATATCATAAAAAAATATTTTGATTACGATAAACATGCCCAATAACAAATATTTAAGTACTAAGGAACGACAGTTTATTATACACTACTCGACTAGTAGCGCCGCCATATTGGATGTAGTTGATAGGCTTTCTGTGGAGTCGGTGTTGGTTACAACTTTTATTAGGGACTTTGTGTTCTAAACTTTAGTTTCTTTTTTCTATGCGTGCTTGGGTGGGCGGGGCCTTTTCCGGTTGGTCGTTGCGCAGTTGTTGTTTCTGGCGTGGTGCTATTTTTGTGGTTTTGAGAATTGGTATCCATGTTTTATTGATCTTCATTGATTCTTCTGTTTTGTTTAAGTTGTTGGTATGTTTGTGTATCTCTATGGCTTCCCTGTACAGTCTGGCATGGTAGGGTGAGGTATTAGCAAGAACCTGGGTATTTTCAAATTTTATGTGGTGCTCTGTGCCTAAACAGGGGGCTCCGCTACGGCTGATTTGTCAGTCTGTACTTTTCTTGTAGGTTTGTATATAGTTTTAATATTGACCTTTTCTAGTAGGCGACCTATTCTGTCCGTTACCCTCGGAATGTATGGTAAGAAGACTCTTTCCGTTTGTGGACTTTGCTCCTTGGTTTTGCAATTATCTTTTGGATGCATTGCTTTGTGTATTTCCTTCTTTGAGTATCTATTGGTCATAAGCGCATTTTTTTAATGTGTTAATTCCGAGTTCATTGCACCAGGTTCGCAAATCTTTTTGCCCGTTCTATAAGCGTTTTGATAATACCGAACTTTTGGCAAGGATAATGGTTAGAGTCTCTATGTAAATATCTGTCGGTATGAGTCGGTTTTCTGTTCTCTGAGTATCCATTGGTCATAAGCGCATTTTATAAGCGTGTTAATTCCAAGTTCATTACACCAGGTTCGCAAATTCTTTTTGCCCGTTCTGTAAGCGTTTTGATAATACCGAACTTTTGGCAAGGATGGTGGTTAGTCTCTGTGTAAATATCTGTCGGTATGAGTCCGTTTTCTGTAGGCTGTGTGCCCGAGCCGCTTGCCACTTCTTCTAAGTAAAACATCCAAAAAGGCTATTTTGTTATTTTCTTTAATTTTCATTGTGAATTGAATATTTAAATGTATATTGTTTATGTAGTTCAAGAATTCTTGAAGTTTTTCGGATCCGTGGTTCCAAATTACAAAGGTATCATCTACAGATCTTCTGGTCCCATGTAAAGTATGTGGTCGTCAGGCAATGTTTAAAAATATCAGAGATGTCCTTTGGAAATATTGCAAAAATGTGATTCATTACGTAGTTTAGAGGTACCTTTGTAAAGAGCGTTACCACATCGAAACTTACCAATATGTCTCCTTGAATCTTTACCGTACGTCTCAATTGCCCAATGTATGGCTGCAGGAGCGATGTTAAATGCTTGGCAAAGTTGTACGTCGGCGATCTGATAGCACTGACTATGGGACGTAAGGGAACGTTGGCCTTGTGAATTCTAGGAAGACTGTAAAGTCTTGGTGCCACTGCTTCGCTTTTGCATATCTGCTTTTTGACATGACATTTTCAAAACTGGAATTATCAATTAACATTTTGGTTCTTTTTATCAGCTTTTGCGTTGGGTCTTAAGGTAACTTCCTGTATGTAATTGGGTCTAGTAAGTCCTTGATTTTTATTTTATAATCTGCGGTGTCCATTACTACGGTGGCATTACCTTGTCAGCTGATAAAACAAGGACATCTTTATCTTTATTTAATTCGCGTATGACTTTAGATTTCTTCGGTTTTAAGTTATTCTTCGGCACTTTAGCTTTTTGTAAAATTCTTGATTTTCCGTACAGATCTCCTGAACTTTTTCATCTGGTGGGTATCTTATTGCCGCTTCAAGATTAGATATTATATCTTCGGTGGGTATTTCTTTTGGTGTAAGCGCAAAGTTTCCGCCTTTGACTAGAACGGATACTTTATCCTTCGATAAATTTTGGTCGCTCAGATTGACAACTGTACTGGTAATATCTAATTTAGGCTTGGGATTGGAATTTTTAATTTTTTCTCAAACTTCTTCTTTTGGCGTTCTGTGCATCTTTCCAATTCGTTTTCCACGCTTCTGTATGAAATGAAAATGTATTTTATCCCAGTCTGTCTGCAGGACAAGAAAAGCACTTTTCAGGGAAAGAATTCAGAACATCAGAAGGGAAATGGCGAAAATAGACAACAAACTAATTTCCCTTTTTTACCAATTAAGCAACACTCTTCACTGAACAGACTGGGATAAACTAGATTCCATTTCATACAGAAGCATGGAAAACGAACTGATAAAATGCACAAAACGACAAAGGAAGAAGTTTGAGAAAATATCAAAAAATTCCAATCCCAAGCCTAAATTAGATATCACCAGGACAGTTGTCAATCTAAGCGACCGAAATTTATAGAAGGATGAAATATCCGTTCCAGCCAAAGGGCGAAAACTTTGCGATTACACCAAAAGAAATACGCAACGAAGACATAATATCTAATCTTAAAGCGGCAATAAGATACCCACCAAATGAAAAAGCTCAGGAGATCCGTACGGAAACAATTAAACAAAAAGCTAAAGTGCCGAAAAACAACTTAAAACCGAAGGAATCCAAGGATATACGCGAATTAAATAAAGATAAAGACATCCTTGTTTTATCAGCTGAGAAGGGTAATGCCACGGTAGTAATGAACACCGCAGATTATAAAACAAAAATCAAGGACTTACTAGACCCAATTACATACAAAGATAATTATAAATAATTAATAGTTTAAAAAAACTAAAAAACACGCTTTTATATGCAACCGAACTAAAAATTAGAAAATAATTTTTCATTAAAAAAAATATTGTAACTTCATAGTAAAAAGCGTGGGGTGCTTAATATATTAAATGTTATAATTATTTATATTTGCCAATATCTATGATGGAAAAGTTATGAAAAAATAGTAAAATGCACCCCACGCTTTTTACTATGAAGTTACAATATTTTTTTAATGAAAAATTATTTTCTAATTTTTAGTTCGGTTGCATATAAAAGCGTGTTTTTTAGTTTTTTAAACTATTAATTATTTTTCATTTTTAGTTCGTTATATCAATTAATTTTTAAAAATAAATGCTCCAGTTTATTCACTAAAAATTTTTGGCCATTTTGTCAAGAGTAGCAAAGTTTTTCAGATGGACTTTCTGAAAATAACCTAATATAAAATTTGAGTAAAATCGATTCAGATCGAACTCTTGAAATGGCCGGTGGTTGGTACCACTGGGACGTACAGGTGACAGATGACACTTGGTGGTATCAAGCAGTGGTTATAATAATAATAATATAATGGAATTTTTTTTTCCTAGCGATCCAAAGCAGGATAACGGGATACTGTTTGCAGATTATTGCATTGTCATGGGTCCTTAATACGTGTGCAAAGTTTCAAAGAAATCGAATAGCTGGAAGTTGGTTAAAATTAGGCTCAAAGATTCCGTTACATAGATAGCCAGATGGATAGATAGTTACAACCCAAGTTAATAAAAGCGTGTTAAAAAGAACTAAAATGTTAATTGATATTTCCAGCTTTGATGTCAAAAGAAGATATGCAAAAGCGAAGCAGTGGCACCACGACTCTACGGTCATCCCAAAATTCACAAGGCCAACGTTCCCTTACGTCTCATAGTAAGTGCTATCGGATCGCCGACGTACAACTTGGCCAAGCATTTAACATCGCTTCTGCAGCCATACATTGGACAAACTGAGACGTACGTTAAAGATTTAAGTCACTTCATGGCTAAAATCAAAGACCCAAAACTTGAAGATGGAGACATGTTGGCGAACCTGGTGCAATGAACTCGGAATTAACACACTTAAAAAATGCGCTTATGGCCAATGGATACTCAGAGAACGAAATACACAAAGCAATGCATCCAAAAGATAATCGCAAAACGAAGGAGCAAAGTCCACAAACGGCAAGAGTCTTCTTACCATACATTCCGAGGATAACGAACAGAATCGGTCGCCTACTAGAAAAGGTCAATATTAAAACTACATACATACCTACAAGAAAAGTAAAGCCATGTACAGACTTGGAAACAATCGGGACAACATTGTCGTCCGACTGTATCTTGTTCAAAAATTTTTCAGCAACAAAGTTAGCCAACATTTGCAGATACAAGTGTTTCGCGTCCACACTAGTTTTAAAGCTCGTACAAACCTGCCGATGTTTTCCATATTAAATGGAAAACAGGCTTCTTGCCGATTCCTTGGATGAAAACGCCCACGGATGTTGCCATGGCGTTTGCAACAAGTCGGCCGACCGATGTGCAACATTCAAGATACAGTCGACCAACAAATGTTTCCGCCGATTGTATCCAAGTCTGTACGTGGCTTAAAAGAGTGGTTAAGATCGACAAGCACAAAGGGACTCTCTTGCGTGCCCTGGAGTTTACCGGATCCCGTGTACATGTGGCAGTGTGTATATCGGAACGACCAAGAGATCGATCAACACAAGAATTAAAAAACATAAAGCTAACTGCCGCCTGGGACACAATGACAAATCAGCCGTAGCGGAGCACTCTTTTTCAGGCACAGAGCACCACATAAAATTTAAATATACCCACGTTCTTGCTAATACGTCATCCTACCATGCCAGACTGTACAGGGAAGCCATAGAGATACACAAACATACCAACAACTTCAACAAAACAGAAGAATCAATGAAGATCAAAAAACATGGATACCAATTCTCAAAACCACAAAAATAGCACCATGGCAGGAACAACAACTGCGCAACGACCAACTGGAAAAGACCCCGCCCACCCAAGCTGCCTATAAATACTCGCTGCGTCCGCGCCGGGACACAGTATTACGCAAGTAGTCTACTAGGAACCTTCTGAGGATGCCAACCGCTCGCGCTGGCAAAACGTCAAGGAAATAATAGCCCAAAAACTTAAGTTTAGTATAAAAAGCATTCTTGTCAAGCTAGGTCTATTGTTTTATGTATGTTTGTTTAAATAAAATAGATTTTCCTACTTATTTCTGTTCCTTTTTATCCAAACTTTGTAGTGTAGTATATGTAAAAGTCAGGCCACGCATAATCGCACCGATGTCCCACAAGACGCGCATCGTAGCACGACCGTGTCTCGTACGGTCTGGAGCATGCCCAGTCAATGAAATCATATGTGGATCGGATAGCGCCGATGTTCCCCGAACCAGGCTTTGAGTTTACGGGCGTCACCTTTTATTTCAATCCCTTACGTATAAAAATTAAAAGTTAGTGGTTAAAGGTTACTTGTTGTAAACAAACAATACAAAAAAGTTATTTATTTAATAAGTATTAAAAAATGTAAAATTAATTTTATTGTTACATCATAAGTGAGTTAAACTTACGAATACATTTTTATTTTTTGATTTTTTAAATTAATATTTCAAGAAATCAAATAAATGTCACAAGTTCGATGTAAACTGACTAATTACAAATGTCTCGCAGCCGACGCGGCGTGACGTACACCCGTTGTTTAGTGATGTTTGTTTACTTGTTAAAATGCGGTGCGGGGCATGTGGTCGGGCACAAAGCGGTATTATTAAGCCAACGGCATTTGATTACAACGGTAAATTTCAAAACCGAGACACAACCGTGCTACGGTGCAGGCCTCGGTGCGGTTATATGTGGTAAAACCTTAAAACTGTGTTTTAAGGTTTTGCCTTGTGACTTATATTCCTGCAGTTTGAATAATACAAAACTTTCTGCATCGCATCCACCTACATTTCACCAGGGAAACACACAGCGTTGGTAACACATGAAAAATCAAACTCTACAGCCGCGAATAATCTGCAAACATTGACAATTTACCGCAAATTCGAGTGTTTGGTCAGCAGCTCAGAGAAAACCAACTGCAAAATATCAGGCGTAGAATTGGATACCAAGTTAAATTTTAATCAGCATACCAAATCTATTAATGGCAAAACGATTGGTCGAACTAAATACTTCCGATCTCTAACAGCTTTAAAAATATATAAATCAACATACATACCAAACATCTTGATATCAGAAACATCATCCTTCGAATAATAACCAAAATATAACAACCACAGAATCTGATGCATAATCCAAGTAATAAGCTTTTATACAAGAACACACAAATTTAATAAACCATGAAGGCTTACAATAACTAAACATCAAATTTTCTCATAAACAGCATATTCTTAAATAATAAAACCACTTTGCAGAATAAGAGAAAGCAGACCTTTACGATACAGATATTCTAGCCAAAAAAATCTAAATTTACAAAATGTTGATTGCGAGGAGAAGACACGGCTTAAACCAAAACAATATTTGGTTTATTCTTCAATTGCTGCAGTCATCGAGTATGTTTGTGTCTTGTTTTTAGTTTTTCCCGAATGTTTTTTTTCTTTTTAAATTTAAGCTCAGTAACGTTGCATTTTAAATTTGTACGCTTACAATTTAAAAATCAACAGAAACGTTCTTATCTTAAGCGCATTATTCTGTATTTATTATTTACCTCAATACATAATTAAATGTTCTTATTTATTACATTTAACCAGTCAGAGGTTTTTAAATATATTTTTTTAATGGATGGTATTTCTTTGGGTACACGCCAAAATTAAATTAAAAGTACTAAAAAACCAAAAAAAAATTAAACAAGTAAAAAGATAATTAAAAAATCGACGTTTCGGTGGCAAATCTGCCACCGTTGTCAAGACAAATGGAAATAAAATAATAAAAATGAAAACTTACTATTATTTAGGTTTTAAAATTCAAATTTTTTATTATATTTTTTTGTCCAATCTCATTAGTGCACATAGAAACTTAATTAAAAGAATCAAGCTGGCACCACGTGTATACACGTCGCGTCGTGCCAGTTAGATATGTGTTGACTTTGAGTGTGTTGAACACTCTCAGGTAGAGATTAGAGAAATATAGCCAGCATGAAATCTTTTAGATAGGATGACTAATTGGGCTCGCTTTGTTGTTTGCCGTCTTCTTTCCACGCATTGGCAAAAATTCCGCATTGAACGTTTTAAAGTGGCACGACGTGTATAGCTCGTATCAAAATAAAGAAAAAATATTTAAAAAATTAACTTTGAGTTTTTGGCATAGTTGTGTACAAAAAAATATATATTTTGGTTTAATTTGCATCAGATAATAATTGCCTTTTAAGTTTAATTATTAAGAAAAAGAAATTCTTCGTTCAAGTATTAGCAGTGGTGTAGCTACTATGGGCTAGGCGGTGCAGTGCCTTGGGGCCACCCAAGCTCATGGCGTCTCTCGGAGCCTGATTAAGTATAAATAATAGGATCAGTGAATATTTCTCCCCCATTTCAAATATAAAATAAACCAGAATAATTGTAAGAAGGTGTAGGCCTTTTTTTGTTTATTCGAGTACGTCGAATTGGGCACAAACGATTTTAAATAGTGTAGTTGGGGCAAGTGGGGTAGCTACAATGGGGCTAGGTGGAGTAGTGCCGCAGGGCCCCCAAGCTCAGGGGGTTCCACGGACTCTAAGTAACTAAGTACAGAGTGCTGTGAACACCGTAGTGAGAGCAGCAGCGTTTGGCTTTAGTTTCGACAAGGCTAAGGCGAACAAAAAAAAACCCTCTTTTTTAACCAAGCTAACAATTTGTGTGGTGTGATTACGTCTAATAAAAGTAAGTTGAGCATTATTTTAAAATAGCTTTTTAATTTAATTTAATTGTGCATTTTAATACAATTTTCTTTGCTTGTGCTTTGAATGAAAACATAAAAAAATTGATTATACTTAAATCAGTATGAGTGTACCCGGGGGGAGAACCCCTCCCCCAATAATACTTCTCATTTTAAACTTAAACATCCTAACCCCGATAAAGATATTAAGGTTGATGGAGGAATTCCAAAAACGGCAATGGAAAACCGGGAGATACCGATAAAAAGATTAGCAACAAACCTTTTTTTATTCGGATTTCGATATTGGACCGTTTACGGTATATTTAGAATCGAACGATATAGCGTAATTTAGCATCGGAAAGGTAAATGATATTAAAATAGTTAGACATATTTTTAACTTAAATTTAACAGATGTCAAAAAATTAATAATAAAGGACTCAATCGAATATCGATTGAGTTTTTAAATAGTCAGGCGACCAACAATTTTTAAAAAATAAATCCCTTCTCGAAATGGGCTAGAAAATATATATACCCTATAATTTTGTAACATGTAAAGGTGTTGTAAGGCAAGTAGAGATAGACATAAGCGAGGAGGAATTACTAAAAAGCTGCAAAGCGGACGGAAACATAGAAATACTTAATGTGAAGAGACTAAATAGGAAAGTTTATGTGGATAATGAACGCAAGTACTTACCTACAGGAACAGTTCTTTTCACATTTAAGGGGGTAAGGCTCCCAAGAGCTTTGGCATTTTACGGACTATCATACCCTATAGTGATTTATGTACCGCCTGTTACACAGTGTTATAGATGCTTACGCTTCGGATATACTAGAAACAATTGCAAAAGTACAAAAGAAAAATGCTTCAACTGTAGTATGGACAAACATTCAGAGGAAGAAGAAGAAATAAGCTGTGAAACAAAATGTTTATTCTGCAAGGACACTCATAAATCAAACTCAAAAAAATGCCCCGAATACACAAGGCAAACAAATATAAAGGAATTGATGGCGTTTGAAAATGTAACTTTTTTGAAGCCAATGAGGCGTGCAGAAAAAATTATGGAAGTAAAGAAGAATTTATTTACAACCCTTCAGATTTTCCGGCAACAAAATCAAAAAAATTGGATTTAAATGGTGACCAAAAAAGGAAAAGTACCCTGGTGAATACGAATGAAAGAAGAACATTCAACTTCTCGAATAATCCCATAAAGCTTTCATTTACTCAGGTAGTTACCAGCAACGGTAACAAAAAAAGACTAGTGCAAAAAGGATACGATAATAAACTACATGAGGAGAACCTTTTTACCCCAACACAAGACCTCCAAAACAAATGGTTTTAACACAACCTTCAACTTCCTTTCAAATAAACAATAGTCAAGAAATGGAATACAATGAGCCTGATAGTGCCTTTCATAACGTAAACAAAGAAAAGTTGGAAAATATAGACTTTAATCAAATTGCCTACATTATTTTAAATGCTTCTGAAGAAAAAAAACATTCATCAAAAATATTTTAAAGTCACATCAGGACAATCGCTCCTATAGAGACTGGGATGCGGCTTCAGACTCCCTTAACTCTTCTTTCTTTCTAATCAAAAACGGACATAACAAGTTTAAAAATAATTCAATGGAATATCCGTAGCATAAATTCAAATAGAGATAACTTAAATAGCATCATTTTAAAAGAAGATCCGGACATTATTTTATTAAACGAAACATGGCTAAAGCAGGACTATAACTTTAACTTATTTGCATATAATATCATAAGACAGGATAGAGAAGATGGGTATGGAGGAGTCGCGACATGCATAAAGAAAAACTTAACTTTTGTCAAAATAAAGCATTTACCTCAGAAAATATACAATTTTTAACTGTTAAAGTAGGCGATTTATATTTTATAAATATTTATGAAAATTCACAAAGTAGTGTAACACTGAATATGTTTGAAAGTTTATTACATAATATTAACCTGGACAAAATGATCATGAGGGGGACTTAAACTCTCACCACCCTTTGTGGGACACAGCACCTGCAAATGCGGGGGGAGAGTTATAAGTAACCTATTATTAGATAATGAATTTACACTAATGAACGATGGAACGGCCACCCTATTTCAAATTTCGAACCATGAAGTGCAATAGACTTAACTATAGTAAACAGCCAGTTGGCTGTTAGGGCCAATTGGATGGTAATACAAGACTGCGGAAACAGTAACCATTTCCCAAAATGTTTAGTGTTAAACGACAAAAACAATGAAAAAAATAACCATTCAGTAAATAACTATAATATAAGAAACTTTCGAATGGCCGATTGGAACTCTTTTCAGACTAGAATCTTCATAGAGACAATAGACGAAAGTGAAAACTTGGAATATGACAATCTTATAAACATCATTAATACAGTAGCCGAAGAAACAATCCCGATGAAGGTTTGCGGATCCGTAAAAAGTAAAGGAAACACATGGTGGGATAAACAGTGCTCAGAGTGGATAAAAGAAAGAAAAACAGCCTTAAGATTTTCTTTGGAGCCAGACACGGACAATTATGTAGCTGCTAAAAAAATAATCGCTTACACGAGGAAAAAATTTGGAGAAAAAAAAGAAGTAGTTTTAAACAATTTTGTGAAACCCTCAATAGAGAGTCCAACATAAAGTATGTTTGGAATAAAATAAAAAAATTCCAACTCTCATAAAAAAACAAATTTTAAAAAATATGTCTAACATGCATATAGACCCCACTTTTAAGCTGAGAGAAACGCCTGAAGACTACTTGATAGAATCTTTCAATATATATGAACTAAACTTTGCCCTGGCAAATAAGAACTTGTCAGCTCCAGGTCTGGATGAAATTCCATACTTAATGTTGAAAAATCTTCCTCGAAAAGCGAAGAACATGTTATTATTCAATTTTAATAACTACTTAAAAGGATACACAATTCCAACCTCATGGAAGAAATTCAATATTATAAACATTTTAAAAGTAAATAAAGATCCCTTACTTCCGGAAAGTTATAGATCAGTGATTTTATCTTCCTGCTGCTATAAAGCATTAGAAATCATGGTTAAAAACCGTTTAGACTGGTTTCTGGAGAAAAAACAAATTTTTACCAATCAAATATCGGGATTTAGAAAGGGCAGAGGGATTCAAGATTACATAGCTTTAATATCTTCATATGTGCTGAACGCATTTGGTTCATCGGAAACAGTTTTAGCGGTTAGTTTAGACATAAAAGCAGCCTACGATAATGTCAATATCTATAAGTTATATGAGATCATGGTTAAAATGAATATACCCATAAATTTGTGCAACCTAATATTTAACATATTAAAAAATAAGTAATGGATATGGGATTGGGCCCGTACTTGAGCAATAGAGGCATCCGCCAGGGATCTCCACTGGGGACCGTTTTGTTTAACATTTATATTAGTGAATTATTCCAGGAGTTCACAGATAAAGTGCAGATAATAGGGTATGCAAATGATCTGATAGTGTTTACCAAGGGCTCAAACGGAAAAGAACTTTCCACAAGGATTAATAAGGCCATACAAAATATAAGTGTATTTCTGCAGAAAAGAGATCTTGAACTAACTACTGAAAAATGCGAATCAATCTTTTTTACAAGGGGAAAACGAAATATAAATCCTCCTGAAATTAAGTTTAATTACATATGCATTCCTTATAAAACACACATAAAATACTTGGGAATAAAACTTCAGCAAAATTTAAAATTGAATAGGCATGTAGAATACATAACAAATAAAGCAAAAAGTCGCTTAACGTCTTGAAAGCAGTATGTAGAGTTTGGTGGGGTGCAGACCCCGCAACCCTACTTACAATTTTCCATGCATTAGTGGTTTCTCACTTGGACTTCGGAGCGATGTTCATCAAACCATCCAGTAAAAAATGTCGGGATAAGTTGGATGTGGTCTTTTATCAAGGTCTAAGAATATGTTTAGGCTGCATGAGATCTACCCCTAGAGCCGCTCTTCTTGCAGAAGCAGCTATACAGGATTTAGAAAACAGAAGAATAATTATGGCAACGCGATTCCTATGTAAAATTATTGGTTTTAAGAGTCACCCATTACCAGAAATCTTTCTTGCTAGAGGTACGAAGAAAAATCATTTCAAAGCCAAACTTTTGGAGAAACGATAACATTCCATACCTAGTAAAGGCTTTACAGCAGCTCTTTCCCTTCTGGAATAAAATTTATCAAAGTCCTAGCTTTCCGTGTTATGAAATAGATTTAAACTACGTAATCAATCCAATAAAAATTATAGATTGCAAAATGGAGAAGGGCGATATTTCAATCAGAGAAATTTTTTATTGATGGCAGAAAAGTATAAAAATAGATTTACCTTTATTTATACCGATGCATCAAAGAAAGGCTACAGCGTGGGATTTGGCGTAAGCATTCCAGAACTTGAGTATAAATTTTCCAGTAAATTACCAAATTTACTAAGTATTTGCAAGGCAGAAATTTTGGCAATTCATGAAGCGGTGAAATTCTCCATAACTAAACAACTTTCCAAAGTAATAATTTTAAGTGACTCTAAGAGCGCTATCGATAAACTCAACAAAGGCCTCCTTGGTGATGCGAGCTAAAATTTGTTTTTCTCTAATTGAATACCCTGTACTTATATTTTAGAAAATTTTGATATATATTTTCTTCAGTAAGTTCTAAAATATAAAACTGTAATATGTTATCTCCAACAGTTATTTCATTGTATACATATGGCACATACTATAGGTGTACACACATTTTGTTTATTGTAATAATAGTTGGCCATTATTGCCAGAATATCCAATTTTTACTAAAAAGTCATATACTGGGAACCAACCATCATAGAGGCTTGCGACAAAAAACTGAGACTAAAACGGTCAATAATTGTTTGAGACCGAGAAACGTTTTTTAAAGCAAAATCTTACTATTGTTTTAAGAACAGTTTTTTTCTAACCAACAAAAAGGTGACCAGGGACGTGCAAAATATAAATGAAAACCCCGTACCTATGAAGAATTAAATTAAATGTATCGAATTTCCGGGCATACAGACGGAACGGACAAGAATACCTGCCGTTTTAGGGTTTTAGATCAGAATAGGCAGGTATACCTTATTATATTAACCAATATCACGTTCTTTTATTTTAGATCAAAAACCTGGATTCAAGCCTGTGGCAGAGAAGATCTACTTCATAAAGTAAACATCCTCTATAAAAGTAATCGTATGTGCAGCGCTCATTTTAAGTCACACATGATTTTAAATAACAAACGGAAACTGCTGAGTCCATGTGCTATTCCAAAAGCAATTTCCTCGACCTCAAGTTCATCGAACGACACGAATAAGTAATTATTCATATCAACTTAATAATGATTGATTTATAATTATTGTTTCACAAATTTTTTAAACTAGTTGGTAATTAAACAAAACATATTTTTGTAGGTTCTGGTTTGACCATGAAACCCAAGATAAATATTATTTCCGATATTTTCGTACGTCTACCACTGGTCCATCAGATTTGCCGTCTACGTCATCTGGTCTATCGATAGAGGACACATCTCCACCAACTTTACCAGTCGTTGCTGTTCAAACACCGTCAAGTTTGTCCAGCCAAACACCAAGAAAAGTAAAGCTGAGAGCAGTTGCAAATACATTGAAAGAAAGGAACAATGAGTTAGAAAAAGAAATCGCACAGATAACCAGAAAATATGAACAATTGAAATCGTGTCTCGACAATATACTAGATAACATTTCATTGGAACAATATCAAAGTCTGACATATAAGTTTTGCACGTCACAAGAAATCGCCGATTTTATTAATGTGCAAGTATCTTAAAATGCTAAATTTCCGAAGGGCAGACGATATTCAGATGAATTTAAGTATAAGTGTTTATCTTTATATTTCGCAGGTCCAAAAGTATATAAGTCAGTTTTGATAAAAATGTTTTGTCTGCCAGGGCCACAAACTCTTCAAAAATTAATAGGTGGAATCAAAGGTTCTCTGGGTTTGGAAGATCCTAATATATTTCGAATGCTATAATCAAAAATTCAAAATTTAGATGAACAAAGTAGATTATGTGTACTTTGCGTTAATGAGATGAGCATCAAATCAAATTTATTTTATAACACTTCTGAAGATGAGTTAGTTGGCTTAGAAAACCATGGACAAGGAAAGAGGGTTGGTTTACCCGAGCTTCGATGGTTTTAATGCTCAGAAGCATAAAATCAAATTGGAAACAACCGCTTACTTATTATTTTTCTAACACTACATGTCCAGGTACTTCACTAAAATTAATCGTTTCTGATGCAGTAACAAAGCTAAAAAATATTGGTTTGAACATAATAGTTTTTATTTGCGATATGGGCGCTAACAATATTCAATTAAAGAACTTATTAGGAGTAACTCCAGAAAAACCATATTTTTTTGTTAACGACCAAAAAATATTTTTTATGTTCGACACCCCTCATTTGTTGAAACCTCTAAGAAATATGCTGCTCAAATACGATTTTCTTTATGACGACATTAAAATTTCCTGGACATACCTAAGACAATTGTATAATCATGATAAAAAATACGCAATAAGAGGAGCACCGAAACTAACAGATTCGCATATTTCTCCAGGCAATTTCGAAAAAATGAAGGTTAAATATGCGAGTCAGGTTTTTAGTGCAACGGTTTCTATTGCCCTTAACATGTATATTCGTTTTGGGAAGATTCGTAAGGAGGCTGAAGCCACTTCTAAATTTATTGACCAAATCGATAAATTATTTGATATAATGAATTCTTCCAGCTTTATAAGGGCCAATGAATTTAATTTGCCGTCTAAAGGACTAAACCATCAAATAACATTTTTGAAAGATTGTTTAAACTTATTTGCTAAAATGAAGGCCGTTGACAAAGATGGTAAAAATGTGACAAAAAAAATGAAATTTATTACTGGTTTTCAAATATCAATAAATGCTCTCTTAGGATTATGGCCATTTCTAGAATCCACCAATTTTAAGTTTCTATTCACTAGACGTCTTAACCAAGACTGTTTAGAGAATTTTTTGGGTCAATTAGAAGACAAAATGGAAACTGCGTAAATCCAACCGCTATTCAGTTTAGGAGAAGTTTTAAAAAACTCTTTTGTGTCCAGCTTTTTAATTTCGGCTCAGAAAACTGCCAAAGCGATTTGGACAATATGTTATTAAGTGCTGTAGATATAGTCAAAGAAATACCTCCTCCCAGTGTCTTAAATGAACCACCTGCATATACCAACTTAGTTGAAACTGACTATCGTACAGACAGTAACCTGCAAACAAATTTTATACGGTATTTTGCAGGATATTTAATTAAAAAGTGCCTTAAATTGCACACTTGCGATTTGTGTGTAAAGTATGCAAACGCCTATGAAAATTTAGATGAAACATCATTGTATTGTTATTATAAAGCTTTTAAAACGTCTGACCTCGATACATTTGACAAATTAAATATGCCCCATGATAATTTTGTGAAATACATTTCATTATTAGAGACACTTTTTCAAATAAACTTTGAATCTTTAGCTGTAGGAACTAATATTATTTCTACATTTGTCGATTGTTGTAAAGAATGTGAATTTTTGCATCCCTGTGAGAATTTTCCTAAATTGTATTTACTTAGACTGTTTGGAAGAGTAAGATTATTTTACACTATTAAAGATATTAATAGGAACTTTAAAAGCTCCAAAAATAACAAAATTCTTATTTGGAGACATAAATAAATATTTATTAGTGATTTATATTGATATCCACTTTTTCTTTTTGTATTATCATAGATGATTATAGATAGTATAAATAAAAGTGTAGACCCTATATATATACCTGGTAGTTAATAACATAATTCAACCTAACTGGTAAGCAAGAGCCGTTCGCCGCCAATCCAAACTAACCCAATTTCATGAAAACGAAAAGGCAGGTAAACACTCTGTGTAAAAACAACTCGTTATTAGAATATTTTGTTAATTTGCGAATTAGAACAAACAATATTTTATATAATAAAACTATTTTATGTTTATTAATTTGTTTAATCTTGCGTGCGCCTATGGTACAGACGGTAACCGCTCAATTCAAGGTCTTTGAGACGTTCGCGATAAAACGTCGAAAAACAGAGGAGTTAGACTACTTGTTGTTTTCTATACTTTGCCTACATATTGTCCCATCTTTTCACAGTGCATGTGTATTCTTAGAATTCCTTAAATGTTTTACTAACACCCGTGCTTTGCCTATAGCTAATAATACGACAGTACCAACCTATTCACAGCACTTTTTAGATTACAAGAAATAGTCGGCGGTCTTCGCATGGCCAAGAGCCAGACAATGCCTGGATCGCCACCAAATCGAGCTGGCAATTGCCGAGCAGCAACGCCATACTCCAGCAAGCAAGCAAACAAGTAACTAACTATAAATAATATGAGTAGTGAAAAATTTCTCCCACATTTTAAATATAAAATAAACCAAAATAATTTTGATATAATTTCCTTTTTTTGGTTAGTTGGAATACGTCGAATTGGGTACAAACGATTTTAAATAGTGTAGTTGGGACACTCCTTTCTTTGTTGTCCTAGGACCTTTGCTAACTTACTTAAGTTATTGGTGTGTTTTACTTTAAGGAGGTGAATAACCTTTTTTTGTTTGGTTGGAGTAAGTCGAAATTTTAAATACTTTACTTGGGGCCCAAATTTATTTTTCCCCTGGACCCTTACTTTCGTAGCTACGTTACTGACTAGTAGAAAATGTGCAAAACTTGAACACGATTAGTTAATTATTCTTTGAGAAATCTTAATTACCGGCTTTAAAAATAGAATTTGTAAAAAACATCTAAAAAAGTTTTCAGTTAGTCTAGTCTAAAGAGCGACAAAATGTAAAAGATTGTCACTACTACATTTTTACTTTAACAGAATTAAAATTAAAAAAATATATTTAATAAGACAATAAATAACTATTTATTTTTTGGACCTTTAAGCCTCTTAAATAAAATATGCAAAGCATCGGCTACAATAGGTTACATTAACTCTCTTATAAATCTGAATTAAAACTGAAACAGTCAAAACGGCATTATAAGCAATTAAAATTAGGCGACGCACAGTGGTTCCAAATGGGGAAACTATGCCGCATAGGGTCCAAAAATCATGTTAAAAAAACAATTTTTATAACATTTTTTTGTTGGTCAGCCTGTATACTACAAATCCCCACTTTCGATTTTTTTTCTTATCAATATTTCTTAAATCGTGAGCAGTTTTCTGAAATTCCGATAATCCTTATCATAAAAATTTCCCCGATCGAGTCGTTAGTGTGTTTTGGTTAGTGAGTTTTTTGGTAAAAATATTTGCAGATAATAACATAAATATGGATGTAGATCACTCCGGTATTTTTTTTTTTAGGTTATTTTAATCTAGGTATCAAAAAGGCCACGGGGGCGCGGTGAAAATTACGTGAAAAATTTTTGAGACTTTCCTTTATTATAATTATAAAAACTTGACCCGCCGCGGCGCGCCGGGAATTTAATTTTTGTATGATATAGTTCTTAGTTTAGACATATATTTCTTATTTCTCCAACCAAGCAATAGCTTTTTGAGCTTTCCTTAATTATAATTTTATATTTATTAAATTTATGTGTTTTATGCATTATTTAATAAAAAAATATTCATTAAAAACCCTGAAAAAATTACATTTTACCTTTATTTTAGTTATAAATATTACCCGTATGGATTTGTGTACTAGGTTCCTGAAAAATGGTTTTAATGGTAAATCGGAGGCAGATATAATTAGGGAAATTAGTTCCTATGTAACTGACTGCGATTATTTTCAAAAGCAGAGAAATTTGGGCAAAAAACTAATCGACGAATTCGTAAAAAAATGGGCAAAAAATGGCGAAGCGCAACTTATTCATGGCAAAAGTTTACTTCGAAAAATGCTTCCTGGTTACAGAAAAACCTGTTCCCTGATATTGAAGTCATCCCTGTGGATAATGACATTGTCCCATCAAAACGGAAATGCTTTACTGAATTATCTAAATCTCAACAAGAAAGAACTACAAAAGGTAAGTAATATAATTTTTTTCCACTTAAAAAAAAGTTTTAAAAATGCCAATTTTTTAGATATCCGAGATAATTACAGTTCAGATGCTCTGGCAAATGCAACAGTGTCCGTTCTTCGCAAAGAACATAAAAATGAAGCCGCAAAAGCTGTAAGTGCAGCTCTATCAGACCCAGAAGTTTTGACTAATTTTAAAAAGAATAGTCCCAAAAATTTTCAGCAAATGAAGCCATAGCGCTATTCATTATTAATGGGAAACAGACTAAAGCTCAATATCAAAGTATGCGTGCCGCTAGCCAGTGGAAAGGTAAGAATAAACTTTTTATTACAAAGCCATTAGACATTATTAGATTCGTTTCTATTGTATATGCTGATATATTCCCGTCTTATCAAAAGGTTTTAAAATACAAAAAATACAGCTATCCCATTCAAAATCCGGAGGATTTAACAGAAGTTGAAGCCAAGGTCCTTCTCCAGCATCTTGTTGATAAAACTTTAGAGCGACTTTTAATTAGCACAGATTTATGGACCCTAACAATTCGGATGCCACTGTATTTTGCACAAACTTGGTTCCTCTATCCTTAGAGTGTAGATGTGGAATTATTTGGACTAATGAAAATCCTAATTCATCTTGCTGGGTTTTATAGGAATATTTTTTATGTAATTACTTGTTTAACAATAATTGTTCATTTTAGTTTATGTCGACCAATTCGAATGGCATTCTGTAAAGAAGATAATATTTCGACAAATACGGAATATCTTAGAGTTATAAACGAAATTGAGCAGTTACATAGTACTGAAATTGAAATTAATAATTTTATAACTGCATCCGTTCGACATGAGTTTTTTTTACAATGGTGGATGGAAAAATAATAAACTCTATAAGCAATAATCCTGCTACTTCGGTAAATAGTTTTTGGTGTTTTTTATTGTGTTAATTTTGCTAAAATTACCGTTATACTTTTAGAGATGCCCCGTTTGTTTAGCTGGCCCAAAACCTCTAAATAACGTACCAAAACCGGAGAATAATAGAGATGTTTTTAAATTTGGAATATCACCTCTGCACGCAAAAATTAACACTTTGGAGTTTTTGCTCAGATGTTCATACAAGTAAGGTTAAAATGGGTTTTGGTATTAGTAATTTTACATAACATATTTTCAGGTTAGTTTCTGGCAAAGATGAGCAGGAAGAAAGGAAAAGACATATACAAAAATTGTTGAAAGAAAAGACTGGTTTAATTATAGCGAAACCAAAACCAGGATATGGTATTTCACATGATGGCAATACAGCCCGAAGGTTTTTGATAATGCAGCAACAACCTCAGAAATTATTGGCATTCAGTTGACCATTGTAGAAAGATTGGGTAATATTCTGGCAGCGATTTCTTGCAACCGAATTATTCCAGCTGATTCTTTTAAGACCTATGCGTTTGAAACCGTCAAGATATTTCAAGAAACCTATCCTCAATTTGGTTTTTCGCCAACAGTTCACAAAATACTGTTTCACCGACATGAATATATGGAATATTTTCCTTCTGTTCCACTAGGTAATTTTTAAAATGTATAACTCTATTTATATAAAAATAATATCCTACTTATTTATAGGTGCCTTAAGCGAAGAACCTCAGGAAGCAAGAAATAAGGATTTTAAAAAGTTTAGGACAGACTTTTCCAGAAAGATGTCTCGAAAAGATACACTGCAAGATATTTTCAACAGATTCATGCTTACTTCTGACCCTCTCTTTTATATATATATTTAAAAACTTTCAAAAATCATCAAACCCTTCAAAAAAAGAGGAAAACCCCCATTTGCCACTGGTAATTTTAAATAGTCAAGTTCCCAGAGATAATTCTTTAATGTCACATGGATATGACTCGAGTTCTGAGGAAGAGTTTGAGTTGAGTGACGAAAGCGATAATGTAGATGATGACTTTGCAAACGCTGTCCTTTAAACAATAAATAATATTAAAACTTAATTTATGTGTATGTCTTTGCATTCCCTAGAATCTTAGCTTTATATTGATATATAATAATTACATATTTATCTTATACGAACGAAGAAATAAGCAATAAAACCTCATGCGGCATTTTTTCCCGATTTGGAACCACTGTGCGACGTTGCAATTGCAATTTAGCGGTCTCATCGGAAGTTTTTTTAACACTTTGGGTAGCGGCGGCTGGTGATGGCCAATTTGGTAGGCACAACCCGCACCATAGGTAAAAACTAATGTTTAAAATTTTATTATAAGTAATTAAGCCATTTTTAGTCATAACATGTCAAAAAGTACAACAAATAACGGATTAAAGTGATTTTGTAGACTGAAATAATCAACAATTAACAAAAAAAAATATTTATTTAACAATGGTGCGGGTTGTCCCACCAAATTGGCCATCACCAGCCGTCGCTGACTCTTGGGGCACTATGACAATTCGTTGCCATATTTTCCTTACTCTGGTTGCAGATTTCGATACTTTTTATAATTTATTGGATGAATGCCATAAAAAAAATAGTTTGTTTAAAACTTCTTTTACTTGTTTTAAGTTAAAATTTCTATAATGAAGAAAAACTAAGAACTTACATTTTGTGACTTTATACTGACATATAATAATACATAATATTACTCGAATTGCCGACTGTTTGCCAATCTTTGTTTTATTTAGGTTGTTAAGCAATATTTCCTTTATTTTTTTACTGAAATTTAATGTCTTGTTTTAAAAAATGATTGTTTACAGCCGAGACACAAACTTAAAATTGGGTAATTTCTGTAAATATTTTTCGCCAATTTACTAATTTTTATCAGCTAATTGACCGTGTTGCAACATTGCAGCGTTAGATCGTTGTATTTTGGCCCAAAGAATTTGTGGTAGCATTTTATACAGACCTGTTGAACACTACCAGGTGGTCTAGATAAAGCGTGAATGAATGCAATGGCAAACTTTTGTATGAAATAAAATGTTTAATCTGAAATATTTTAAAAACGGTTGCTCGTAGCGATATTTATCAAGTATACCTTTTTGATGCAAAAAATATGGGAGAATAAAAATTTTTACTAAAATTGTAATATAAGAAGGCAAAAAAATATTACACTTTGAACCTAAGCAATGGACTGCCGGTGGCTTCCTCTATATTTCACAACAAAAACAATAGCATATTTCGATTTCCCATCCTAAAGAATTCTTTGATATTAAATTTGGTGAACAAATGTTTTATAGTAAGTAAAATATTTAAAAATAAGTAAAATAAAATAAAAACTTTGACACTCTGTATCTTGCAAACGATCAATTTTTCGACTAAGGTAAATTGGCTTGGATGGTCGTATTTTGGTCCAAGGAATTTGTGGTAGCATTTTGTACAAACCTTTTAAAGACACCCTGTATACAAATTATAGATAAATTAATGGCTAATAATGCAGGGTATGTTTTCTTAGCATATTTTAGGAAGAAAAGTTCATATAAACATATGTCCTAAACCTCTTAACTTTGGAAATACAAAGTTTTAAAATTTCAAAAAAAAACTATTTTTTTAAGTTACTATTCTTTACCCAATTTTGTTTTAATTTTGCAATATTATTAATGACATTAGGGGTAATTTATCACTAACTTAATTACATTCAATAATCCAGTGGCGTCTCGAGAGGCAACTAAAGGAATATTTCCATCAAAAAAACCGTACGCCACTGACTGTGTAAATGCGTGAAACATTTTTTGTGCTTTCTCTGGATTAAGCAAATAAAAATACTGCTTTTATGTCTCTTAATTTTTTTCCGTATCTCCTTTAGTTTGGGAGAAAAAAATAACTTAATCTAACTTAACTCCTATTTTTAGACCATAAAAGAAGCACTGCCGAATGTTTTTCTTTTAAAAATTAGGTTTATTTAATTTTTAATTAGCAATTATGTAACAAAAATAATAAATACTTATTTAAATAAGCTTTATATGATGTATAACAGTTTTTACTAAAAACAGTGTTTTCGAAATTTTTTGGTTTTTGAAAATTTTATAACCCTGTATCTTAAAAATTAGGACTTTTAGGACATATGTTCATATGCACTTTTTTTCCTAAAATAAACTAAGATATCATACCCTATATTTTAAGCCATTAATTAAATTACACACTATATGTATATTTTCTTTTAATATCTTAAGAAGAGACATATTAAGGTTTATGGAAAATAAATAAAACTCGTTACGTTACTTACCTTTTTTCTTTTTAACGTTATCAGGCATATTCACGGTGATTTGCAAACTTTTTGTGGTACCAAATCGTCCTTATCGTTCTCTTGGATCGCCTCAGTTTTAATTTCCTCCCATGTTTCTTGCTCAGAGTCGTACGACTCAAAATCACTCGAGTGCAAATCTTCAGCTTTAAAATCTTTTTTCATAACTTCTATTCCTTCACCAGCAGCAAGTAAGTTAAGTATATCATTTTTGTTTTCTTCTGCTTGTTTTTTTGCTTTGTAAATTTCAACTTGTTTTCTTGCATCTTCGATTTTTTTATTGTAATCCTGTAATTGTTTAAAATTCATTTTAGAAGATAATTCACAAGATAAGGTCGATTTAGATGGCGATTTAATGTTTTGAAGATTTTTTTGTTCTTTAGATTTAATATCCTCATTTTTATCTGATTCAGAATCACTTAAATTTTGAACACCTAAAACAAAATATTCAAAAAATGTACTTAAGTACTACCACACGAAAAGGAAGTAGTCAATGTATTATGTAAGTATTTATCAAACTTTACGACAATTGCCAATAATTATAGGCACCAAAATAGCATCGCAACAATACCACCTAAAATTTAAACCTACATATATTTTACATAAAAAAGGCAAAATTGTTGAAGATTTAACAGAAGCAGTTAAATATTACATAAAAATGCGTCTACAAAGCAAATAAAGCCCGTTTTTAATATAGGTTTGGAGCCTTGTCCACATACAGATTGAACACCCACAAATATACAGGGTTAGTAGAAAATATCGGAACAGTGGAATATCTCAGCATCCGTCAAATCTAAATGAACCAAATTTTCTGCAAAGGGGATAACTAAACATGAAGAATTAAAAATTTGTATTTGCAAGGTTGCCAAGTTTATAGTTTTTTCTGTAGGTTAGGAAATTTTAAAATTTTAAATGGAATACCCTATTTTTATTATTGTAATCAATTGCTTGTATCAACTTAATTATGACCTAATATTATCGTTTTTTACTCCTGCCAATTTCGGAGATATAGCATTATGCTTTTTTCGAAATTAATACAAAAACGGCTAGGTATGGTCAATTATCTAAATAACGATCCAACCAATATTCGTCAAAATTAATACAGGGGTAAAACTGGACCTTCATGAATAGCATTTTTGCGTCGTTTTCGAGATTCTTTAAAAAAGAGTCAAGGAAAGGGAATAAGGAAATTTAATTATAAAACATCGCAAATGCAATTTCTGAATTTAAAATGTCCAGTTACTCCCCGGTACTAATTTTGACGAATTTCGGTTGGATCGTTTTTGATATAATTGACCATACCTGGTGGTTTTAGTATTTAGGCTTGATGTCATATCTTTGAAATTAACAAGAGTAAAAAAACGATATCAGGTCATTATAAGGTTGATACAAGCAATTGATTACAATTATAAATTATTACATTTAAAACTTTAAAAATCCCTAATCTACAGAGAAAATTATAAACTGGGCAACTTTGCAAATACAATTTTTGAATTTTTCATTTTTAGTTACCCCTTGGCACAAAATTTTGTTCATTTATATTTAACGGTTGCCGAGATAATCCCCCTGTACAATAAGTTAGTGTGTTTTGATTTAGTATGCGAACAAAAAACATGGAAAATATTTTGGCTTTTTCTTTAGAATAAAGGTATTTAATAAAACTTTTACGAAAATTAAACCTTTTATATACACTTCTGGTCAAAAAAGCCGGACAAACAAAATTTTGGTTTAAATTCAATCTCAATCTCTCATCAACTTTTTGGTTTTTTGACCGATTTCAATTAACTTTTGATTTAGTTTTAGCTTCTTATATCCGGATTATTATTCAATACGGAAATAGCAAAAAGTTTTTTAGAATTGGGTGTTATACAGGGAAGAACCAATGTTTCATTTTGACCCAAATTTCCGAATACCCTGTGAAATAATTTAACGTCACAAGTTTTTTCAGTGTATTGAATTTTAGAGCCCCGTCTTTTTTAACATTTCTGTTTTTAATTTATATCGATATCTCCATTCTAGAAAGATTATTTTTTAAAGAAATAATGCAATTTAATTATAGATGGTTGCAATATATGCTATAATGCAAACATATTGGGGAAACTTAAGATTTGGATGGTTATATTTCCGAAAGTAATAAAAATAAGTATATCAAATGTAGCAGGGTCTTTAAAAGATCTTTTTACTAGTGATATACTATAGAGGTTGTTATTTTTTTAAACCACACTCATTGGCCTACCCTGTATATCTTAAGAGAAAACCAAAATCTGAATACTGATTTGGAAACTACGAAACCAACTTAAGAGGAAGCCGTAGCACGTTAAATTGAGCTAAAACGCGAGTCGCTGCCGTTTTTTAAATATTTGTTTTGGAAAAAAGTTCTATATTGAAAAGTTTCTTAAAATAATCCAAAGATTATCTGAAAGTTATTTGATTTTTCGTAATGTTAATAATTACCACATGAAATTTTCCAAAATTACAAAACCGTAAAAATAACCAACTTTCCGATAATCTTTGGATCATTTTAAGAAACTTTTCTATATACAAATTTTTCCCCAAACGAATATTTAAAAAACGGCAGCAAATCGCGTTTTAACTCAATTTAACGTGCTATGGCATCCTCTTAACAAACAAATATCAAATATTTGTATTTATTTTTTATCATAAAAAAATTAGGAAGGTGTAAAAGTATAACTACACCAAAATTTTATGGTCTTTTTAAAAATTTGTGCTTTTTTTTAGAATAGAGATACCGATATAAATTAACAACACAAATTGTAAGAAAAGATGGGGCTTTAAAATTCAATACACTGGTAAAAAAATGTAAGAGTAAATTATTCCACAGGGTGTTCAAAAATTTGGATCGAAATACCACATTTGGCTCTTTCCTGTATAACACCTAATTCTATAAAACTTTTTGCAATTACCATATTAAATAACAATCTTAAGAAAAAAGCTACCATTGGACGAAAAAATAATTAAAATCGGTCAAAAAAACGAAAAGTTATTTAAGATTAAATTTTAACAACATTTTCTTTGTCCGGTTTTTTTCTTGACCAGGAGTGTATTATGAAGGACTATTCTGCCCTTGCATAATCTAATAAAAGTTAAGAATGCTTTAAAAAAATAAATTATTGAATTATTTAATATAAAGTAATTACTTTTATTAAGATTATATAAAAAATTTACTTACATGTTTTATAAAATACCTTTATTCTGAAGAAAAAAAATATATAATTTTGTTTAAATTTAAACTCCCAGAAAACAAATAAACTACAAAAAACTTGGATTGATTTAATATATGTATTCCGATTCTGCGTCGCGCAGCGAATGAATCGCATGCATACTTAAGGTAGTTGTCGCGGTATAGGAGAACTGTTATAAAATTCTAGATTTTTGTGTACGTATTAAAAAGACATTATATTACAACTTCCCTTAAAATTTGAAGTCGATTAACCACTTAGAATCTAAAATAAACTCGATTAAAAATTGTATATTTAACATTAATGCTATACGACCTTTGTGGTTCTGTATTCGTTTCGTAGTTATAAAAAAATAGATATTTTCAAAAAACTAACAGTCTTTTAATGGATTTGTTTTAAGTTAACAAAAAATAAAGACATTTTTGGACCATACAATTTATATATTTCAAACGGTTTAAAGTTTAACAATTTATAAGAAAGTACATACTAGTGAGTCAGACAGAAACCAATTTATTTTGATACCAAATAGAACTTTTTACAAAAAAATCACTTTTTTAAAAGGTTAATAATTAAAAAGAATTTCATTTGTTAAGAACTACCGAAGACACGCTGTATATTTGATGCCATTTTATTTGATGTTTGTACTTCTAATGTATGTTATATCCACCCCCGTATATAAGGAATAAGTCAATAATATGCTTAGTACTTTTCTATTGTCCAATAACTATAAATGACTCATCCCTTTGGTTTTTATCAATTGAGGAGGCTAGTTTCCAAGTGTACAATCTCCAAAATTAGAATGTTACGCTATATTTAATAAAAAATAAACAAAGAACCTATATATTGAATGTAATTCATTATTTCTTATGTTTAAACACTCTGTTATAAATGTCGTCAGGGCCTATAAAGTGATTTATTTAAATTCAGCTCTAAAAAATTTAACTATTGGAACATTTATCTTACTGTTGTAATATTATAAATAAATATTGCAACTGAGTACCACAAGGGATAACGAAGAAAGTCCATTTTTTATAAAAATCATATTTTTGCAGAATATTATATCTCGTAAGTTGATGCATATTTCAGTACTAAAATAAACAGGAATATTAATAAGATTCATGTCTAAAAAGCCTTTAAAAACATAGTACACTCGAAGAAATCTATATATTATTTGAAAGAACGATGAGGCTCCAATTATTTAATAATCAACAGTTGCAAATTTTTTCATAGTTTTTAATTACTCGTGATAGCGTTTAGGTTAGTTTTGCATTGTATAACAAAAAATTATAAAAGCTAGAGAAGAATAGTGGATGTTGCTTAAAACTAAAAGTACATAAAAAAATTGGTGGAGCATTAAGAATGTTTTCAGCAATTATCATTATTACCAATATCTTCTATAGAACGTGTCCAAGATAAGGAGGGCCATTATGGACATCTTGGAAATGGTAAGAGATACGAAGCCGGTTAAATAGGAACAAAGTTAAGGTTTTATATGTCTAATAATACGTTGTTTGGAAAGTTTTAAAATTTCGAGTGTTTTCGGAACGTTTCTTTTTGATATCATTGAAATAGTTGATTATAAGGTAAAGAAAACACCCAAATCATAATTAAAAAATACCATTTTATGGTATTTAAAACCTTTCTTAAACTGAAAAAGAATTTTATGTCTTGCAAGCTATGACTAAAGATAAACAAGAATATTAATATCTCAAATAATATTGAATACTCCATTACGATCAAAAATTTACTTACCACTGAATGTGTTTTCCTCTTGTTTTGGAGATTCTGATTTATTTACTGTATTAAAGAACTCAGAGTCTAAGTCTAGTTTTTCAGGTTTTAATAAATAATTTTCAATATCGCTTTCACTTGAAGATTCTTCATTATGTTTTGAAGGCTTTACATTAACTGAAGATATTTTTTTGCAGGCCCTTCGTCCTCAGTTTCACTGCTTTCCACGTATTTTTTAACATTTCTTGTACGTTTCATTTTTTTAGATCAAAATACCTGAAAATTAAACCTAGGGTTACTAGCCTACTTAACATTGAAATATAACGGAAACAAAAAGATTACATCACAATTTTATGTGTGACATTACCTTTTATGTAATATTAATGTGATATTCATGTTATAGCAAAATGTCCCTTGCCCCAATATAACACCGTTATTATAGACGTCCGGATTAACCCGGACAGGTCCGGATTTTTACTACTTTAAGTGCGGCCGGGCGGATTTTTCACTAACGTCCGGATTTTAAAGTATTTGTCTTTACAGGGTGTTCCGAAAATCATGCATCAAATTTTAATGGAATATTCTACTTCGTAAATAGGACCTAGTTTTCTATATAAACATATGCCCAGAAAAGCTTCCCTTTAGAGATACAGAGTGTTAGAATTGGAAGAATGTATTTGGTATATTATGTAAAATATTAAACAAAAAATCCGAGTGACGTCCGTACCGCATTTGTATGGACTATTTTTAAAGAAAAAAATACCGCGCCACTGCTTTTATATTGTAAAGTCCATCTCTGGACATACCGTATGTAAAAAAGGTACATAAAATAGCACATTGACAATGCTCTGATGTCTGCCGATGATAGTTCGCTTTGTTTTGTGAGAAGATTTTCATTGCTTTTAATAGCTCCTTTTAGAAAAACGATACTACAAGAGAAATGATCAAAATAGCACAGTGAATTGGTTCACGGATGAGCTAAGAGCGATGCGTGACACCTTGCATTTCCTAAATTACTTACACCGACAGCAGCCGTCAGTGTACCTCAAGCACTTAATAATATCGCATAAAATGATGTATCGAAGAGCTATAAAGAAAGCTAAAATAACTGCGAATAATTCATTAATAAGGAACTCCTCAAATCCTGCCACTTGTATGAGAAAAATACTCAATGAATATCGGGGTGTATTTATGGATAGCAATATGAAGACTGGTCTAACGTCAGATCAGTTTAACGATTTCTTTGTAAGTGTGGCGACGGACTAGCAGGCAAGGATTGGTGGGTCGGCACTGGATCCTGTTGAAAATGTTCAAGATGTGTCACCTGACAGATTTGCTATGACAGATGTTGCCTTTATCGAAATAAGAGATATTATCAACACCTTAAAAAATAAATTCCACTCACTAAACTTATTAACTCACGCTTAGCACAAAATATATTTCCCTCTGTCCTTAAGCAGGCAATTGTAATTCCAGTTTTCAAGAAAGGAAGCAGTAATGACATCAGCAATTACAGACCTATCTCTCTGCTGCCTATTTATTCCAAGATCATTGAAAAATGCTTGGCTTCTCGAATGTATGATTTCTTCGAGGGCAATGGACTGCATTCGGTACAACAGTTTGGCTTTCGGGAGGGACTCACATCCTCCGGAATTCTGGACCTAGTGTCTTATCGTACGAATGGCGTTTGAGGACCGCAAATTTGTGTCTAATAGCTTTTGTAACTTAAGCAAGGCTTTTGACTGTGTCTCCCATGAAACACTATTACAAAACCTAAACCTATAACATTGACGACAATACCACAACCCTGTTGAGGAGTTATTTTTCCGGTCGTACTTAGAGTGTGCGGGAGGCGGGTGTGAAGTCTGCAGAGAAAGCAATAAATGTGGGAGTGCCTCAAGGGTCTGTTCTGGGGCCTCTTTTGTTTCTTATTTATATTAATGATTTACCACAATTTGACACATCTGCTCATTATACCCTCTTTGCTGATGACACAACAATTTCCTCCACCAGAAGAGACCTATGCTGAGGCTTTGGAGTGTTCGCGTGGGGCTCTCTTGAGAGCCAAATCTTGGTTTGCCTGCAACAAACTGTACCTCAATGCCACGCCACAAAGACACAATCTTTGGTTTTTCAACGCGTGATATGCCAAAACAGGTGACTGAGTCAAGCGTCAAGTTCCTTGGTATATACCTCGATTCTGGGCTTCGATGGAATGTTCATACAGACTATTGCTGCAGACGGTTGGCCTCAAGTACGTTTCTGCTTCGTGGCATTGCTAACTGCGTGTCTCAGGATGTTTTGAGGCAGGCCTATTTTTCACTTTTTCACTCTCTAATGAGTTATGCCGTCATAGTGTGGGGACATAGTTTAGTTTTAGTTAAGTTTAGTTTATTAATAAATGTCAATAAATATTACAATTTTTACATACGTCATAATAATAATAATAATAATAAAAACGATTCAATACAAACGCATCCTCAGTATGGCATCGATTAATTACAAAAAGCTTTTAACACAACATCGCATGAATTAATATTGCATCTGCTTAAAAATCTCAAGGTTCCTCCTAACCTAATTCGTTGCATCGAATAGCTGATGCCGCTCTGGAAATCTAAATTCTCCATAACATCTGGAGCACAAAAAATCATTACTGATCCCATAACATTTAAACGGGGCGTATTTCAGGGCGACTCACTAAGTCCTCTATTATTCTGTATATCGCTGCTTCCCGTATCCGTGTCTCTTCGGAAGACTCGGGGGTATTGCTGTGGACCACCTGGAAGAAGGGAGCGTAGGTTACCCATCTGTTTTATATGGATGACCTGAAACTCTATGCAACTAGTGAGCGAGATCTACAACAGTCTCTTAAAGTGGTTCACGAATATACCAAAGATGTTGGCATGGAGATCGGACTTGACAAATGTGTAAAACTAAGGCTGGTAAAGGGCCGATATGGTAACGATTTAGAGGCTGATCAATTTGCTGACAGCGCAATTCTCCGTCCGCTAAGAAATAACGAAACGTATCGATATTTAGGATGTTAAAGCTGTAAAGACGAGCTGAGAAGCAATTACAGGCAACGCTTAAGGAAAATGTGGAAGTCCGAACTATCTGGATTGAATAAGGTTGCTGCAACTAACATGCTAGCAGTTCCTGTATTGCTTTATTCGTTTGGAGTAGTTAAATGGACGCGAGAAGAGTTGCGCGAACTGGACGTTAGCACACGAAAAATGATGCATCTTCGCCGCAGCATCCATCCCCGCTCATCAGTCTCCCGCATTTACCTCTCACGCCATCAGGGAGGTCGCAGCCTTTTAAGCTTGGAGTGTATGCATGATCGTTTGGTTTTGAGTCTTGCTTGTCAGGTTGCCAAAAGCACGGATCCACTGCTGCAGTTAGTAAAAGAACATAAGATGGCCAATGTTGGAGCATTTTTGTTCAAGGCAGCCGAGCGAGGTGCGGAGAAATTCGGTCTCAGATTTGAAATAGATTCTAATGACGATCAATCACTTATAAGACAGGAGTCTAGTGCTGTAACAGCTGCAGTTAAAAGAGCCGAACAACGGATGCTCTTAGATCACATAAATAAGCCGCAGCACGCAGTCTTTTACAGAAACATTAATAGACTCGATCTATCTCGAAAGCTTACGTTTGGGTTTTTGAAATCCGCCGAGCTTAAGTCTGAGACCGAAGGATTCTTGCTAGCATGCCAAGATGGGGTGATAAACACATTGGTGTACCGAAGCCAATTTTCCAACGTTCTTGACACCGCTTATCGACCTGTCGACAGCAACCCGAAACCCTTATGCACTTATTGTCAGCTTGTCCGGTGCATGCTGTCAATAGCTACACTCATCGGCATAATGACGCTCCTCGGGTATTTTACTATTACCTGAGGCATTACTAGGGCATCAATGAAACAGCAATACTGCCGTTTGATCCCGGAGACATTGAGGCAGTAGTGAAAAATGACAACTGTCGCATATACTGGAACTACGCGTTCCCAACAACGCATCAAATTTCAGCGAATAAACCCGACATCGTTCTCCTTGATAAGACAAACCACACCATGTATGCAATCGAGTTCTTCGCCCCACCGGAAACTAACATCGATATAAAAGAACGGGAGAAACGAGCTAAATATCAAGATCTTCTTGGCGAACTTCGGAGGCTCTATCCGGAGTATACCGTTCGATTGGTTGTCCTGATAATTGGCGTTTTAGGAGGCATGAAGAATAACATATTAAGGGTAATAAGGTACATTTCAGCATGACAAAATACACCCGAACAACTGGTGATGAAGATGCAGAAATCTGTTGTCCTTGGATCCCTTCGTCTACTGAGGCAAATGAATTTGGCCGAAGATCACTGACCGAGCGGACGCGAGGAGTGGTCTTCGATATGGATGGCCTTCCGCACGACGCCCTATGGGGTCGGAGCCATGGGATACGTCGTGTTGGATTTTTAGAGATAATAATAATAATAATTTATTTGTTCCAAAAACTGTACAGAAATACAAAATACCTCACAAGAAGTGTAGAACGAGTCACTTATTAAAATAATAAAAAAAAAACCTAAGCCTAAAATATTTAGAAACAATGTTGGATACAGTAAAAAATAAAATAAAATTTAAAATTTATACAGTCAGAATATCACAGGAATGTTGAAAAAACTCTCTCACCTCATAAAATGGGTTTTTTAATAAGAATTCTTTAATATTTTTTATAAGTATTTTTTCAGGCAGCAGTCTAGCTTCAGTCGGTACTTTATTTCAGATTTTGAGAAGGCTGTAGTGCACGTTTTTTTGAACATAGGTATAATTTGTTTTATCCAATAAAAAATCATTTTTTGTTCTTGTACTATTATTTTGCTTTTTTGTTATTTTCAAATAATGATTTATTTTGTATTACATATTTTAATGATTCAAATATATAGAGATTAACTACTGTAAAGAGTTTTTTATCTTTAAATAATGGTCTACAGCTCTCTCTAGTTACCAATTTAAAAATAGTTTTTAAACATATTTTTTGTAGAATCTGCACTCGCCCAGTATCAACCGAGTTTCCCCAAAAACAATTCCATAGCGTATTCGTGACATAATTTGTGCCTGATAGACATTTAAAGCCGCATTTACCCCAATCTCGCTCGATAATACCTTTAGGGCGTAGCATACTCTCGATAACACACCCGAGAGTTCATCTATGTGGGATTTCCAGTCTAGCCTCTGATCGATTATCATTCCAAGGAATGACACCTTGTTTGTAGTTTCTACATTCTCATCATTATAATGATATGAAGTTGTGCTACTTGCCCTAGCAGAGAATCTTATTATTTGTGTTTTATCCACATTCATTACTAGATTATTTTCTGAAAACCATAACTTTAAATTATCAAGCGACTTCTCAAGTTGCCGCGCGGCGCCATTGTCAGTCACCTTACTAATTATAACTGAGGTATCATCGGCATACATCACCACTTTATCTTCTATAACAGATGGTAATTCGTTAGTATATAAAATGTATAGGAGGAGCCCCAATATGGAACCTTGGGGAACACCTTTTGTAATGAGGGACATGTCCGATTTAATCTGATTACCTACGTTATTCTTTTCTACTACACATTGTACTCTGTTTTCCAGATATGATATTAACAATTTTTGTGCTATACCCCGAATACCATATTTTTCCATCTTCTGTATGAGAATGGAGTGATCAACACTGTCAAAGAGAAATAGGAACTCCATCTTCCCCCACTGACTTTTTATTTTTTAGTGCCCTAATACAATTATATACCTCATAAGATGTTGCTTCAAGGAAAATATAATTTTAATGTGATTTAACATTTGCAAAATCGGTATGTGTTGAATCTCTGGTATTTTTACTTAAGTTTAGAAGAGTATTATTTACTATATTTAAAATTTCATTGTCTGATTTAGAATTATCCTTTAAACCATCTAAAACTGTTTTATTTAAAGTTTCTTTTTTAGTTATTTTATTAATTAGTGTCCAAGTAGCCCTTTCCTTGTTTTCCGATTTATTTATGAATTCAGTGTTACATAACCTTTTTGCTTGCTTTATTACCTTTTTTAAAATGCTAGCATATGTTTTGTATGTATTTTCGCTTACTTCATTATCTAACCTCTGCCTAAACAGTAATCATTTTCTGGCACAGGACTTTTTAAAGCCTAATGTTATCCAGGATTTAGTGCTACTTTACCGACTTCTTGTTTTACGCTCTGGAATTACCCTGTTTATAACTGACTTTATTTTATTGATAAATATATCATATGCAAGATTTACATCAATTTTATTTATAACACTTTCCCAAGACTCATTTAAAAGCTCAATATAATATTGTTCCAGCTTACTTTCAGAAAAAATTATTTTCTTTGCAAGTAAATCACATTGTTTTTCCTTGGGTTTTTCAACATAAATTTTAATTAACTGCGCATGGTGATCTGAGAACAGATCCATAACAAAGCTGTTTATATAATCAACATTTACAAAGAAATTGTCCAAAAGACTAGCTGTTTTTTTTGTAACCCTAGTTGGATCAAAAATTGTTTGTGTTAGGTTAAACGTTAAAAGCATATCTATAAAACTATCACTTATTGGATTTTTTCAAAAAGATTAACATTAAAATAACCACATAAAATACATTTATAAAACTTAAAATTTACCTGTTTCTGTGAGAGAATTTCCTCAAGACTATCTAAAAATACATTAAAATCACCTATGTTGGTTCTATAAACACATAAGACAATAATTTTTAAAGTTTTATTGACATCACGTGCACACTCAATTTGCCCTTCTATAGAACATTTTTCTATCATAAAATAGTAAATATAAAATAAGACTTAAAACTAAAAAAGTAGGTATATAATACATAATGCACAGATTATCGGTAACGAACAAGTACAAATAGTCATTAAAGAAATAAATGAACAAATGAAAACGTTAGGAACAAACAAAGTTATACTAAGTTACTGAATAATCGGAAACAATCCTATCAATTTCTTCCAAGGAGAAAGGAGAAACCTGCAGAAATAGCTTTTGAGTTCCGACTAAGGGACGACACCATGGTTTTTGTTTTTGTGACATTTAGTGACAGCTGATTTGCCACAAACCATTCATTTGCCTGAGCTTGTACTTCCTCTGTTTTTGCCTTAAGGTCCACAAGGTCCTTAGCTGATACTGTTAAAGTGGTGTCGTCAGCATAGAAAGTGCAATTAGCAGTATTTACTGAATTGGACATATCGTTAATGTATATTAAAAATAAATTTGGACCAAGAATTGAACCTGGCAGAACACCGCTCGTAAGCGACAGCTCACCAGACTCGGACTGTAGACAAACCACCTGTTACTTCCCTCTAGATAGGGAGTTTAAAAGAGCTATAGCTGGCTACTGAAAAGAGTAGGGCGCCAGCTTTCTCAGCAAAATGTCGTTTGATACGCAATCGAATGCTTTACTAAGATCGCAGAATATAGATGTGAAGTGCAGACCAGTCTCAAAGCATTCTAAAGTTAGAGAAGTAAATCTCAGTATAGCATCTTTTGTCGAACCCCATCCCTAAAATCAAACTGGAAAGGATTGTACAGCTAGTTCCCCTCCATATATTGAACGACCTTATTTTTCATTATTTTTTCATATACTTTGGAGATTACTGGCAATCTCGAAATAGGTCGGTGATTTTCGGGTTTGTTAATATCACCATTTTAAAAGATTGGGATAACTGAGGCTATCTTCAGAGCATCCGGAAAAATACTTGTTCTGATCGCCTTATTCAGAAGCTTAGTAAGAGGCACTAAAATTATATTTTGTATATCCTTAAGAAGTGGAATAGTCAGGCCACAGATATCTCGGGACTTCGAGTTTTTAGCGTTCTAACGACATCGCGTACATCGTTAAATGAAACCTCATTGAAAATAAAATGGTCCGGCTGTTCTTCCAAAGTTCTAACATATTTCAGTGGGTCTTTAGTAGCAGGTGGAAGCTCGTCCAGTACCTTACTGGCAACATTTACAAAGTAGTCATTAAATTCTTCTGGAGAGATATTACATATTGGTTTAGTATCCTTCTTATAAGTATATGAGTTAATTATATCCCACCTAAACTTTATTTAATGGTTTGCAGATCTAATGGCGTTTAAAGTAGCTGATATCTTAGCCTTATTTATAGCCTCTCGGTAGTTCCTTCGATATTCGTTGCGGACGTTAATGTTTGCTTGGGTTTTATGGCAGCTGCAGTATTCAACCAGAAACCTAAGTTGATTCCTCATGGTTTTTAGTTCGTCGTTGACCAATTTATTCATGAAGAGGTCAAACTTTTGGTTTACACAAAGCTGTGGGTTGTCTATAAAATCCCAAACGAAGTTCTCTAACATGTTGTAAAACAGACGTCTACCATTATTTGTAACTGGCTGAAGTATTTTGTACTGTCTTTCGCTACTATTCTTTGTAGTAGTAGCGAAAGACAAGAAGTACAAAATACTTCAGTCAATTACAAATAATGGTAGAGCACGAGTGCTGTGGAGGTTTTCCGGATGCAAAGGAGGGCAGTTCGAATTGTTGCTGGGTTGCCTTATAGGGCCGACTGTAGGAGTGCTTTTGTGGACCTCAAGATACTCACTCTGCCATCACTCTACATACTCGAGAATCTTGTTTATATCAAGCAACATCTAGAAAAATTATTTTACATTTAGAAAATCCTTATGCTACTTACCTCTTTTTTTACCACTTTTTTATTGTATTTTTTCTACTATTATTTTATTGTATATTTTACTACTTTTATATTGTTTTTTTATTACTTCTTTTCAATTGAAATTTGTAAATACTTTTGTATGCAAACACCAATAAATTATTATTATTATTATTATTATTACATTGTACCTACTCTCACATCTGTACCTATTTTTTTTTATTTGCCTATATGGTACATTTTACTGGGATGGGGGGCTGGCCGCGTATGTGAGGGGCCCGGCCCGCGGTATACTTAATAATCTGCCGCGCTGTAGTAAATCCCAAAATCTCCTCTTGGGCTGCTCTACCATAACGTCAGATAGTTGTTAAAAATACATTATGTCCCCAACTATAGACCCATAACACTATTACCAATCTTGGGAAAACTCTTCGGAAAAATAGTATGTAACATGTTACAAACTCAGACTTTACATTTAATACCTATTTATTGATTTGGCTTCACATCACAGAGTTCCACCATACATCCATTATTTATTCATCTTAACAAAAGCAGCTAGCCAAATTTACAAAACAATTCGTCGACCACTTATTGAATATGGCCATATACTCCTTGCAAATGCACTGAATCCAGTCTGGAAGAACATATCCACTGCAGAAACCATATCATTGAGAACTTTAACCAAAATGAGGCCTCCTGACAACCCACTCACAACACCTCAAATGGAAGCTTGTACAGCAAAACGAAAATCCAACCTATTAAAGAGATGGCCCAGGTGTTGGTTGAGAGGTTTGCTAAACCCCTTATAACAGGCACTTACTAACAGCTCTGTGTAGGGAAAGAACCAGAGATCATTCAAAATTCTGCCATCCAGAGCACACCTAATGGAACTTCTCAACAGATATGCAACCAACTTAAAATGTTTATAATTGATTTATATACAAATATACACTCATTCTATTAGTAATATTATTGTTAATGTTGATTTTTTGTAAAATAATTTGTCTTTTATCTGTTTAACATTACATATTAGCTAACATACATTACTTGGTAAATATAAAGGGCTGAAGGACTTCGAAAAATTGAAATTGAAATACTTTTGGGAGTAACTGTACATACTATTAACTTTTCGTTTATACAGACTGTCCATGGATGAGGTTAACAAGAGGACAAACGGACCATAAATTTTATTTTTCGAAAAAAGTAATTCCTCATAAAAAAATTTTGCTTGTAAAAAAAATAGGATTCATAAAGAGAAATTATTTGGAGAAAGCAGGTATTTGAAAAGCAAATTATGGGGGTTTAGGTCCTTCTATTAAACAAAATTAAAATCATTACTTTTTGATAACTTCAAAATCAGTTTCGTGAAACTTTTTGATACCCCTGTAACATTAATAAAGTCACTTTAAAATTTATTTTAAATCGATTTTCTAAATGATATTTGGTTTAAAATCAAAAATAAAGGTAGTTTACTTTTCGAGAAAAATCATGTTTTTTAAGCTTTTGTGAACCCTGTATACAAAATCAACATTTTCTCCGTCTTATTTTTTTACAAGCAAAAATTTTTATAAGAAATTACTTTTTTTCAAAATATGAAATTTTTGGTCCATTATTGTTAGTGTTTACGTTTGTTTTTAAAAAAGTTGCTTCTTTTTATTGTATATTACATTTTATTTTTATTAATTTTATGCTTTATAAAGTAAGTATGATTTTTAAAATTTTTGATTTATGTATATTAATGCTTGTTTAATTTTCTACCGTAGTATGGCTAATTTTAACTCATTGTTAAATTATTTTTATTCTTTAAAACTTATGACGTTGTCAATGTTCAGAATTGAATGTATTTATGACAATAAAGGAATTAATTATTATTATTATTATTTGTCCTGTTGTAAACACCATCTGTGGACAGTCTGTATAAATTTTAAAAAAATTGTGACCGTATTCAACTCTCAACTTTGGTATACGGCAGTTTTTTTGGGACCCTGATTACGAATCTGAAAGAATTTTTAGTAGGACATGTTTCATTCTCGAGATATTCATTATCAGACTTGATAACCAAACTAACCTAAAGCACTATTTTCCCCTTCCTTTTGCTCTTAATTCTTGAATTTTCTGCTAAACTGGTACTAACTATTTTATTTCCACCTCTAAAAACCCCATTTTTCTATTTATTTCACCAATTTTTTCCATAAAATTGTAAAGCTTCACAATGATTGAAAGTGAAGCTTTGCAATTTTATGGAAAAACGAGGCCAAGGCTACTGCGATCGAAATGATTGAGAGTGAAGCTTTGCAATTTTATGGAAAAAACGGGTAAAATAAATAGAAAGTGGGATTTTTAGAGGTGGAAATCAAATATTGAGTACCAATTTAGCTTTCAATCCAAAAGTGAGTGCAAAAGAAGGGGGAAATAGTGAATTCAGGTTAGTTTTGGTTATCAAGTCTAATAATTAATATTAGTTTAAAATAGTTTGACGTACATATAATCTATTAGTTGTCCTTAATAATAATATGAAGGCGCAGTTATGATTTTTTTATAATAAAAAAATATTTTTTTGTCATTTGTCCACTTTTATTATGGACAATTGGCAAAGTTGTATAAATGTTTAATAATAAAAGAGGGATTATAAAGGGTGGTCGGGTTAGTTCTGGTTAGTCAACGTTTTTTTTTTCGTTTAATTACACCAGAGACACTTTCAGTCAAAAAAAAAGGTCATTCTCTCCTTTTCGCGTCTATTTTATTTATATCCCCACAGAAAAATTAGTTCTAATCCCCACCCGAGCTAAACTTTTTAGAAACTTCCCTGTCTAGCGCTTATTACTCCCCTGTCTGGCGCCTATTTTTTCCTGGCGCCCTAGGCTGTAGCCTAGTCAGCCTAATGGATAATACGGCACTGTAAACACCGAACACAAATACAAAAGATACCGAATGAATGATGAATGATATTAATATCTAGGCGTTTAATATAGACAACCCGTAAAACATACCCCAAACCATTAGTAATCAAACAAACAAAGAATATCCGCTGTAATATTTATGATTAAAAAGTGCCAAAACTCGAAAACACTCGGAATAAGAGGTGAAATAATTTGTTGCCGCAAATAGCAACAATCTTTCAATCGGTATTTCAACAGAATAAAAGCTTATTGGCAATGAAATATAAAATGTTTCAAAAGATCTTTTGCAAGGATATATAAACTGTTTTGAAAGGTGTTTCGAAAGATCTTTCTCAATGAAATATAAAATGTTTCGAAAGATCTTTCGAATATTAAAATCTTTCGAATACGAATATTCAAATATCGAAATCTTTCAAATATGCACACCACTACTTCCGATGTTGCCAAATGCTTTCCATATTTAGCATGGTATAACTGATGTTTTTAATCTTTTTTCTTCTTACTTTTAGGTTATGAATTAACAATTTTATATTTATCATATTTTTTATCTTTATTCTCAAAAATATGTGAGAAAAATGTAATTTTTACTTAATTTTACATGTGGTGTTCAGTTTCATTAACCCGTTTTATCAATTTTACCCCGCCCAGCACCCCTTTTCACTCCCTGGCCCCTTAAGTTTGTTTACTGATATTTTTTTAAAACGGAATATTTTGGATGTGCGCCACTTACGTTTTATTTAGAAGAGTGTCTAAAATATGTAAGTATCAATAATTTTAAAAAAACCCTTAAAATAGCCGAAAACCGTTTATTAAACTGTTACTTTTTTTGATTACACCATATCAGCCCAGGATATGGTTTGCCAACCCCAGGAAATTTATTTATTAATAACATTTATTATTTAAAAAAATTATTTAATCAGAAAAAGATGAGGGGTCCATTTATATAGCCGGATCTTGTACTATAATTAAAACAAATATACACCTCGATATACACTAAGGAAAACAGTATCCAACTAACCTGTTATATCTGATAAAACCTGCTGTAATCACTATTCTATAATCACAAGAATAAAAATTATTTATTCTTGTGTTAAACCTTGAAAAAAACCTAAATAAAAAATACAACACAAATACGGCCAGAAACTGTTTACTACGTTTACGTGCGTTTAGGTTTACCCGGTTTACCGCAGTTTACCGCCACAATTATTAGCGTACTCCATTCACAAAACGAGTAAGAGTGTAGTGCAATATTTTAGTTCAATTTTACAGGTTAGCATTGGACACATAAAAGAACACAGATCATACATTAAAAACACAGAATTTCATAAATAAAACATCTGCCAACACGCATTTAATAACAATCACAGAATAAACTGGGATGTTTCGAGTATTTTAGCAAAGGAAACTTGTTCTAAAAAACGCAAAATCAAAGAAAGTGCGTATATATTATTAAATAAAGATAATTGTGTATTATATAGCATCAATTTCAGTTAATTTAAATAACACTTGGTTGCCTTTGCTCGATACTGAAGTATCTTCAGGAAAGCTAAAAATCAATTAACTCATTACCTTTTTGTCTTACAAATAATAAATACACCAGTTACTTATGTCACTCATGACACATAATAATATGTCAAACTATTTTCAGTTTGCGATTTTAAAAGCATAAAATTCAATCATTTCTAATTTAAATATTAGGTAATTCTTTATTTTTATTTTAACTTTATTTTTAACTTAACAACGGTGTGTAACTTGCCACCGAAACGTCGTTTTTTAATTAAAATTTTTTGGGTTTTTGGGGGTTTTTCTTTTATTTTGTTTCAGGCGACCGGCCAGTTCATAGGGGTCAATAGGACTGAACAGGGTCAGGTCGTATACCCCGGGACCAGGACCGAAGCGGTCCCATTCTTTCCAGGCGCGTACCCAACAAAAAGACCATCCAATAAATGAATCCGCCCAACACCGACTTCACGGAAAGCCAGTCAACTGTCATCCGACGATAAAAAATGGCGGTATCTCTTGTTTTTTTGTACAGTAGACAAGTATAGTGTTTTGTCAGTTTTTTCATTTTCAACGGTTGTTTTTACCTTTTAATTGTTTTAAGTGGACATAAAGGACGTTTAAAATTGATTTTTGCAACTGTTAGTACAGTGTATGTTTTATTTACCTTTTTTTTCTTGTGTTGTTTGTGTAGTGGTGTATCAACAAGTGGTTGTTTACATCCGTTTAAACCAGTTTTTTCTAATTAAAACGTGTTATTATCTTTTTATTGGCCTAGTGAACTAAAAGGACCCTCTTAGTATAGTGTTTAGTGTTTTTTGTGATTTTCTTTGCGATTTTTACACTCAAAAGACTACAGGTTATATACTAAATTTAGTAAATTTCTGTTTTGTAACAAATTATGAAGTTTTTGAAAATGCCGTACTCTTGTTGTGTGCCTCTTTGTAAGAGTACCAGTGCCAGTAAAGGCCCAACGGTTTCAGTTTTTCTTTTCCCTGAAATGAAGATTTTAAAAATAAATGGATACATGCTATTCGTAGGGAGAATTTTATTCCAACAACACATTCTATAAGGTATAATTGATCGTAATTGTATTTTGTTTAAAAATATAAAGTTGTCTATGTTCTTAGTAGGTTTATAAGTTACATTTTCAAAGTGATGATACAGAACGTAGTACAAAATTTTATACTAATACAGGGGATATTTTGGACGTACCATTGAACAGGCCACGCTTAAAACCAGGTGGGTACCTTTTAATTTTTTCTACTAAAGTGTAACACAGAAGAAAAAATAGGTCACTGAATTAATCTTCAATTGTTAAAATGTCTTTATTTTTACAATAAAATTTTTCATTCTAAAACAACGTATAAGTTGCACTGGCAGTTTGGATCCAACTACTCTTATTTCTGCAAACGACAGGGGTGGATTATGCTACCCTAACCATGACGTTGTGATATGTGCAGCTTATATGTATATAACTATAGAAAAACTATTCAAAACATCAGTTTTGAAAACAGAACCATAGAGAAATTGTTACAGTTCTGTCTCTTAATAATATTAATGGTGTAGATTAAAATTTATTTTTGGGACATATTTGTCAAAAACATGACACAAATTATATAGTAAAAGAACTTTTATTTAAATTTTCAAATCTATTTTTAAAAAATTTTGCCAAACAAAAAATTATGTTTTAACTTCCAAAAATAATATTATGCCTCAATTGAAGCGGATAAAATCTGGCAACAAAAAAGAATAAATAGTTCGCATAACATATTTTTAATGTTTATAAGTTAGTTTATAATATAAGTATTTATTTTCAGATGATACCTGCTCAAGTATGGTGAAAACAAATTTGGTGGGGTTGTGTGATTTGTAATCTGTTTTAAAGTACATTAGTTTGTCTAGCATTTTATTTTATTTTGTATAAACTTAAGATTGTTAAAACAATATTATTGTACATTTTTTAATTATAGTACTAATTTGTATTTTTTGACGTTGTCATATCCTTTTGGATTATTATAGACAATAAAGTGAAATAAATAAATAAATACATATAAAGCTCAGAATGTATGTTAAATTTAATAATCTATTAAATTTTGTGAACATTGTAAGTAAAAACATAATATGTATTTAATTGTAATGTTAAATGTACATTAATAATATATTCTACATTCGAAAATATTCGAAGAAAACAGATAGAAGTATAATGCTAATATTTAAAAATTTTCTAGTCTACATGTTTAAAATAAAAGCAGTGTAAAACTTAATGCGAAATTCGACCCAAAAATGAATACTGCTTTGGTAAGCATGTCAATTTCTTTTTCTATAAAAAAATGTTTTTTTTCACTTTTTTGTTTAAAGACTAAAATTAATATTAATTGGATTATACACTGCGTCTGATAAAGTTGTAACAATATGGAAAACTTTTTTATTATTCATTTTGGGAAAAAAGTTCAGTCAATATGCAGTTATCAAATTTTATTATTTTTTTAAATCCTATATGAGATATGTCAAAAAATATAAATTTTGCTCAAACAGTAAAGTACCTTAGTTTTTAATATCAGAAAATTTTATTTAAAAAAGTAAAAAAAAGACGTACAAATATGCAGTTACAGCAGTTTAGTATAAAAATTCCTTCCATATAAATTATTATTACTTTTCTGGCAGGATACAATTTTAGCGTTTTTCACCAAATCTGAATGCTTATGCTTAATTGCTGTAATTTCATATTTGTACATGCTCATTAATTCTGAACAACTTTCTTTAATAGCACTTTCTGATTTTGTCAAAAATTAAGGTACTTTACTCTTGAGCAAAATTCTATTTTTTAACATATCTCGTATAAGACTAAAGAAAATTAAAATTTAATAATTGCATATTAAGTTTTAGACCATGCAGAACTTTGTATAAATAAAAAAATTTTTCGAAAATTAATAAAAAGTTTTCCATATGGTTCCAACTTTATCAGACACACTGTATAATATGTAATATTTTACGATTAAATATCATAAAAAATATTTTGATTACGATAAACATGCCCAATAACAAATATTTAAGTACTAAGGAACGACAGTTTATTATACACTACTCGACTAGTAGCGCCGCCATATTGGATGTAGTTGATAGGCTTTCTGTGGAGTTGGTGTTGATCCGCCTAACCAATCTTCAATAGGCATTACAATAAATGCTGCATTTACAATGCAATTCCAATTTAAATTGGAATTAGAAATTGCCTGCTTGACAAACGGTAAAATACATAACCATTCAAAATGGAATTTACTGTCAAGGCAATCGTAAACACAATTCGAATTAGTGCAAGCGTCAAATTGCAAAATTTCCAATTTAAAGGTTAGGCTACAATTCCAATTCATATTGGAATTGTAGCCCGCTTATCAAAGGGTAAAGTCCATAACCATTCAAAATGCAATTTACTTTCAAGGTCAATCATAAACACAATCCGACTTGGTGCAAAATGCTTGGCAAAGTCAAGCGTCGAATTCAAATTGGAATATTCCAAATTTGGAGGTTAGTTTTATTTAAAAAATGTAAACAAAACAAACGTCTGTCAAAGAGAATGGACAGACGTTTGTCAGTTGATTTACCCCCACCAATTAAGAAATGGCACACCAGTGTTACCACACCTAGTACATTTGTACTAGATCTAGTACTTTTCAATATAATCTAGTGGTCTAGTACGTACTCATCAAAATCTAGTACGTTTTTTAAAAATTATATTCCTATTTTTACAATATTACACACATACATACAGTGTGTCCCAGGATAGGTGTTACATTAGGACAAATGGACCAAAAGATTCTGAATTTTAAAACGAATTTTTGGAAAAAGTGGTCGCATGGTCCAAATCTAATAAATACAAAATTTTACTTCAATTGCTATTATACATGTCCATCATACAATGTCCAGGATTTCACTACTTTTATTTTTTTAAATAAAACATAATTGTATAAGTAAATGTTGTAGAGAATAAAATTCTTGATGTTAAAGCATGAGAGTTAAAAAAATAAAATTGTCAATTTTTTACATTGCGCGTTACAACGTAAATAATGGGCAAGAGGGAGCAAGGTTTAAAAGAAAATGTATTAATTTTACATATTTTTTAAAAATTCGCTGCCTTAAGCCAAGTATTTGAAAAACTGTTAATGCATAATGTAAAAAATTGACAAAAATATTTTTTGACTTTAATTGCTTAACTTTACATTTTGACATAAAATTTAATTCTTTACAACATTTACTTATACAATTTTGTCCTATTTTTAAAAATAAAGGTACTTTAGTCTTGGTCATTTTTCATATTTTTAGTTATAACTGCCCTGTATTTTATCAATCGGAGTAAAATTTTGTATTTATTAGTTTTGGATCATGCGACCAGTTTTCCCTAAAGGACGTTTAAAAATTCCAAAATTTTTTGTCCATTTGTCTTCTTGTAACACATCCTGGGACACACATATTATAAGAATATACTGCGTGCAACTCGTCGATCGATAAGACAACAAATGGGTAAATAGAGATGTCGCATAAGTCTATCCTTTGTTTCCAATTTTAGAGTCAGAATATGAAAATATTATTATTGAATGGGTTCAATTAGCGGATATTGAACCTGACAAAGAATTGTTAAATTCATCATTAATATTGTCAGATGATTCGAATGATTAGTTGCTTAACGTGAATATTAATGAGTTGTTATTAAAATTTTTATGTTTAATTTTGACTTTTATTTTACTTACACCCCCCCCGTTTAAACTATTTTTTAGCTTTAGCTTCTTTGTCAAATCTAGTACATTCTAGTACTTTTTTCTAGAATCTAGTACTTTTATAAAAATCATTGTGGCAACCCTGTGGCACACACCTGCCACTGGTGATTGTGTTCAGCGACCAAAAGAGCTCGTCAAAGTTTTATTTTATTCTTGCTTAACGTTGGTAAAAAGGACGTGCTTGGTTAAAAGTATGGATTTATTTTAAAATTTTTGTTTCAGTACGCACTTTTACGTAACATTTTTGTATCTGAATCAATACTATCAGCCAAATATTTTGGGAACTTTCACCGGTTTGATGGTTAACTTAACACAGCGGGATTACTCGTCATGCGCATGGGATGTTGTTTTTCCGGCTTGCTATTTGCTGTTATAAATGTCAAAATTCTTGACTTTCACATGTTCAATATGGCTGATGTTTTGTGATTGTTGTGGCTGTATATTTGTTTTGTGTTATATTCGGTTTGATTTTACGTGTGACCTGTTTTTATTATAGATATAAATTATTGGAACAAAATTTGTGGAAATTTATGGGTTTTTTAATAAATTATTTTTTAAATTATTTACGTTGTTTTTTTTTGAATAAAAACAAATTAACACTATATCTAGGATTTATTTATGTAACAAAACATTATATACATTAATATTTTATATACATCCGTAAAATATATTTAATGAATATCTTGCTGGAGGTAAAAGCACAATGAACCAATAGAGGATTTCTGTATGCGTCACTCTCTATTTAAAAATTTGCTTGAACTGTAAAAGTCAGACAAATGATCAGTTTAAAAAGTATTAATAGTGATAAAAATTATACTAAAGCGAAAAATAAAAAGGCCTAAAGCCTAAACACTTAAAAAACTTAACTGACCCAGTTAAGGTACAAACCAAGATATAGAGTGTGTCTACTTAAGTTCGTACCATAAGGCAAACTTATTATTAAAAATTTAACCATTCGATATTAATTGTTTTTAGTGGTAGGTATATGAAATATCTTAAAAATATAAATTTATGTTAAGAGGAAAGTACACTTATTTTTACCAATATTGAAAATTTGTGGAAAAAAGATGTTTAGGATTAGGATTTTTTTTTGCAATAACGAACATTTTTGAGCTTCTTTTACAAAAGTATTTTATTTCAAAATAAGTATCCAGTAATGTGGAAACTTAAATTTTCATTGTTAATTAAAACCTACAATCTTATCTGCTTCCTTATACCTAAAAAAACAAGTATGTAGATATCGAATAAAATGGACCAAGCACAGTGGCCTATGGAAACTGAAATCCTACTACGCTTTTCTTAGTATAAGTAGGTAATATTAACTTATAGACTATAATACCTTTCAACTAAATAGGATCAACATAAATCTAAAATTTATTTGGTTGGTATGTTTGAGCATGCTATTTTCATATATTTCTTAAAATTATACACTTCTTTTACATAGTACCATTTTTTATGCTAAATAAGTAATATCGCAATAAAAGTTTAGTTTTCAAGAAATAATTCTATTTAGATTTTTATTTTCAGTTCTCATTTTTTTAAAATTTATACCTATACATTTTTCCACATTAACCTATTCCAATCTAAGAAAAAAATAGTCTTCTACCAAATAGATTTTAATACACCATTAGCACTAAATTACCAATATTTAGTCATTAAAATATTAATAAATTTCGGTATAAACCACATTTTACACTTTTTATTAATGTTTTATGTATATTTACTCAATAAATCAATATTTTTGAATATACCGCCGATTTTGACATTGGGAGTGCCATCCAATGATCTAAAAATTAAAAGGATTGCTAATAGAAAATGATCCCCATATATTTTCAATAGACCTGCGCAAGAATTTTTTACCCCACACTGGGAGAATTGCTGTACACCTTTGCACATGCGCAGTTGTTATAAAGGTTAGCATTTTTTATTTAAACCCAATATAGTGTTGGCAACATTGACAAAATTAGCAGTATTTTAATAAATATAGTGGTTGCAACACTGAAAACGTTAACCTATGCGGTGACAGGGTCACACTCATCCTAATTTAATTTATAATTTGGGATTTCCCGATCGTAAAATCCAGGTAAAATTGACGCCGTCGACCGACCAAACCAAATCTCCCATCTACGGTCGACCGTTATCAGATATAGTTATTTGGTGTTTCATTTGTTCTTGGTGTTTTTTAAACTTTTATTTAATTTAAGTTTTGCATAACCAAAATTAAATAATGAGTAAGTAGCAAATTTCCTGTTTTAAATAATACTCTTTATTGCCATGCAGTCAATTTTTTAGAGATCAATAAATCCATTATTTTTTGAAATAGTCATGGTTTGGGTTAATTTTTTTTAGCGGGAAAAATTGTATTTAAGGATTATAGAAAAATATATATGGGGTTCCATTTAAAATAACAAACTTGCCCTATATACGAAAATTGACCGTTTTCGTAAGAAATAAATGTCACAACCAAATGGCAAGGATATAAAAAGAAACTTAAAAAAATCTAAGGCTTTTCGCGAAAACCGCATTTTGATAATTTTATTTCTTTTAAAATTATTCGTGGTGAAAATGGGTTAAAATATAGTCGGACACCCTGTATTAGCATTGGACTGATGCATTTATAATTACACAAAATAAAATATGGCAGTTTAATTAAAATAATTTGACATATTTTCAAGTTATAACACGTAGCCATAAGCAATTTCGTCGGCAATATCACGATGTGGCGTATCTCAAAAAGTAGGAAAATTGACTAGAGCTGATGTAATTGCTTAAAAAAGTTGCTTCTTAATATTACAAATTGGCATATGTTAGATTTTGATATCTTTAAAAGTTATAGAAATATAATACTAAGCCTATTTCATTTTACTAAAAAAGAGTAGTACAAAAAATACCTAAAAAGCACCCTCGTGAAATTTAAACATAAAGATACGCCGCTTTGTGATATTGAGGACGATTTATACCATATAATATCTTGTAGATTGCTTATTGCTCGTATGTTAAAAAAGGAACATAGGTATCTTTCTGTGGAATGTTTTGAATAAAATTAAATAGTCCAAGCGATTCCATTGCGCTTTAAGCCTAGTTTAAGATTATTACATTATCAAGTTTATTTCAAGTTGGCATTTGTAGGCAAATTAAATCAATAATTACTTACTGGGTACATTACCAATTTTAATATTTGTGATTCGCTTTTTTTTGTGGTTTCAATTACAAATATAAGGTCAGTTTGGCCCTAACCCCAAAAATAAACAATTTCAATGGCATTACACGCCAAACTTAACTGAACGACAACTGCTACGCCAACGGGAACGAAATATCAGTTTATGAATTGAGATTTATTCCTCAAACAAGTTACACCAAATCTAATTGCTTTTATAATAAAATACCAACTATTCAGTTTTGTTGTGTCAAGGTAGTGTTAAGAAGGAAGATAATAATACATAAAATAGCGTGCAGGTTTGAGGTTAAGTAAAAGTGGGTCCTCATGAATCAAAAAGAAGGTGTTTTAGTAATAAAATGGAATTTAAATTGAGGTCAGTGCTTCTAAGCACTCTCGTTTGCTAAATCTTAATAAAATCGGCGATACGACCGAAAAATAAAAAAATATACAACAAAAAATAGTCCCCAATATAAAACCGGTTTACTTTTTAGGGACTGCTATGAAAGACGAATACAGACTTAAAATAAAATATTTAAATATGTATACCCCAAAATTACTTGGTATATTTTCTTTATAAATGAATCATATACAAAATGTTAAACCCGGTCCTGTTGTTTGTTTTCGGCTAGTCAGTAAATGTTTATTGCGCATGCCCACAAGTGTACTGCGCGGTGCCCACGTAGGGGTTATTGTGATTTTCGCTGCATTCATCCATATTTATTTTTCAGATCATTGGTGCCATCCGCAAACCCTTTCTTCAAATTGTGCCACTTTTCGAAACGGCGATTGATCCTCTATCCTTGTCTATTCTCTTTGACGTCTGTTTTGTAATTTTTTATTTATTAATTTTAAGAGCTGTGAATATATAAATAATATCGGTGATAATTTTGCCCAAAATGGGTTAATAACAGATTTTATCTTTGAAGCAAGCTTAACATTCCCAAAGAAAAAGTGCAAAACTGCTTGAAGTTTGGGTGATCATTTTAAAGGACACCAGCATTTCCGGTGCATACTGTACATGCATAGCTGGTTTATCAGAAGTATGTATATTCTGTTCACTATAAATTGAGAAAAACATAAGAACATCATTACGAGCCCGTTTTACAATAGAAAATCTGATATTTTAAGTAAGGTTATGAACAATGTCATGAATAACTTTAAAAGCCTGATTTATAGTTTCAGTAACGTAAGACTTAAGACTTAAAACTTAAGCGTTAAGACGTAAGAAGTAAGCAGTAATGACAAGTCAATTTATAGTTCCTTAATTTAAAGTATCTCCTTAAGTTTTTTAGGTTATGAATATTGTTGTTGTCATTTTTAAAAATGTATTTTATAAAATATAATTTAGGTAGATTGGCTCTATGATGTTTACAAAGGACATCAACGACACCAAAAATAAAATTTAATGTAAAATGATCCATAAATAACCAAAAATGTAAACATGAAGCTGCCGATTATCGGCGAAAACGACCGATGTCAACCGAGCCGTAAGACTTAAGACTTAAGAAATAAAAATAAACCATTTCTTACTTCTTACGTCTTACGGCTTAATTCTTACTGCTTAAGTTTTCGGCACTATAAATTAACAGGTTACTTGTCACATGTTCATTTTTCTTACGGCTTAACGTTAAGTCTTAAGTCTTACGTTACTGAAACTATAAATCAGGCTTTTAACAGACGTCAAACAGTAAAAAGTGTCAGAATTTGTTGTCATGCTCGTTTTTAAATTATTTATGTAAAAGCTGTAGAATATGTAGTGAAAAATTCAAATTATATCGTTTTAATGTGTTCCTAAAACGTTTTTTGTTTTAAAGAGTGAGAATTTAGCACAAGTTTAATTTTTAAATTGCTAGTGATGTGTTTGCTAGGACTCCAGAAGATATATCCACTAAATTAGCAAAAGCAGATCTCGTTTAAAATATGTGTTTAATATAACAAATATTTAAGTGCAGTTTAGACACTAAAATAGTATAATGTGTTAAAATGTATTTTGGTTTTAGAAATATATAAAAAAAGTAAACACAATTTAATGTTAAAAATATGTCCCAATAAATAGTAAGTTATTTAAAAAAGTTGGTATTACTTTGGTATTACCGTACCCTAAAAATTAAATATGTTATATTTATATAGCCTAATTTCATTGCATTTTACTCAGTCTCAAAGTATTTTACATTTTACCTTAGTCTTTTATAATACTTAGGTGATTAAATTTGCCTTTATTTTATTCTAACTTTTTTGCCCATTATCTAACTAAATACATCCATATAACTGTAAATGCTTAATAAGGTTTTAAAACATTTGTATTAAATAATTCGTTGGTTTAATATTTAGGTCCATTTACTACTGAATTTTTTCTTAGGAAAAAATTAAACAAATTATTATTTTACATTAGTCAGCAAAGCCGAAATAGGCTTTAGAGTGCTTTTACACTAAACTATGTTAGTTATAGTAATTTATTTAGCTTTTCTATATTTATAAGTTCAAATTAAAAGAGATTAGAAAGGCACACCTAAGTCAACTATGGAATAAAAAAAAATCTAATTTCATTTGAGTCCTTAATTTATTTTTCAGAATTTTTGTTTTAAACACTAACACCTTAAGGTTAGGCAATGAACGTCTGCATTAAAACCTTTTTTGATATATTGCCACGTCAGTATAGCTTTGTCGTTTCTTTAGACCGTCTTCTTGCCACGCATTGGCAAAAATTGCCCATGGAAGTTTTGAAGTGGCACGAAATGTATATGCCTCTTATGAACAAACAATTTTACTTGAATTGTATAGTAAATTTACAAGAAAACACATCTTAATTTATTAATGATATTTTAATGTCATATTATACAACAATTAATTTAAATATTGGTGGCTAATTTTTTTGAATAAACTGGTGTACAGTTTTTCTTATTTCTGGCCTTCAGTTTTTCGTCAATGTTGTCCCATAGTCCCATACTTTTTGGAAGCATTTTTTAGAAGAAAAACTGCTGTCTGTTTTATAGGCTGCCAGGACTTTGTGAAACGTAGCTTTAGAAACACCTAAAAAGTACACAAAAACTTATATTACTAAAAATAATTTATCCATCTTGACGTGGCCTTTTTGGGATTCTGAAAAAATAAAATGTAGGCGCCTGGCTTACATTTTTTAGGTTTACAATCAAATTTAATAGTACTATATAGTTCTTAATTCGTACATACAGTGAGTTTCTAAACAAATGCGAACTATTTTAGGTGGTGATTTCTTGTTCAAAATACCAAGAAATCACCTCCTAAAATCTTTCACATTTGTTTAGAAATACCCTGTATAAGGGTACAGAACTTTTAAGCAATTTTAAGTGTTGCTTAACTATAGCAACTTTAATTTTTAATATTATATCTATTTCCGTTAATTTTTTGTTTATGTGTAATAGTGTAATATATTTCTTAAATGAATAATTATTTTATTTTGGTTGCCCATTTAAGTAGGAAATAAAGAAAATCTATGATATAGCATTTTTAAAATATGTTTTTAGAAAATCGAAAGTATTTACTAAACAGCGCTTTAAATTATGCCAGCTTTACACGTCTTAAGTAGCTAAATTTAGGTAGGTACATGCAGCCTTTAAACCCCTTTGAATTTAGTAGCGCAAGTAGATAAATAAAAAAATATATTTTTTTAGTTACTTGATTTACGGCTGTATTCGCGAAGCTCAGACAAATATTTGTCAGAGCTTGGTAAATACGGCCGTTAGTAACTTGTTCAAGCTACTTTAAACGTGTAAACCGGGATTACCAATCATAGGAAAATAGTTTAACATAAAAATATAAAAATATACAAGTAGTGTTAAAATAATTTATTTAATGCAAACTTTAAGCTTTAAAAAACATACTCATCATGTCAGCTCAATGCGTTTAATTGACTTTCAGTGTATTAAATACTAGCAGATAGTGATTAGACAAGGAATACCTGCATGTAAATATTCCGGATAGACTGATGCATCGGTCTTGCTTTGTTGTTGCTTTAGGCCATTATCTTTTTCACACAATTCTTCATAAATGATTTAAAGTTGCACAAAGTGTATAGATATCACTTTTATTTTATTTATTTTCTAAAAAGAAACAAAAATGCTTTATTTTATTAGGTTTTAAAACTGAAAGAACCGAAAAATAAATCTTTTGTACCATTATATGTAAGGGGCGATTCATTATGGGGAAATTAAAAAATAAATAAAAAAACTTTATTAACTACTATTTATTATCATACGGAAGAACTATATTTTACATTTATTTTTTAAAGATTATGGCTTTCAAATGTTGGCCTTAACTGCGCCTAACATGGTCTGTTCTTAAGTTCTCATTTCCGAGCGCCAAATTAATTCGTTAGAATCATCACGTACACTCGCAGCTACTGCCGCTATATTTACTGCACTACGTGTTGGACGTGGCTCATTTGGTCAAGCATTATCCAAAAATGAAAATTGAAGTCCAAATTTTTGTGATGGTACAGCCAATAGTATGGACCATAAGTTGCCCGAAGCGAACGAAACACATTTCTCGGAGAACGATGATTTTCATAATACAGTTGAACAAGTTTTAGACGTTGTGCCGGGGGCTTGGTCTTCTGTCAACCAGTACTGAACACAAATACTATAACAGTTTGAAATTTGGACCCCCTCATCTATCCAAAAATACGTAATAGAAAAAGTACCTCTAAATGAATCACCCCTTACAATATATTTTTTTAGGAAATAGCTTCGTTTATTGGTAAATATAGGACCACTTTTTTACATGTAAACATATTATTAATAAATGTAAGTAATATAAATATTTACCACCATTTTCTCCTGCAATTTCTGCATTATTTGTCCTGGTAAAATGTGGGGTGTTTTTCATAAAAACTTTAAAAATATTTATGAGCATTTTCTTCACCCCTGGACACATTTCTTTTATTGGCCGTTTTTTTGTTGGTGACAAATTCCTTTCTTTTGACGTTGATGGCTCACATTCCATTATAACAGATGCAATAATAAAATATACCCACAAATAAATACAGAATAATACAAATAAAACACAAAAAGGTAAAATTATCACATAAAAAGGCAAAAACTTAACTGACAAGTAAACATTTTTTGACGTTAACTCTACCACCTTGATTATTTAAATATATTGTGTAAACAAGCGTCTAGGTACAGCCCCCTGGACCCTTATTCTTGAATCCTGGGAGGAGAACTTTGCGGGAAGTGAGTAAAGTTCACGAAAATATTGTCAAAACAGTATATATTAAGATAATTAATTTATTGTATTTTTGTTTTGAGTACCGGATGCTCCAGAAGAATACATTGTAAAAAGAAAGGTGACATATTCTGGTGAATGTGTAATGGAGTTTTATTTAAAGAATTTAAAAAAAATTAACCAACCTGAAATAACCATGACCCCAAACCTTTACTCTGTCTTCGGTTTTTTCGATTTTAAAATTTTATGTTGATGAATACGATTACATATTTGGTTTTGTTTCTTTGATTAACTTTTTCATTGCGTTCAAATCACATAATAATATTAATAGCATTAATCAAAATTGCTGTAATTACAAAAACTAAATTGTCAGTATAATAAGTACAGTTGCAAGCGAAAAATTCCAGACACGTGAACATTTTCTGTCATATTTTCGAAATAGTGTATAAATGTTATTGTTGCTATGATATTGATATTATTCAGCAAAAAAATTAACCAGACAATTCTATAGTGAATATTGTCTCGATTTACTTTATATATATATATATATATATACTATAAAATACTAAAAAACATTGTCATCCATTGACTATATTTTCTCTCCTGTTGTGGACAAGTTTCAGGAAAAGTTGAGGTGTTATAGGTTAGGCAAGCGAAGCCTAAAATACAGAATGAAAGAATATCTGTCCGGAATTTTTCGCCCGCAACTGTACATGTTCTGGTACTGTTTTCATACTTCAATGCTTTTCAACATAAAATTCATAAATAAAACATCTTAGTAATGATAATTATCCATTTATTTGCCACTCGTTTTAAACACATCAAACATTGTAAATAACTTAAAAACTAAGTAAAAACATCATATAAAACATTTCTACATAAGTCTGCACCAAAGGGAAAACTTTTTTATTGTTAATTTTACAAAAAAAAAGTTCTGCATGGTCTAAAACCTAAAATACGATCATCAGATATTAATTCTTGCAGTGGTGTATGAGGTATGTAAAAAAATATGAATTTTGCTGAAGAGAAAAAGATGTTTAGGATTTAAAATATGCAAATTGGATTATTAAAAAAAAAACGTTTTTTAAAAACATTTTTTCTGCGATAACGAGCGTTACTGAGACTTTTCGCTGTTTTGACAGTTCTTAAGCTTTCTTTACATATAACATTTGGGAATAAGTATGCGCTAATGTACGAACTTAAATTTCAACAAGAAAATCATGCAAAAGTTATACACGCAAGTAATTTTGATGTTAACTACGGCGATCTGTTTACACAAAAAACTATGTTGGCAAGAAGAATCTCATAGAGCATATACTTTACAACGAAATTTTACCTAGCATAGAAGATCAAAAAAGTAGCCAGGAGCATAATACTTTTCATGACTTGTGTAAATACTATACGTATGTTAACATCAATAAATGATTTGGTTTGACCATGTAGTACTTTTTATAAAAATACCCTTTTTTTCATAAAATTAATAATAAAAAAGTTTTCCATATGGTGCGAACTTAAGTAAACACACTGTATAAATTACATCAATGCTGGAAAGTGCTCAGTTATTACTTTCACTAAAAAGACTAATGCTGCTTATTACAATTATTATATTGGTGAAACTAAATTGACCAGAGTAAGTAATACAAGAGACTTGGGGGTTTTATTAAATTCAAAATTATGTTTTGATTTGCATGTTAATAAGATTGTCTCAGAATTTTTACAAATGTTGGGCTTAATTTTCAGAAATTGTCAATCTTTTAATAATATTGATGCTTTAAAAAGACTTTATTTTTCATTGGTTAGAACAAAACCTAAATATGCATGGGTAGTTTGGTCACCATATTATAATAAATATGTGAGAGCAGTGGAACGAGTCCAAAGAAAGTTTTTAAAATATTTGGCTTTAAAAGAAGAAGGCACTTATCCTTAGAGGGGAATAGATGATGGCCTTCTGCGACGAAGATTCAGTATGGAAAGTTTAGAGAAAAGAAGAAATCTTCATAGCACGGTATTTTTATATAAGTTAATTAATGGGGCCATCGTCTGTCCTTCTCTGTTAGGTGAAATTAATTTCGCGATTCCGAGGATCGCAAGTAGGAACAGTAAATATTTTTATTTGCCATCGCCCAGTACTAATGCATTGTATATGTCACCAATTCAAAGAATGTGCTCCTTATACAATGGCATTGCATATCACTGTGATTTTTCCATGAATTATAGATTGCTTGTTCGAGTATGCATAGAACATCTTTAGGTATGAGATTTTAGTCTTGTAATTAATGTTAAGTTTCTATTTTTGCTTTAAAATTATTTTCTTTATTGTATTATTTAATTTTATATAGTTGATATTATAGTTATATTTGTAGCCCTGTTAATGGTTGCCTGTTGGGCTTGTAATAAATAAATAAATAAATATATGAACTATGACGAACCTATCATTGCTCAGGGGAATAAAACACAAATCGAGAGATTGAAGGTAATAACTGATGACGAAGATGACAACGGTATGAGTGTGATGCACCAAAATATACAGTGCTTACGCAATAAGGTAGAGGAACTGGAGGTTTTTATAAAAGAAGGTGAAATACAACCAGATATAGTATGCTTGACAGAGCACTGGTTAAAGAAAAGTGAATGTAACTACATTAAAATTGATGGATATAGTATTATATCTGGCTATACAAGGGAAAAAATGCAACATGGTGGATCCTGTATAATGGTGAAAAGTGGACTTAAGTTTGAGGCCTTAAAAGAAGTAGAGGAAAAATCAATAGAAGGACAGATTGAGTGTTCATGTGTAATAAATAGAAATGAAAGTACTGTTATTATTTGTGTGTACAGAACATGTCTTGGTAATTTTAATATGTTTGTAGAGCGTCTTGAAAATATTCTGTCATATGTACAACTAAAATATAAATTTTATAACATAATTTTGTGCGGAGATTTTAATATTGATCTAATAAAAGCAAGTACTGAAAAAATATTTTTATTGACCTAATGTTGGCTTTTAATTTGGTTCAAACAATTTATGAACCCACAAGGGTAACACAAAGCTCATCTACACTTTTGGATAATTTTTTTATAAATTTTCAGCACGGGGAAGCTCAGTTGTAGTATCTGGACTTTCTGATCACTTTGCTCAGGTCATGAAATTTTCTTGTGTAAAGAAAACACAACATGAATTACTTATTCCAAGGAGATTTTTCTCCAAAGTAAAACTAGAACAATACAGAAATGAACTTTTGGATGAGTCCTGGGAGTGTGTGTTGAGTGAGACCAATGTAAATCGTGCGTATGATAGTTTTTATGTTAGATTAAGATCGGTTCTGGATAGAGTAATACCAGAAAGAAAACCTAAACCAAAAGGAATGCAAACCAAATACTGGCTTACACCAGAGATAAAAACCTTATGTGCTCGAAAAAGGCAGCTGTATAAGCAAAAACTTAAAAATAGGGTAAGTTCAGCTCACTATAAAACCTTTGCTAGTATGCTTAAGAAAGTTATTAAAAAGCTAAAAAAACCTATAATACAAAATACATAGAAAATTCAGAAAATAAGGGAAGAGCAACTTGGAAAATTATCAATAAATTAACAAAAAAAAGAACCGGAAATAAATACTGTATTTGATGGTATCAGGGGTGTGTATAAGGGGAAATCGGATAAGGACATACTAAACAAAGTGAATTCTACATTTTTAAATGCCTGCCCTGATATAAATAAAAATAAAGTTCCAGATTACAATAAAATTAGGACTGTTAAAAAATCTATATTTTTGTGTGGCACTACAACAAATGAGGTAATTAAATGTATACAGGGACTAAAAACAAAAAGTCAGTGGGGGAGGATGAGATTCCAGTTGCTCTTCTTAAAAAAGTAGCCAGCCTAATAGCTGAACCAATTAGTCATATTATAAATTTAACATATCAGACGGGTGTTTTTCCTACTAAACTGAAGCTGGCATATATTAAGGCTATTTATAAAAAAAAGGTGATGCTGATAATCCTAAGAACTATCGCCCCATATCTCTTTTATCAAACATAAATAAAATATTTGAAAAACTGTTACATGAAAGATTGGTTAGGTTCCTGGATGAGAGTGGTGTGATTGTTGATTGTCAATATGGTTTCAGAAAGGGGCGTTCAACAGTAATGGCGATTTATTCGGCTCTTACAAAAATCTTGGACTGTATGAATGAAAATAAGAATACCGTTACAGTTTGTGTGGATTTGTCCAGGGCTTTTGACAGTGTTGACCATGGTATTCTTATCGAGAAACTAGAGCGCTATGGTATTAGGGGAATTGCTAAACAACTTTTAGTGTCATACTTAAAAGATAGAAAACAGCAACTAGTTGAAAGAAATGAAGAAGGTTGTTTAATAAAATCAGATATAGAGGTTGTAAAAAAGGAGTTCCTCAAGGTTCCATCTTGGGGCCACTCTTGTACATTCTGTACACTAATGAACTGCCAGAGATCATAAAAGAACACTTGGTTATGTATGCTGATGATACTTCTGTTATCATTAGTGAAACAAATGATTGTGATATTGAAAGGCATATTGGAGGCTCGCTTGAGGACTTAAAAGAGTGGTTTTTAAAAAATAACTTATTAATGAATATAGAAAAAACACAGATAATGAAATATTCAGCAAGGGAAACGGAGCCAGTTGTTTACAGTTTAGGTAATACCGATTTCTTAACTACAAAGAAGATCTCCTTTCTGGGAATGGTCATTGACCAAAGACTGGACTGGAAAAGTCACATCGAGGGTCTATCAAGTGAGCTTTCAAGGTACTGCTATGCAGTTCGAATATTAATGAATGAAGTTGGCATGGAGGCAGCACTTCAGGTGTACCATGCACATATCATGTCAAGAATAAGGTATGGAATTATTTTCTGGGGTAACTCAGTAGATGCGGAGAGAGTTCAGATACTACAAAAGAAATGCTTAAGATTGATATTTGGGATGGGATCTCGGGATAGTTGTAGACAGATGTTTGCAAATAAAAAATTGTTGACTGTTGTTAATTTATATATTTTTGAATGTATTAAATTTGTGTATAATAATGGGATCTTATTTTCTGAAAGTAATAAAAAACATAATTATAATACAAGAACAAGAAATGATCTAACCTTAGATAAAACAAAATATACATTTATACAAAGAAATGTTCATAATAGTCTGATTAAAATTTGGAATAAGGTCCCACACGATCTACGGTGTTTGCCAGAAAATATATTTCTAAAAAAGATAAAAACATTCCTGTGTAGCCATCCATTTTATTCCGTGACAGAATATTTGAATGGCGTAGTAAGTGTGTAATTTTGAAATGTATTTTTTTATGTAAATAGGATTTTATCGATAGGTGTTTGATTTTAATTGTAATTTGTTTTACATGTGTGGTATGTAAATTCTATTGTATTTTAATATGTGTAAAATTATTTATTTTACTGTGTAAAATTTTAACCTTTTAGAATAGTGTGACACGTTCCACACCTCATTTTGAGGTATATATTTGTATATTTCTTTATACTTTGGAACAAATAAACGTATATTTATATATTTATTTTTTATTTATATAAATAAATCAATAAATTATTGGAACATTGTTTTAATTTGTTCCTTTTTCTATTAAAAATATCTATATCACATTTCTGTATGAGATTCTATATTTAAAGAAGATCTACTCACTGAACTACATGAAAATAGCCCAGCCCAAGTATTAAGGTATGATTCCGAGCACCGCGGCAGGCAGCAAAACGCCGACCCAAGCACCAGAGCCATTCATATTACCAGCAACGATACTTGTTACTCCCCAAAGCCAAATCTAAACTCTGTTCCTTGCATTTATTGACAAAGAAAAACCTTCATAACATTGAAAATTCATTTAATTTGAAAGGCTCTTCTGTTTGTCATACCAATGATGCTATAAGTGTGGAGACATGGATTAATGACCTCAGATGCAGTGACTCTGTGCCTTTTTATAAGCCCCAAGACAGTTTATGCCTGGAACATCCAGAACTTACATCTAATAATTTTCTGTTCAAATGTTAAAATTCGTGTAAGAATGTAGAATTAATATTAAAATCCTATTTACACCCTAATAAACTCTACAAGAGTGAGCAAGCATAGAATGGTGGCTAATATTTGTATGTATACAGGGTGATTCAAAATTGATCACAAACTGAGGGGTGATTCTACTTGAAAAAATAAGGGTAGAGATTCATATAAGTTTTTTTCAAAATGTTTATTTGAAAAAACCTTTATGAAGCTCTACCCTTAATTTTTCAAGTAGAATCACCCCTCAGTTTGTGATCGATTTTTGAATCACCCTGTATAATGTATTTTCATATTTTTAGACTCTTCTGTACATGGCATGTGGACCGTGCATAGAGGAAGAATATGGACAAAATTGTAGACAAGAAAGAAAAGTACCTACTTACTTGTAATTCTCTTATCTAAATTAATTGCATTTTTCTTATTTTAATTTTTTAGGCTCTTATTTATGGTATGCTGCATAGGCTTTTGCAAGAAAGGGATGTAGAATCTTTTAAAAAATGTATTAAAAAAGTTTTTAGTATATTGTAAGGAAAATTCTGATACCTTAAACTTTGGGAATAATTTTGAGGTTAATTATGTCCCTAAAGTAAAACAGTGGGCTTTTGCTTTTGCAAGAAAGGGATGTCGAATCTTTTTGCTTTGGCCTTGGGGAGTAACGAGTAGCGTTGCTGGTAATATAAATGACTCTGGCGCTTGCGTCGCCGATTTGCTGCGTGTTGTGGTGTTTAAAGTTAGGTTTATTCTCTATGCAGTAGCTGTACCGCCAGTAAGTTTGTTTCCTCATTTGAGGGTTTTTTCACAGACAACTTCCTTTTTTACTTTTTTAGTTGAAAATAGACGTCTCTGTGCCTCTATATTTTTGTTGTGAGGAATACTACTACTATTTAAAGACATTTTTAGATTACTAGCTGCTTGTAGTTGAGACCTTACAGCAGCCAGTGTTGGTTTTAGAGGTAGTAGAATTTTCTCAGCAGCCTCAATTTCCTCAATAGAGGTGCAACGGGAAAGGTCCTCTTGGAAGTCTTGAAGCAGTTTATTTCGTCTATCATTAACTTGTGTGTTATTTGTGGGCTGAGTAGTACTTAGATTTTTTACTAAGCCAGAGATCTGCTCACTTGTATGGTCTAAATCTATAACTAGGTTATTGCCTATAAAAGAAATACATATGTATAGCTTCATATATTAGAAAGGAACAGCAGAGCCATGAACACATTAGGGAATTGAGGCTAGAATTTAAAAAATGATGTGAAAATTTTGATGTAAAAACTTTACAAAACCTAAATCCATGTAAGTCTACCATAACTAAAATTACCTACACCACTCGATAAACCACACTATTTTAATCTAGACTGTACATACCCGAACCAAAAAGAAAAAAAATTACCTCCAAGAAACAGTAATAGTAATTGAAAAAGCTGCCTGCTACATTGAATGGGTGTTGGATCTATTAAAATGGTGAAATATAGAACTTATCCATCCATTGTAAACAATATTAATAAATAATTAGTATTAAGGTTTTCTCACCTAATGAGGTTTTTTCTACTTCTTGTTCTTGGGTTTTTGGCAACTGTTGTTTAAATCTGCACACCAAGTGTATATGTTTACACATTCCACCGAATTGAACTGTCCAGACATGTACAGTTATATTGATGAAAGCATGCATCACAGTCATCACACCTTAGTGTACAAGTACAGTCAGTTTTTATCTCTTCCACTTCATACATCTCCTTCTTGGAAGCTGATAACACAAGCCATGTTACTCCACTTTGAACAACTGTACCAAAGTCCATTTCTTCACTAGTTTTGTGTCTTTGCCTTAATATACTTAGTTTAGTGCAGACTTTTCCTTTATGTAGCACTATCAATCTTTCATAAAGTTTATCTCGAACAAATTTCATGATAGCTCCCAATGCTTTATCAAGCCGTTTGACGAATTTACCATTTAGATATATGTGTTTGATTGTTCTATGCATTCTCTCTGAAAAGTATTTTAATATCAATAAATGAGAAGGTGTCAAAAACAGTGAACCTGATTTATTTTTAGATTTATTATGCATAATGATCATAAGATATTGTGTATTAAATTTTATATAGTTAATTTTTTTGTAGCACTGTTAATGGTTTCCTGTTGGGCTTGTAATAAATAATTAAATAAATAAGATCCTTAACATTGTGTCAGTTTATTTAAGATATTATATTGGTATTACTCACCTATGTGCATATTTGTATTAAGTCCAGTTTTTAGTCTATAGCAGTAAGCCCACTGTTTTGCTTTAGGGACATAATTAACTTCAAAATAATTTCCAAAGTCTAAGGTATCAGAATTTTCCTTACAGTATAATAAAAACTTGTTTAATAAATTTTTAAAAGATTCTACATCCCTTTCTTGCAGAAGCATACGCAGCATACCATAAATAAGAGCCTAAAAATTACAAATAAAAAAATGCAATTAATTTAGATAAGAGAATTACAAATAAGTAGGTACTTCACCTTTTCCTTCTTGTCAACAATTTTGTCCATATTCTTCCTCCAAGCACGGTCCACATGCCATGTACAGAAGAGTCTAAAATATGAAAATACATTATATACATACAAATATTAGCCACCATTGTATGCTTGCTCACTCTTGTAGAGTTATTAGGGTGTAGATAGGATTTTATGTAGGTACACTATTAATTTTACATTCTTACAAGAATTTTAACATTTGAACAGCTTACCTGTGTTTAGCAGGAAGCATAATTTCCACCCAAGCATTATAATATGCTTCCGCCATATCAGACAAAAATACATTGGGTAAAATTTTCTTGTCCATTTTCTGCCAAATATAAAAAAAATATTCTCAAGATTGCAATGTCACTTCGGTTTGAAAACAAGAAGGCACATGGATATCCTTCTCGAAGGTCATCTAGCACAAGAAGGGTGTGAAGCTCAAACCCATATCCATTTAGGCCATGTGTACCATCCACACATATGCAATCTTCACCAAAATTAAGAAGTAAATCTTTTTGACCCTCTGTCATGATTATTAATATAAAATCATCAGACGCAAGTTCGGGATGTTCCAGGCATAAACTGTCTTGGGGCTTATAAAAAGGCACAGAGTCACTGCCTCTGAGGTCATTAAGTCATGCCTCTACACTTATAGCATCATTTGCATGATGAACAGAGGAGCCTTTCAAATTAAACGAATTTTCTATGTTATGAAGGTCTTTCTTTGTCAATAAATGCAAACGTTCCAGTTTGCAGTTAGAAATTGAGTCTCTTATGTCATCCAAGATGACTTCCAAGGGTATTTTTGCAGCTATCTTTGCAGCAATACTTTCTCTTTCTGCTTTAGTTAAAAACAGATGTCCAAGGTCCTTGTCTTTATGTCCAACATGAGTTTTGCAAAACTGGACCACAGATTTACCCTCTTTGTGGAAAACTGTCATTTTGGCTGGACAATACCCTCCAATTTTATTGCTTCCTTTAATTTTAAGTTTACGGGTATGATTTCCTCTAGTTCTAACATTACCTGATCGATGACATACATAATTGATCTTGGTTTGTGTCATGGTTTTTTAGCACCCCTCACTTGGACAAACGAGGCAAAAGTTTCAGCTTCCTTTGTTGATTTCCAATTCTGAAAAAAAATCAAATATTAATTACAGTTTCATAATATCAAAAGCCAAGCTATTCCCTTTCTTTAATCAAAAAGGTATGATTAATATAGAGTTAACAATTAGCAGATTTTTATGATACTATTATAACCTATAGATATTCAATTTATAAAAATAAAACCAATAAAAATACTTATATCATACATACCCCTTGAAAAGTACAAATAAAATTTGTAAAAACAATTATTAAATACAATCTGTAAACCTATGTAACAGTTACTTGGTGTTTGAGACATCCTTAAACACAATGATTATCATAGACTGATAGAGAGATCAAAAATAGATAATAACACAAAATACTGACCTGAAAAGCCTCAACCGAATCAAATTCTATAGTTTCATTGGTAACTTCCAAACAGTGATCTTCTCTGGAGTGATTTGTTACAATATCTGTGGTAGCACCTTCATAAGGGCATAAAGAACATTTTAATACTTTAGCAACAATATGAGTGGTTTTATGTTGTACTAATTGCTCTTGGATACCAAATTCTGCTTCACACTGGTTACACTTATAAATTTTCTTTTTACTAGAGCTAGTTCTTCTAATTTGTCTAAAAATGGATAAACATGATTCTAACCAAGTTCAGCTTCGGAAACACAGCGAGCGGCGACGGGACAGCAGCGGGACTTCGACGCGTTTTAATACATTGAATCCTTGCCTAGTGTCACATCGCTGTCCCATCCGGCATGTCACGGATGTGTTTTTATATGACATTGACGCACTGATGTCCCGCTACTCTCCCCTCGCCGTGTCTCAGAAGCTTAAAGCTAAATAAAACATAGCCATGTATTATACTCACCGGAATGTTTTTGTTTTATATGGAACCTCAGATTCCCAAGACTACTAAAGTGTTTATTACACTGTCCACATATGTGTTCACCTTGGCCCAACATATTTCTGGTAATCGGTGCAATAACATCCAGTTTATCTAAGAAATATCAATCAATTAAAGTCTAAAAATTACTTATGGTTTTTTAGAAAGTATCGGATTAGAAAGTACTAAATTATGTAACATAACTTGCAGATATTTGTGAGTAAATAAAGAAAATAAACTGAATATAACATTTTACACACAAATTTACTATCGAATGTATTATATTAATGTTGAAAAACATACAGTACCTAAGTGTTTCCTTTTAACATGATCCCTCAAATTAGAAGGACGTGAGAAATCCATTGCACATTCACTACAATGTGTCGCCATTCTATTTACAATTTATTCTTTTGGAGCATCCGCTACTCAAAACAAAAATATAATAAATTGCTTCACAAAATTGTTAACAACACAACACAACCGGTCAAAATCACAAAATACAAAAAGGTTAGTCAAAATCAACACCAAATTTGTGGTTATGTTACGGCAACATATCGAATTGGCGCGAAGTCGATCTGTCAAAGCTTCTAAATCGATACCAGGGGGCTGTACAACGCTTGTATTGTGTAATGTGATAAAACAAATAGATAACATAAAAGAGTAGTTTTTATATTTATAACTTTTAACATATAACTGACAACTTATTTTATTAATTATTAATGTCTATTCCTTTCTGGTACCACAGGTATTTTCCATATACGAGGTACATAACATGTCACATGTCCCCCTTTAAAGATCAAGCCTATTTGGTTGCTTTATTATTCTTCCCGTTTTAGATCGCTTAACATTTCTGTCATCTAGAAACTTTTCGTGTTGTTCATTTAACGTGTTTTCTTCATAAAGACTGGGAGGAACATCATTCTCGTTTTGCATTTTCCTTTCCATGCTGCTTTCTATATCTTGAGAACAGGTTGCTGGTTGAGAGTTAATTGGATGCCCATACTCTCTCGAAATGTTTTCCTCATTTTGTTCATTATTATATATTCTTGATTCTTCTATTTCTGGTAAGTCATTAAATGTATAAAATTTTTTAGGATTTTGAGTCCTATTTTCTTTTATAATACTGCTATCTCCGGTATGTCTTCGTCTTCGAAGATGAAAGCGATTTCTTCTATAAACACCCCCATCGTCAGTCTGAACAATATAGCTCCGTGGATTATTATCTTTCTTTATAACTTTACCAGGTACCCAATTTCTAACCGATTTTTGAATCATAATTGGTTCATTTTCTTTAAGTTCCTGATGTGATCTTGTATTTCGACTATTATAATAAACTGTAGTTTTATGTTGCTGTTGATTTAGTTTTGTTAATGTGTTTTCTGTATTAAATTTTGGTTTTAAAATATGTCTTGAGCATGGTACTAGATTTCGTATTTTTCTTCCCATTAACATTTCAGCAGGAGATGGCAAATTTTGCTTTGGTGTACTGTTATATTCTATAACTATAAGATACGGATGCTTGTCTGGAGATTTTGAAATAAGTCCTTTTATTATTTGAATGTGTCTTTCGATAAAACCATTGGATTGACTGTAATTTGGACTTGAAGTTTTATGAGATATATCAAGATCTTTTAGAAAGTTTTGAAAGTTTCTGGAATCAAATGGTGGACCATTATCTGACATTATGACAGTTGGCAAACCATGAGCTTTAAAAATGTTTAATAGTGCATCAGCCACTAAATTGTAATCTTTTTTAGTTAATACAATAATATCTATAAATTTGGAGTGATAATCACAGGCAACTAAATAATCTTTTCCATTTACTTTCATGAAATCGATGGCTATTTTTTCCCAAGGAAGTTCTGGTACATCATGTGGCTGAAGTTGTTCTTTTGAGTTTGTTTTAGAGTAACCGAGACATGTTAAACATGAAGATATCATTCTAGATATATGTTCATTAATATTAGGCCAAAAAACTGAATCTTGAGCTCTTTTTTGACACGAAACTATACCTTGATGTACTGTGTGTAATTTATTCAGCACGTTTAGTCGATGATCTGAAGGAACAATTAATCGATTTTGCTTAAATAAAAATCCATCAACTTCTATTATTTCATCTTTATAAGGAAAATATGGCCTGGCTTCTTTCTTTACTAATGAGATTTTATTAGGCCAACCATTACGAATGTAGTCTTTTACTTGTTTTAATTCAATATCTTTTTCTGTACTATTAATAATTTCTTGACATGTTTTATCAGATGCTATCACAACTGAACTTATATGGAAATCATCTAAATAATCTGTTTCTTTGTAATTTTTTAAAGGAGCTCTCGACAATAAATCTGGTATATATAGTTCTTTCCCTGGTATAAACTTTAAATTCATATTATATTTTAACAGTCGAATAACCATCTTTTGTAATCTTGGAGAAAGTGAATCAATTGGTTTATTTATTAAACCTAATAGAGGTTTATGATCTGTTATAGCTGTAAAGGGACGACCATATAAATAATAATGAAAGTGTTCACAACCTAGAGTGATAGCAAGCAATTCTTTTTCAATTTGTGCATAATTTCTTTGAGCTGCATTTAGGGACATTGACCAATATGCTATAGGATGACCATTTTGACTTATATGGCCCCCAAGCCCATACTGACTGGCATCTGTTGCCAACGTAACGTTTTCATTAGGATTGTAACATTTAAGCACAGGTGCTTGACAAATTAAATTTTTTATCTTCTTGAAAGCTATATCTTGTGGACTATTAGGTTCCCAATACCATTGAGTATCCTTTTTTAATAAAATTCTAAGAGGAGCAGTAACTTCCGATAGGTTTTTAATAAATTTTCCTAAAAAGTTTACCATTCCCAAAAATGTCTGTAATTCTTTAATATTTGATGGGTTTTCCATATTTTTTATTGCCTCTATTTTTGTTTGATCAATTTCTATTCCATTTTCCGATAAGGTGTGACCCAAAAACTAATTCTCTTTAATGCTAACTGGAGTTTTTCTTTTTAAATTTTACATTATAGTTTTTAGCACGTATTAACAAACCTTCTAATCTTTTATTATGTTGAGTTAAATTTTCTCCAAATACAAGAATATCATCCATATAAGCAATTGTGCCTTCTAGGCCCTCTATCATATCATTTATATATTTTTGAAAAATTTCTGATGCATTTGACAGACCATATGGTAAGCGAGTAAATTTATATCGGCCAAACGGAGTAATAAAAGTACATAGATTAGTGCAATTTGGGTCTAATGGAATTTGGTAAAAAGCGCTAGATGCATCTAAAACTGTAAAATATTTTGCCTTACCAATTTGGGCAAAAATGGAGTCTAATGTAGGTAGTTCCAGTCTTTGTCTTATAATATACTTGTTGAGGGGTCTTGGATCCATACACAATCTTATTGAACCATCCTTTTTCTCTCGAATCGTCATAGCATTCACCCAATCTGTAGCCTCTTCTACTTTTACAATGATTCCTTCGTCTTCAAGGCTTTTTAGTGCTTCCTTTACTCGGTCATGTAATGCAATAGGAATCTTTCTACATCTGGCAATATTTGGTACCGCATTATCTTGTACTTTTATTATGCAAGGTTTACTAAAACATCCAAGGCCCTTGAAAACATCAGAATATTTATTAATTAAAAATTCGGTCGATTTTATATCATCGTCACAAACGTGTGTTTTGTTTTCATTAACAACTAAGTTTATTCTTTGAATAAGTTGCAACTCTATACATGCGTTAAGACCAAGAATAGGTTCAAAATTTTCTTTTAATATGTAGAAATCAAAATATTTTTCTATGTTTTTATATTTACATTTTAAATGACACATTCCAAAAAGATCTAATTTATTTTTGTTATAAACAAGTAATGTTTTCGTAGGTTTAAAAAGTTTTGGTTTATTTATAATTTTATTATATAAATGAAGAGGTAAAATGTTAGCTTGACTGCCTGAATCCAATTTAAAATATACATCCAAATCACTTACGTTAATTTTTTCAATCCATTCTTTTAAATTATTGCCAAAACTGACTTCATGTACCTGACTTTTTCTACGACTGTTTCTAGATTTAAAAACTCTTCCTTACAGTCATCTATTAATACATTATTAGTTTCATTTGTGATACCATGAACGTTTTTATTTTTGCAACATGAAGCATAATGATTTGGCCTCTTGCATTTTAAACATAATTTTCCCCAAGCTGGACAATTACCAAATACATGACTGGTATTACATCTAAAACACGTTTTCTTTCCTTTAAATTCTGGAGCCTGAATATTCTGAGACCTATTTATATTCTTATCCTTGTTTATAGCCTGTAATTTGTTTATTTCTATATTTGATGTGGATTGAGAAATGATTTTGACTTGCTTTCTTGATTCTTCTTCTGCACGGCATATGTCAATACACTTTGCTAACGTCAAATCTTTTATACTTAATAGTCTTTCTCTAAGTGAGTCATTGGTAATTCCACATACTATTCTATCCCGTATTAATGAGTCTGATAAGTCACCAAAATTACAATTTGCTGCCCGTTGTTTTAGCATTATCACATATTCATCAATTGGTTGTAATTCTGTTTGATTGCATGTAAAAAATAAAAATCTTATGTAAGTTTCATTTTTATAAGGTTGAAAATGTTCTGACAGTTTTTCCAAAATTACTTTTACAGTTTTTTCCTCATCCTTTTGTGTAAATTTTATTGTATTATATACTTCTATACCATAATCTCCTAATAAATGTAACAACGTAGCTCTCTGCTTTGTAACTGAAGCTTTGTCTAATTCAGAAGCGATCCAATATAACTCAATTTTCTGCTGCCATTTTATCCACGAGATTGCAGGATCAGTTCCCGGCTCAAACTCTTTTGGAGGATTTAATAATATGCTGGTCATTATAGTTGTTGGAAGTTTAATTTTCCGTTTTCACGCTGCCACCATGTAATGTGATAAAACAAATAGATAACATAAAAGAGTAGTTTTTATATTTATAACTTTTAACATATAACTGACAACTTATTTTATTAATTATTAATGTCTATTCCTTTCTGGTACCACAGGTATTTTCCATATACGAGGTAACATAACATGTCACATATTGGACGTTGCCAATATGTCAAAAATTAAGGGATTATTATTGGCATACCGTAAATTTTATAAATATAAAATATAAAAACATCATTATTTTCATATAAATTTACAAAAGAGTTTTTAATATAACAACCACCTTTTTAAAGTGTAAAAAAAGTTTTTTAGACAATTTAATAAACATAAGTAGTATTTTCATATTAGTATAAAAAAAACTGGCAACATACTAGAATTAGTAATAGTAATTTAAGAAAATCGTTTGGTGAATGTTTATGCTCCAGAACTTATTTAATTACTCTAGGTGTATTTTTATTGAAATTAAACCTCTTAAATTATTTAAATTAACTTTTTGCGTAAAATATTTTAATAAAGTAACTTAAAAATAATGAATAAAGTGCATAAAATGGTTAAATTAATATGGTTTACTTAAACTAAAGTACTCAGATCTCACCAAATGAATTAGGAATTTTTTTAACGTTCCGGAACGCGCCATTAATTTTAACTTTTTGAAAACCTTCTCTGTCAGTTTTGACAAACTTTTCGCCAGTGTAATAAGGTCTTTAAATTGACCAATAGGGTGTATTTTTGTTCTATTGTTTTTGCTTTCGTCACTCTCAATTTATAGTGAACAGAATATAGTCATGTTGCCACAATTTTATTGTATTTGCAAGCTTGTCCAAGTCCAGTTGAAGACAGTGGTCATGGTCTATCATTCACTGAAAAATTCTGTTTGGCTAGTGCCTTCCAAAAAAATTTAAAGATGATGAGGGTAAACGATATGAATTGATTAAGAAAGACATCAACAAATCCCTTGTCTCAGGAACATAGTTTGTACAATGAATAAAACTGAATTTTGTAATTTTCTTATGAAGCTACAAAAATGGGATATAAATCCTACAATTTGTAGTCTTTTCAAACCTTTCACTTCCAAGATAGAAAGCAAAGAAGCACAAGAGTTACCACCTATTTCAACACTTGGTATCCTATTGAAATGGTTCGAAAAACGGATGAGAAACTGTTAGCCTTGTCAAAAAAATTTGATTTAACTGTATCTGAAAAACAAATTCAAGAAATTGAGGTCTTCCTTACGGATCAGTTCCAAAATAATACCTGGTTTATATAGGATTTTATTATAATAAATTTTGCATTGTAGATATTCCTTTTCTAAATATATTCAAGATATTAAGGCATGACTGCAGTTTCACTTTATATTTTATCTAATAGATGTGATACTAGTAGGTAGCAGACAGATAAATGTTTTAATTGAAGTAAAGCTGTTTTTACTTTTTTTAAAGTAATGTTTTATTTAATGAAATGCCCTTTATTGAACTAAATAATTACATCAAATGACCAATAACCAACACCATTTGGCTTAAAGGTATTTACTGATTTATGCATACATATAGAATACAAAAAGTACTTAAAAAGTTTATATAATAAAGAAACAATAAGAATATAATGTGCATTAATATTCTTTAAAATAAAAATGTACTTTTTTACAAGGTATTGGTAAATTTTCAAACAAAATCAGCTTAAAACAGCTAATTTTGACATTCACTTTACATCGTCTTTTACCATGGACTTACCCCGCCCAGCCACGGAACAGGAACAGGTTCGCCCAGCACACAATTCACTTCGCGGTCCCGAAAGTTTGTTGATTCATAAATAAATAAAAAAAACGATATTTTCTTGCTCCCTTGAAGGGTTTATGTCAGTAACTGCCTCTAGAACAAGTGAGTATTTTTTTTTAATCGAAAAAATAAAAGAATAAATAATTACCAATATTAATTAAAAAGTTGCAAATCTTTTTTAATGCTTACCTTTAAAAGCTTCTATAACACTTTGTTTAAAGCCCCATTCCTGTAAAGTACGTTTGTAGACCATTATAAAACTGCATAACGCTAAACCAAACCAAAAACATAGAAAAACGAAATAAAATATTTGGTTTTTAAATAAATTAAGATTTTTACACGCGCCATTTTGGAATCAGTCAAATGGCGTCCGTAAAAATAATACGCCAAGAAAAACCTACCCTACCCAAACCACACGAAGCACAAAACTGAAATACCAGCAACGCACTTGCGCCTCTTTTGGAAGACTTTCCGTTGACGAGCGCTACCGAAGTATATCGATTTTTAACGATTCATATCTAGCTAAATGACTTTAGTTATGATTATTAAAGCGCCCACTTGTAATACCTGAATATCTAATAGTATTAGGAAGGTCTTTTTCTGCCTTTATTAATGGAAACTTTATTTGATGCATTTAATAAACACAAATAATAAACTTAATTACCATAATTAAACCGCAACATAATAGTAAATCTGGTAAGATTTTATTAACACGTAAATGGATTGTAACTAAGCCAACTAGTTAGTGTTATGCAGAAATTTATTAACAGTAATACCTTGATTTCAGAAAGACAACTTTAATAGTTCTCGAAAGATCAATCTAATATCATTATTAAAAAAATAGCTATGTTACCTAAAAATAAAAAAATGGTTATTAACGAAGCAACTGAAAGGTAGTTTCATTAACTGTTTTCTTTCAGTGTGGAAGGAAAGGCGAAGGAACAACCATCAGGCCGTCAGGACCTCTACAAGTCCGCAATCAGATATCACTTCAAGTTTTGTGGGGAATAATTTTTACACAAATTAAATAATTAAGAATGAAATTATATATAAAAAAATTAAAGGCACAAAACATACAAAAAAAATAAAAATCTTAAGAAAAACACAAAAACATAAAAAGGAAAAAAATCACTCAGTATGGTATCCGATAGCGGAGTTCGAACTCGGAACCTGCGGTTTCCCATATAACATTTTTTGCCGGCGTTGTACATTTAATTTACTGGCATGACCCGACAGTGCAACCCTCGCCTCCATGTCAAAACAATAATATTAAAACTCTAAAAAAAAATTACATTAACCTCACCAATACTTTACGAGGTCTCACTGCCTTTAGAAACTCTACTGTCTAACAAAAATATATAAGATAGTTCCATACTCTCGAAAAAAACCACCCTGAGCAGCACAAAATTTTTGTCAATAGTATTATTTGTTTTTAAAATTCTGACTTAACAGTAACTGTCAGTGGGAACTTCTCTCAAAATGTTAATATTGGTGTGGATAACTTATCCATTAAAATTACTTTGAGTGAGACCTTATAGAAACTGAAACCATCATCTATCAGCCAATTTATCTGATTATTCATACACATTGAATTATATATACTGGGAGACCAAACCGTAAATTCTATAAACAAAAACAATATATCACATTTAAGAAATCTTAAGAAACATAACAAATGACCTAAGTTGGAGATATGCTCTATATTGGTTAGGTGGATTCATTTATTGGATGGTCTTCTTGTTGAGTACACGCCTGGAAAGAATGGGACCGCTTGGTCCTGGTCCGGGTATACGAGCTGACCCTGTTCAGCCCTATTGACCCCTATGAACTGGCCGGTCGCCTGAAACAAAATAAAAGAAAAACCCCCAAAAACCTAAAAATTCTAATTAAAAACGACGTTTCGGTGGCAAGTCTGCCACCGTTGTCAAGATTAAAAAATTAAGTTAAAAATAAAAATAAAATATTAACTAATATTTAAATTAAAAATGATTAAAATTTAGATTATTTTTGTATCTCAAACTGAAAATAGTTTGACATATGTGTCATGAGTGACATAAGTAGGTAACTGGTGTATTTATTATTTGTAAGACAAAAAAGGTAATAAGTTAGTTGATTTTTTTACACAAAAATAAACAATGACCCTACTGAATGTATTGAACGACAAATTTATAATACGTTAAAAAACATAAAAACTATTTTACAGATATTGAAAGATTTAAACTCACACCACACAACAGTAAAACACCACACTTTTACGGAGTACCAAAAATACATAAACCTAATATACCTTTACGTCCTATAGTAAGTTGTATTAACTCACCTACACATCCACTAGCAAACATTTTAGATCCTTTAGTAAACAATACTGATACATACATTAAAAATTCTAAACATTTTTTAGAGAAATTAGGTAACATTGAAATCGATCCAAATAATACACTGATGGTAAGTTTTGATGTTGTTAGTTTATTCACAAATGTCCCAGTGGATAAAACATTAAATATTGTTAGAAATAAATTAGAAAATGATGTCCATCTTGGTGAAAGAACCAAACTAAACATAAACACTATTCTTGAGCTACTTACTTTTTGTGTCAAAACAACATATTTTCAATACAACACTGATTTTTATAAACAAACTTCAGGCATGGCTATGGGTTCACCTTTATTAAGTAATATTTTTATGGAAAATTTTGAGTCAAATTTTGTAGAGAATTATCAATATAAACCTTTAGTTTGGTGGAGATATATAGATGACATTTTTTCTATATACCAATATGACGAACACTGCACTGAGAAAATTCAAGTTATTAAAGTTTCCTTCAGCAAGGAACTTAGTTATGATAACAAAAACTTTAATTATCATAAATGGATTTTTTATAATCACAAGTTATGAAACTACCAGTAGTAACTAAATTAAAATTTCAGAAAATTTCCTATTACTACTGATACTTATTTCATAATGGTTATTAGCCCCTTTAGTTACGGCTGTTAGAAAACTTAATAATTTTTTTGTATCATAAATTTTTATTGTGGTAACTAGATATCTTAATAATGGTTATTAGACAAACTTTATAAAATATGTCTGCATTACTGTAACTATCTTGTCTTATTATGGTAACTAACTTTACGACTACAATAACGTAAGTGGTTTACTTATTATAACTAATCGGAAAAGCTCGGACAAATTCGTAACTAAAACGAAGCAATCGTAAACTTGTTTGTTCATCAAAGGTTCATTTTGAATTGTTCATCGAACAAGGTAAGTACGAAACAACTTTTTTACAAATGTACTTGGTTTGAATAATTTTTTAACACACATTAATACACAAGAACCAACTATTAGGTTTACTTTAGGAAAAGAAAACAACTCACAACTACCTTTTCTTGACATTTTAATAAAAAAGATTTAAACAATTTCGAAACAAAAATTTACAGAAAACCTACACATACAAATAGATACTTAAACTTCAACTCAAATCACCCCATAATGGTTAAAAAGGGAGTTGTAAAAAGTCTATTTGATAGAATTAAAGTTATTTGTTCTAATTAAAATATAAACAATGAATAAGATTATTTAAAAGATATTTTAATTCAAAATAATTATCCTATTGATTTTATAAATAATTGTTTTCTTGAATTTGAAAATCCAAATATAAGACAAAATCAAAATAGACCTATTACAAATTTATTTTTACCATACATTCCCGGACTATCAAATAAAATTCAACGAATAGGAAATAAATTTAATATTCGCACAATCTTTAAAACACAAAACACCATTAGATCTCAATTAACAAAAACAAAACCATACAACTTAAATGAAAATACAAAAAATGTCATTTATAAAATACCTTGCGAATGTGATAAGTTTTATATAGGTGAAACTTGTAGACCATTAGCTAAACGCATAAAAGAACACAGATCATACATTAAAAAGACAGAATTTCATAAATCAAAAATCTGCCAACACGCATTTGATAACAATCATAGAATAAACTGGGATGCTTCGAGCATTTTAGCAAAGGAAACCTGTTCTAAAAAACGCAAAATCAAAGAAAGTGCATATATATTATTAAATAAAGATAATTGTGTAGCATCAATTTCAGTTAATTTAAATAACACTTGGTTGCCTTTGCTCGATACTGAAGTATCTTCAGGAAAACTAAAAATCAACTAACTTATTACCTTTTTTGTCTTACAAATAATAAATACACCAGTTACCTACTTATGTCACTCATGACACATATGTCAAACTATTTTCAGTTTGAGATACAAAAATAATCTAAATTTTAATCATTTTTAATTTAAATATTAGTTAATATTTTATTTTTATTTTTAACTTAATTTTTTAACTTGACAACGGTGGCAGACTTGCCACCGAAACGTCGTTTTTTAATTAGAATTTTTTGGGTTTTTGGGGGTTTTTCTTTTATTTTGTTTCAGGCGACCGGCCAGTTCATAGGGGTCAATAGGGCTGAACAGGGTCAGCTCGTATACCCCGGGACCAGGACCGAAGCGGTCCCATTCTTTCCAGGCGTGTACTCAACAAGAAGACCATCCAATAAATGACCTAACAATATATACCCAATAAAAGGACGACACTTGACATGTGATTTAATTTACTGCCGATGTTCTATTAATTAAGCTTTGCTGAAATTGTTCTTTGTACTTGTTTAATATTGCTAAATAAGAGACATCCAAATCATTTGTGTCCGTCCTAAAATTTATTGAATTATTCAGTTTAATAAATATCATCTCACCTATGTTTCGCTTTAAATAGTTATGTTCCCGATCGAAAATAATTGTTTTATCAAAATCAAATTCATGTCCCATCATTCTATGGTGTAGGCTTAGAGCAGTAGTTTCAGCTTTATTTTGTTTTCGGCAGTCATTAAAATGTTGTTATATTCGTTCGCGTAAGTATTGTCTGGTCTGACCAATATAATAGGTGTTTTCGCACTCTTTACACGGTATACCATACACCACATTGGACACATATTCATCCGGAAGCTTGTCTTTCAACTTCGTGAATGCTAGTTGGCAATTATTGTCTTTAAAAATTGTGTTCATTTTGTTAGATAAGGAATGTATAAATGGAAATTTATAATATTTTTATCCAAGTGAGCATTGTTAGCATTTTTTATTAATAAATTGTTCTTATACCGGGATATAACTCTACTAACTAATACATTATCTCCTGGTAAAACTATGTACTTTGAGAAGGTTACAAATTCATATGAGTTTCTTAAATTAAATTTAAAAGTTGAAGTCACAAGTGATAATGTGTTATGAATGAGTACAGCTATATCATAGCTCGGTGAGTTAATGCAGCTCACTACTGGGCGCAACTTCACTTCCGGTTTGTGGGTTTTCTCATTCCATAAATATTTGGAGGAATAGAGTTATGTGGTGTATGGTATACCGTGTAAAGAGTGCGAAAACACCTATTATATTGATCAGACCAGACAATACTTACGCGAACGAATAAAACAACATATTAATGACTGCCGAAAACAAAATAAAGCTGAAACTATTGCTCTAAGCCTACACCATAGAATGACGGGACATGAATTTGATTTTGATAAAACAATTATTTTCGATCGGGAACATAACTATTTAAAGCGAAACATAGGTGAGATGATATTTATTAAACTGAATAATTCAATATTGGCTGATAGATGATGGTTTCAGTCTCTATAAGGTCTCACTCAAAGTAATTTTAATGGATAAGTTATCCAAACCAATATTAACATTTTGAGAGAAGTTCCCACTGACAGTTACTGTTAAGTCAGAATTTTAAAACAAATAATACTATTGACAAAAATTTTGTGCTGCTCAAGGTGGTTTTTTTCGAGAGTATTATATATTTTTGTTAGACAATAGAGTTTCTAAAGGCAGTGAGATCTCGTAAAGTATTGGTGAGTGTACCTAGGTGCCAATGTTATTTTTGTGTCTGTTCACTTCGCAAGTTAATGTAATTTTTTTTAGAGTTTTAATATTATTGTTTTGACATGGAGGCGAGGGTTGCACTGTCGGGTCGGATCACTGGGAGTCGGCTATGCTATCATTTTTACTTTCGGTTTAAATAGTCATATTCTTTTAAGAAGTATTAATTTCATAAGCGCAATAGCGAAAATGTTAAGAGTTTGACTCGTAACCCAGCAAACACTATTTGCCGGCAATGTACATTTTCATATGGGCATTGATGGTAAAGCATTGGCAATTGGTGGCAATATTATGCCAACATCTTATACGCATTAAAAAGTGAACCCTAAATAAACACTTAATTGCCAATAAATTTTACATGCAGGCGAATTGCCGGCAAGCATACAAAAATGGCGGCATACCAATCCTGATTAAATAAAGCACGCGTTTTTGTTGCAGGCAAATAATCATTGGATTTTTGAAAACCTTCAACGCATATTCATACTTTTTAAACCATATTATACCAATAACATTGGTATTTAACTAACATTAAAGCAATTTTTTTGATCTGTTTTATTTATAATTGCAGCTAAACAACATTATTTTATGTTTTTTACATAATTTAAAGGAAATGGCCTTTTCATAACATTTAATTGTTAAAAATCCTGCAAATAAAAATTAGGTCAAACAAAATGTTTATTATGTATTTTGGAGCGAATAAAAATAAAATGATGGTAAAATTAGCTACGAGTAGATGTTATAGACCGATACGGCGGCGTTAAGGGTAGTTTTCCCATAAGAAATACATGGGAGAAATTTAAGGTCCGAAAACACAATTTTATGGCCATCTCAACCCTTAGCGCAAAATAAGGGATGATTTTAAACCACGTGGAAGATGAGGGGTAGTTTTTATAGATAGGGGTAGCACCTGACGTCATCACCTATAAATTAAAAAAGTCCGCGGAGCTGGGATTCGAACCCATGACACCTGCGTGACAGCCCAACGCCATATACCAGTACGCCAAGGAAGACATGATAAATTAAATGACGAATGAGGTTTAAGCATTATGAATCAAGGCATAGTTGCCAGACCTAACATTGAATTTAGTTGAACACCTGGAGATAATCGAATCAAACCGAAGCGACAACACTGTAACACAAGTTCCCATAACCACATATCAAAGCGTCATCGGAATTCGAACGTTTATCTGGGGAGCTTATTATCTTAAAATCTCTGACGTCAGCAATTATTTAGGAATCTTGCGCAACGCGTTATTTAGGGCGTGGTCCCTACTATCTGTCAAACCATAAATGTCATCTGTCAAATGTCACCTGTCATATGTCAAAAATCACGTGACTTAGAAAATGGCTGCCATGCGTAGGATACTTGCGCTATGGTCATAAATTGATGTGCGCAAACGCGAAAATCCCAGGTTGTACCGTTTGGGCGCTATCGACAAAAATCGTAATTTAACCCTGATGACTCATCATGGGAGAGCGGTTTAAATTTTTTAAATATAGTATTACGTCATACCTATCGAATAGTGAAAACCGCATGACGCCATCTTTAGCCATAAAGGCGTTACAGCTGTTTAAAAATAGTTGAGAGATATCAATTAGCGATTAGAACGGTAACCCTATAGTAAATCGGTCATTGTAGCCTTATTATTAAACTTAGAATAATGAAACTTGGCAAAAGGATAGTCGACGACGTTTCGCCAATGATTTCAAGGTTATCAATCCTAACATGTTAGGCACTGCGCCCTCCGGGCCTAAACCTTGGGTTAAAGCGGGGGTGTAAGCGGGGGCTTAAGCGCAGGTGTAGAGCTTTATAAATTTCAAGGTCAAAGCATACAAAACGTCAATAATAACAAAGATAGCTGCGGTTAGATAATAAACGGTAAAAAACAGTGGTAACTAAATAAATAGCAGTGTTTGCAGTAAAGCATTTATTTTTAAATTAAAAAATACATTGTTGTCATATTGCTAAATAATTCTTAGAATAATGTATTATTACGGTTATTTAAACTCTTCTCACAGACCCTGTTAATGGTGAATATTTTACGAGTTTGTCATGAATAATTAAACAGTAAGCATTTGTATTTGCAGAAAAGTTTTCTTTTGTTTCAATCTCTAACCTTACATCAATAATACCAGAATTAAGGATTTCATTTTGTCTTGAACAATCAATTACAATTAAACATGCATTGTTTTTAAAATTTTTGGGAGTTAAAAGTGGTTCGTTTTCTTTTTCGTAGTAGCTTTCTTGAAATTCTGAGTACATTTCATAGAGAGTAGCTATTATACCTCTTGAAATTTCCAAATTTAAATTATCGTATGGATAAAATTTAGAATTTAAATAAAGCTTTGCATTTGATACATCACAATGATCAAATAAGCTACAATTTTTCTTGTAGTTATCTTTTCGATCTGTTTGAAAACCTAAAATTATCCATCTTGGTCTTTCCACCTGCACAGAAGTTTTAATGGTCCATGTAAGGTGTTTTCCAATCGGTATTGAAGGATGTTCTGTGAGTTCCCAGCTTCTAAAACCGATATCCAATTCAGTTTCACTTCCAACAATCTGTAAAAGTTCTAGTCGTTCAGCATCGGATACTGTAATATGTGGTAGCTTCCAAACAATTTTATTAATATTAACTTATGAACTTCTTAACAATATTAATTCATGCTTAACATTTATAAGTATCTTTTGAAAATCTTCAGCGAATCCTAGTAATGTCCTTAGTGGGACACAAACATTAAAAGTTCCGTTTGAGCCCATCCCGTCCCAGGTATAATCATCTTCAATACTCCAACCAGCGTTTTTATATTTAATTAACTCATTACCATTGTAAGAGACATAACCTTTCATTGTTGCTGCTATTCCAGGATATCTAGTCGAATCAATAACTTTTCCGCCAATTTCAAGACGAATTTCTTCAAAGAGGTGTCCCACAAAGTTGTTTACAAGTTTAGCAGTGTCTGAAACTCTTCCATCGGACCCTTTTAAAAGTCGTCCTTCCAAATAAATATGACTTGCCCAAGGTAGGGTGTATATATCAGTTTGTTGCACCGGTATTCGAATTTCATCATTATTTTTAAAAGAGCTGGAGTACGGTAAATGGCTATGCCTTTCTATTTTTGTAATAGAGTTATCAAAGTTTAGCGAATCTGTCACGTTTAAAATGCTCATTTTCAGAGTTCTTAACAAGAAGCCCTATGGATGCAAGAAATCTTATATTTTCTTCTGTTAAGCTCTTTTTAGTGTTCCAAAGCTGGTTAAAATTGACAATTTTCTTGGCGTTATATTTAACAACCATAACACGTGTGCTCTGCACAATGTTCTGCAGTATACTGACACACACATCACGAAGTAGTTATTTATAAAGACTTTCTCAAATGTAATCTAATAGTAATAACTTCTCCTCTAAAGTCAACCAATTCACCATCTTGATCAACCAGTTTTAATATAATGTTGCTGATAATTTTGGTGGATACAGGCATATAAAGCACATTTTGAGGAATTTCTATAATTTTGAAACCAGCTGGTACTGATGGCGAAAATTCATGTATTGTATGAACAAGCTTATTATTGTGATAGGCGCCAGTAACGATATTACACTCGATTTTAATCACGTTAATTTTCAGAATGTTTACAGGTGTTTGCGATACATGTTTAACGTTGGGCTTTAGCAAAATATTATTGTAAGGACGTCCCTGTGGTTACAATAACGCACATGCGCTAGGGTCGCAGATCCTGCTTGAGTGAGGTGATCGCTCAACTTCTCCCTTCTTGCCTGGTACGTCGTCGCGTTAGGTCACATTTTAGAATTGTAAAGTATAGGGAAATACAGACCGTTATTTTAAATAAGTAGTGTTTAATTTAATTCACCTCTATTCGGCACCACCAAGTTATTACATGGCGACGAGGAAAATCGGCGGAATCGCGAGATTGTAGTACGAAAACGCGATTGGAAATTGTAACGCCGGGAAAAAAAATGTCCAAAATGGCCGCTGGTCTCATCGGCATGGTAAGCGAATTTAATTATCAAAACGAAGACTGGACAGTATATAGTGAGCGTCTCGAGCAGTATTTCTGCGCGAATAAAATAGAGGAGCCGAAAATTAAGGTAGCCACCTTAATAAGCCTAATCGGTACGGAAACATACAAACTCTTGCGTGATTTGTGTTTTCCCGAGTTGCCAAAAGACAAAGATTATAAAGATTTAATCGATCTTCTAAAAAAACAGTTTAGTCCGCAGACATCGGTTTGGCGTGAAAGAATAATATTTTATAATTCGAGGCAATCGACAAACGAAAGTGTGTCGGAATGGTACGCACGAATAAAAAGTTTAGCCGTAAATTGTGATTTTGGAACACAGTTGGAGGCGGTAATAAGGGACAAATTCGTCACGGGACTTCGTAGAGGAAAGGTACTGGATCGTTTGTGCGAAGAAAAGGCCCAAACAACTCTGGAAGAAATGGTGAAGATCGGAATGCAAAAGGAAAGTTCAAACCACGCCGAAGAAGTCAATTATTTATCGTCCAAGTCAAAATTCCCGCAAAATCGACATAGTGGGTGGGACCTGCATGATCGACCAATGAGAAGCCAGGATTCCATGAGGCAGCCATTTTACCGTTCGGAGCAACAACAGCGCCAGCGTAGACGTCAAAACCAGCAAGAAGCGACAAATGACAGTTCTCAAAGACAGAAAAAGAATAATTTTGCCGACTCAAAAGAAACAAATAAAAATAAATACTTGTGTAATCATTGTGGTAAGAAACATCCAGGAAAATGTAAGTACTTAAACTATTTTTGTAACTGGTGTAAAAGAAAGGGGCACTTAGCACAAAATTGTAGTCGTAAACAAAAACAATTTCATAACTTTATTGACACGGGAGACAATGTAGTGGAAAATATTAATGAAATCGAAGACTTTTATACAATTAAAGGGGCGAAAAACAAGCCTAATCCATTTAAAGTCAATATTATAATAGACAATAAAGTTCATAATGTGCAAATCGATAGTGGGGCAAGTATTAGCGCGTGTAGCGAGCTCACATATAAAAATTATTTTTTAAAGTATAAACTGGAACAAGACAATACGGTTTTATGTGGGTATAATGGCAAAAACTTTGAGATTTTAGGATTTTTGTGTGTGATGTACTTTTTAATAAAATTTTTAAACAAGTTAAATTTTATGTGATAAAGAATGGGGGTCCGATAATAGTTGGAAGAGACTTTTTAATAACTTTTAAAATCGAATTAAATATGGTGAATTCTATCGGTGAAAACGAAGAATTAAAAATTTTAATTGAGAAATATAAAGACATATTTAGTTCAAAACCCGGTTTATTTAAATATGGTACTGTTTCTTTACAGCTGAAACCCCATGCAAAGCCTGTTTTCTGCAAGCCTCGGAATGTCCCATATGCCTATCGAGAGATGATGGATGAGGAATTGCAGCGTCTGGAAAATGAAGGAATCATTGCACCAGTAACGACAAGCGACTGGGGAACTCCACTTGTAGCAGTGCCCAAGAACGATGGAAAAATAAGATTATGTGGAAATTTTAAAATAACACTAAACAAACACTTAGAAGAGGTGACATATCCTATCCCATTGGTGGAGGACTTGTTTGCAAACCTGTATCAAGGTGAGAAATTCTCAAAAATTGATTTGTCACAAGCATATTCTCAATTTCAATTAGACGAAAAATCACAAATGCTATGTGTTTTAAGTACTCATCGAGCTCTTTACAAATGTATAAGAATGCCATTTGGTATAGCACCAGGAGCAGCAATCTGTCAAAAAAATATTGGACAACTTTTTCAAGGTCATGATAATATTTGTGTTTTTTATGACGATATTTTAGTTACAGGGACAGATGATAAAAAACATAGAGAAAGTTTAGAATTAGTCTTTTCAAAATTAAAAGATGCAGGCTTAACAATAAAAAAAGAAAAATGTATGTTTTTCCAGGATCAAATAGAGTATCTAGGCCATGTTATTAGCAAAGATGGCATTAGAAAATCGGAAGATAAAGTTAAATGTATAACAAGAGCACCAAGACCAACAAATAAAACTCAAGTTAGGTCATTTGTAGGTTTAGTAAACTATTATAGGAAATTTATCCCGAATATTGCAACTTTGTTAAGGCCAATATATGATTTATTAAAGTTAAATAAAATTTTCAGATGGAACAGTGCATGTGAAGCAGCATTTACTGAAATAAAGAAAAAAATAGCAGAAGACATAGTTTTAGCACACTATAACCCAAATTTACAACTAACCCTGACGACAGATGCCAGCGACTATGGTATTGCAGGAACTTTGAGCCAGATAGGAGAAGATGGTGTGGAAAGGCCAATAGCATGTGTTTCAAGAACATTAATGCCAAAATGGCCTATAGACAACGAAAAAGTAGCCGCAGAGACCCAGAAGGATCCAATACTTCAGAAAGTATGCGAGTGGATAAGATGGCCAAAGAAAGTGGAAGAAGACGTGAAGCCATATCACTTAAAGCGAGAAGAAATAACCTATGAAGATGGTATACTTATGTGGGGACATCGGGTGATTATTCCAAAAAACTGAGAGTAGAATTGTTGCAGCAAATTTATTCAACACATTTAGGTACAAATAAAACTAAAAGTTTAGCAAGATCGTATATGTACTGGCCAAAAATGGATAAAGAAATAGAGCAGATGGTGTCATCATGTGTGCCATGCTTAAGCCAGAGGCAAAATCCTCCAAAATCTACCTTAACACCGTGGGAAGTTGAAAAAGAACCATGGTATAGATGTCACATAGATTTTTTGTTGTTAAATGGCAAAAATTACTTAATTATTATAGATGCCTATAGCAAATATCCAGTAGTGTATGAAATGAAGACCATGACAGCAGAAGAAACGGAGGAAAAGTTAAGAGAATGTTTTGCTTTGTTTGGATTACCAAGAGTGTGTGTCAGCGATAATGGCAGACAACTCGTCTCAGAGCAACTGGAGGTATTCTTTAGGAAAAATGGTATAAAACACATCACAATACCAGTGGGTCATAGCCAAAGCAATGGACAAGCAGAGAATGCAGTAAAAACATTTAAAACTAAGTTAAAAGCAGCTCTAGGTGATCAAAAAAATAAAAACATAAAAATTTCTGTTTTAATTTCTAGATTTTTGTTTTCTTACAGAAATGCCGAACATAGTACAACCAAGGAAGCTCCAGCAAAAATTCTGTTTGGTAATAAATTAAGAAGCCGCTTTGATCTTCTGAAAAATCAGCCTCAACCTACTGAGACTTCTGTGAGCCAGAACATCAAGGAAAATCAAGAAAAGCAGAAAATAAATTTTCGCTCAGGTAAAATAAGATATTTTGTAGAGAATGAAAAAGTAATGGCAAAAGACTATAGAACAGTAAATGAAGAAAAATGGATTCCAGCCATAATCACAAAAAAGATAGGGCAAACTACCTATTTATGTCGTCTTGAGGAAGATGGTAGAATATGGAAAAGGCATGCGAATCAGTTGATCAGGAGAGGACAAATGGACGAGGTAGAGGCAGGTTCTTGCAATGGCGGCGGAGGCTTGGTAAACCGAGAAACACTTTACAAACCAGTAGCACGTATTTCGTATGTGCCAAAAACTGTAAGTAGTGAGAAAAATCGGGTGAGTGACATTGTAAATGAGAGGACCGAGACTGTGATAAGCTGTGATATGAGTGTAAATGAAGACTTAACCCTAAACAAAAATGACAAAAAGACCTAACCCTAAACAAAAATGACAAAAATCTAATAGATTGTAGTGACATGAGCACTAATAATGTTTTTTCTCCTAATAGCTTAACCGATGAAGACTCATCATCAGAACACCACCGAGGGGATGACGACGGCCAGGGCCCAATAGAAAAGGAGTATGATGATGACTGCCACAGTCCGATGCAACCAATAGAGGGAGAGCAGTCAGCGAAGCGAAGTAAGAAAGATGGAGGTGACCATCATGAGACAACAGCAGCACCTGCAAGGAGGAAGTCTGCAAGAATAAAGAAAACAGCAAGAAAATTTACGGATTATGTAAATATAGATGTAAGCAAAGTTTAAAATCGTAAAGACAACCAGGCATAGGCTTTAACAGTAAGGTTGGCAGATATTTTAAATTGTATATGTTCACACAAGTGATAATTTTAATATGTAAAAGTAAAATGATTGTTTTTAAAATGTTTTGTGGTTTTTAAATGTTTTAGAGTAGGTGTGCAACAAATAACACCATTTTTATTGTATAAAGTTTTACAAAAATGTCTTATTCAAACGCAATTAAATTTTATTTTACAAAAGTTAGAAAATAAAAACAAATAACACCATTTTTATTGTATAAAATTTTACAAAAAGGATAAAATAATAACAAAACAAAATTTGTTGCACATAGGGGAAGAATCACTTTAATCTTACAAGGGGGTGTAAGGACGTCCCTGTGGTTACAATAACGCACATGCGCTAGGGTCGCAGATCCTGCTTGAGTGAGGTGATCGCTCAACTTCTCCCTTCTTGCCTGGTACGTCGTCGCGTTAGGTCACATTTTAGAATTGTAAAGTATAGGGAAATACAGACCGTTATTTTAAATAAGTAGTGTTTAATTTAATTCACCTCTATTCGGCACCACCAAGTTATTACAATTATGAAATCCCAACAATTTTCCAATAGAATTTGTTTTAGTAAAGTCAACTGTATGAGAACATTCAAGCTCGCACTTGAGCGTATTAACATTACCCTTTAGGCTTAGGGTACAATTAAAATTATTGATGGCTTTATTTTTTTCCTGTATGGCGTCTTGTAGATAATCATTTATTGCACTTATTTCATATGATCCAATCGGGATTTCTAGAGTAAAATTACCCACATAAAATTTGTTATTGCTATTATCAATGTTGGGTATGGCGTTAAACGTTTCTAAACTGACTAAACCAAGCTCGTATTCACTAGTGTCATCTCTCAAGTAGATGGGCGGGTTATAGTTTGCTTCTAAGATGGAACTATTACCACTCAAGCTAAAGGTATGCATGACGGTTGAAGTAAGACTAAATTTATTTCTTGAGTCATCTGTATTTATAGGGTTTTAAATAGAGTCCCAAACCGTTTTTGTATGGTCCTAAATATAAACCGCTACCAGTTTTGCTAATTGCAATAGATTCCATTGTTTTGTTGTATCTCTTTTCTTCTTCTAATCTTTCTTGCGCCGCCTTAGAATCTTTAACAGCTTTTACGATCATTGATATTCCGCCGCTAAGTGCTCCTACGGCACTTAAGCCGGCAAAAAGTGGTATTAAAAATGGTAGAAATCCGCCGACTACAGGTAAAGGTACTACATCTGCAGGTTTTTCTTTTTCCACCCCATTGAATGCTTTCAAAGCTACTTCAGCAGCAGAAAAAGATCTTGCGGTTTTTCCGCGTACAATGCCTCCCTCGTTTTTTGAAACGCGGTCGCGAAGGGAATCCCCTTGCCTCTCCGAGCAGTTTTTTTCTTAATTGATTTTTTCTTAAACTTCTGCATGACCGTACAGCACAAAGTCTTTGGCAATGCTAAGGATTGAATCAGAATGTTAAGTATATTTATATATGTTACGCTATACTATAACTGCCATCATTTAGTTCCCACCCGTCATTGAGTCAACACGTGTCTAGACCTACATAAAGATTATTAACAATAATACCGTATTTAAGAAAAACAGTACCGTATTTAAGAAAAACAGTGCCGTATTTAGAAAAACAGTGCCGTATTTTAGAAAAACAGTACCGTATTTTAGAAAAACAGTGCCGTATTTAGAAAAACAGTGCCGTATTTTAGAAAACGGTGCCGTATTTTAGAAAAACGGTGCCGTATTTAGAAAAACAGTGCCGTATTTTAGAAAACAGTGCCGTATTTAAGAAAACGGTGCCGTATTTGAAAATAAAGACCGTTATCGCTTAAGCAGAGGGCTCTGGGATATTTGCTTAAGCAGTTGGTTGCCCCAAAAGTAAATCCTAATTATTAAAAATATATCTTTACCATGGATTTGAACAAGTTGGACAAGGATGTGAGGCGTAAAATAAATGAAACTACCGATAGTATTCGAAAAAAATACCAGGATTTAAAGAAGCAGCAACGAGAGAATGGCGAGCTAGAGTTCGACGCGAATGATGATCAGCGCTCAGAAGATAAGCGGAGTTTGCAAGAAGATCCAAACATTCTTCAACTCCTTGATAAACATTCGCGTAGTGTAAAAAAATTATATGATTGAATAAAAGCTGGTCGTTATGAGAATGCTGTTATATTGGAAAATACTTATAAACCTTTGGCAAAAATAATATCCAAATCAATACAAAACACTCAATCTGGTAAACAACCATTTATACCAAAGTCCTTAAAAAGACGTCAAAGCGAAAATTTTACTCATACAGTAATAAAGAAAGCACGAACTCCTCTTAACTTTGCCAGTCCCGTTAAAAAACAAGACGATATAGCTGAACAAGAAAAAGAATATATTGATGATGAGCCGTCGGAAGATGATCAAATGATGGAAGAAGGCGAAACAGAGGAAACTGATTTAAACAGAACTATCTATGAGCACCAACCTGAAGAAAGTTACTTTGATGATGATGACTTTAGAGTCGACCCACAATTTAATCCTGTTCAGATTGATAGTATTCTGGAAGAATCCTTTCGAGAATATCTAGATCTGTATGATCCGCTACCTAGAGAATATGTGGAAGGTTTTATAAAAGATACGGAAAACGAGTACGATCGAAACTGTTTAAAACATGATATGGCTACTGATCATCTAACTTTCGGTGATTCTCGACTTGAATTTAACGGTCCAGATATTTATGTTAAAGGGGAAAAATTTATTGGAACTCCTGGTCTATATGAACTTATATTCAAGACCAATCCGTTAAAAAACAAATTTACAGCACTAGACGAGCGAGCATTTGCAAAATTGGTTTTGCTAACGAATGCTAGTAAGAGAAACTTTAATGAAAACGAACAGCATGTTGGCAACAGAGGTGTCAAGTACATGTTAACAATTAAACCATTACTCGAATGTATAAAAGAGGAGCGAATAAGAAAACAAAAAGAACGCGATAAACAGTTGCGAATTACAAGAGCCCAAAATACTCAAGGCTATGGTTTACCAATTGATACTCAACATAAAATATTTAACAATAATAAAACTGATTATATTTACTGGGATGATCCAAATGAGCTTGTGGATAGATTAAGATTGTTAATGGCTAGCAAGCAAGTGGGTAATAATAACCACCAAAATGAGATTTGATTGAGAGATTGATCTTTTTATAAATGGCATAAAATTTGATTACTACAGGTTTCCCATTACAAGTGGAATTATTGAATATGTTAATATCGATACACCTGTTAAAACGTATATAAACGCAACAGCATATGAAAAACCAAGCGAGTTGTTACACCAGAAGTTAAATTTAAATGATTATATTTTATTTTTAGGAGATAAAATACGACCACGTACCAAAATACATGTTGAGTTTATAATTAAATATCCTATTTTATAAGGTATTATTCTAAGAATTATTTAGCAATATGGCAACAATGTATTTTTTAATTTAAAAATAAATGCTTTACTGCAAACACTGCTTTTTATTTTATAAAGCATTATTCTAAGAATTATTTAGAAATATGACAACCATGTATGTATTTTTTATTTTATAATAAATGCTTTACTACAAACACTGCTTTTTATTTAGTTACCACTGTTTTTTACCGTTTATTATCTAACCGCAGCTATCTTTGTTATTGTTGACGTATGCTTTGACCTTGAAATTAAGGGGTACGTTCAGAAACCATCTATTAGGGTAAACTACTCTCTGATTGGTTAAAAATAACGGCTTAAGAAAAAATACAGCTCTCTGATTGGTTGAAAATAACGGCTTAAGAAAAATACGGCTCTCCGATTGGTTGTAGTAGGGGTATGTTCAGAAAATATTATTTGGGTAAAATGCAAGGAGTACATTAATACTTCCATAAATAATTATAATGCTCTACACCTGCGCTTAAGCCCCCGCTTACACCCCCGCTTTAACCCAAGGTTTAGGCCCGGAGGGCGCAGTGCCTAACATGTTAGGATTGATAACCTTGAAATCATTGGCAAAACGTCGTCGACTATCCTTTTGCCAAGTTTCATTATTCTAAGTTTAATAATAAGGCTACAATGACCGATTTACTATAGGGTTACCGTTCTAATCGCTAATTGATATCTCTCAACTATTTTTAAACAGCTGTAACGCCTTTATGGCTAAAGATGGCGTCATGCGGTTTTCACTATTCGATAGGTATGACGTAATACTATATTTAAAAAATTTAAACCGCTCTCCCATGATGAGTCATCAGGGTTAAATTACGAGTTTTGTCGATAGCGCCCAAACGGTACAACCTGGGATTTTCGCGTTTGCGCACATCAATTTATGACCATAGCGCAAGTATCCTACGCATGGCAGCCATTTTCTAAGTCACGTGATTTTTGACATATGACAGGTGACATTTGACAGATGACATTTATGGTTTGACAGATAGTAGGGACCACGCCCTAAACAACGCGTTGCGCAAGATTCCTAAATAATTGCTGACGTCAGAGATTTTAAGATAATAAGCTCCCCAGATAAACGTTCGAATTCCGATGACGCTTTGATATGTGGTTATGGGAACTTGTGTTACAGTGTTGTCGCTTCGGTTTGATTCGATTATCTCCAGGTGTTCAACTAAATTCAATGTTAGGTCTGGCAACTATGCCTTGATTCATAATGCTTAAACCTCATTCGTCATTTAATTTATCATGTCTTCCTTGGCGTACTGGTATATGGCGTTGGGCTGTCACGCAGGTGTCATGGGTTCGAATCCCAGCTCCGCGGACTTTTTTATTTATAGGTGATGACGTCAGGTGCTACCCCTATCTATAAAAACTACCCCTCATCTTCCACGTGGTTTAAAATCATCCCTTATTTTGCGCCAAGGGTTGAGATGGCCATAAAATTGTGTTTTCGGACCTTAAATTTCTCCCATGTATTTCTTATGGGAAAACTACCCTTAACGCCGCCGTATCGGTCTATAACATCTACTGCTACGTTAATTTCGACCGAAGGTGACCGCTTTGTGCATTTGTTTTCTACGTGGTTTTCTAGCTTTTTAGTTTCTTTTTTAAAGAAAAGAGTTTTTGAATAGGCATAATTAAATGTATTCATTACCTAATAAGTGTGTGTTGTGTGATTAATTGGTGATGGCTAGTCGAGAAGGCAAGATATTCAAGTAGACTGTTAGGAGCTGTAAACATTTTGTTTAAAACTTTATTAAAAGTTTTAAAGACGTGTTAATAAAAATATTATATATATTTAATAGTTTTTTTGACATACCTATAGATGGCGTAATGGACAATAAACTACTACGTTTCTGCAATATCTTCGCTTTTTATCGTCTAAACCGTACCCATTAGACAAAAATTATTCGAGAGCGGTCTGCGGTAGGTGATCTCACTTAGCTTTGAAAGAAATATCTTTGGCTAGTGTAAAAATCTGCATCTCCAAGTTGGACAGCGTTCCGAGAGATGGTACTTTGCATTGCAAGGAAATTGCATGCAGTAATGAGATTTTAATTTTCAAATAAAATATCGCATCATTTTAGCTTTTAAAAAAGTATATGCGACAATTTTCGTCAATAAGACGTCAGCTTGCTGCTTGGGAGTATCTGCATTTGCCCACTTTCGTGTCTTTTTGTTATCTTTTTGCCAATAACTTATTAATGATGGATGCCATCATCTTAAACGCATTTTTTTGCCAATAACTTATTAATGACGGATGCCATCACTTTATCTGCAACACGTGGCCTAATAACGGCCAATTGCCCACTTTCGCGTCTTTTTGATACCTTTTTGCCAATGCCTTGCCCTTAAAGAGTATTGGCAATGCCAGTAAATTACATGTACAACGCCGGCAAAAAATGTTATATGGGAAACCGCAGGTTCCGAGTTCGAACTCCGCTATCGGATACCATACTGACTGATTTTTTTCCTTTTTATGTTTTTTGTGTTTTTCTTAAGATTTTTATTTTTTTTTTGTATGTTTTGTGCCTTTAATTTTTTTTATATATAATTTCATTCTTAATTATTTAATTTGTGTAAAAATAATTCCCCACAAAACTTGAAGTGATATCTGATTGCGGACTTGTAGAGGTCCTGACGGCCTGATGGTTGTTCCTTCGCCTTTCCTTCTAGTCAATATAATTTGTAAGTGTTTTTGGTGTTGTAAAATATTAGGTCCATGTAACTAAACAATTTTTGTAATGTGTCTTTTTTAATTATAGGCCCTTGATAAAGTGGCAATCCAGCCACGAAACGTTGGGATAAATACAATAATGGTTTTTATTTGCCTGCCCTGCTGCCTGTAAAAATATTTTGTTAATTGGTATTTGTGAAGGACATAAATTAATAAAAGCACTACATACTACAATTTTATCCAAGGCACTAAGATTGTTTTGTTTTTTTTTAACCATACTAATAGTGATAACAAAGTGCAAATTATAGAGTTACAAAAATTTAGTTTATTAAATACTTGGCTTAAGTAGGTCAGTTTGAACCGATTGAGTAACCAAATTTACAATGATGTTCCTGGCTGAAATATTCTCAGGTTCAGCAGAATTTTCCGTTGAGTTGGAGCTTACAACATCTTCAAATTTACGGAATGCTTCAGTTTGGCTCTAAAAATAGAAGAAGTGTAAAGCATGTCAAACTTTATACAGTGACCGCCAGAAATGTTAAACCATATGGAAATCTTTTTTATTTTTGATTTCTCAAAAAAAAAATATTCCTGATAAAAATCTCTGCATACACCAAAACTCTGATCAAAATTTAAATAATCCATGACGTAAACGAGGTAGATGCAAATTAAGGAATATGACACAAGAGAAAATCATCTTTATTTTTACACTTGGAGAAAAATTATATTTGGAAAACTTGTTTAGAATTAAAAATTATGTCATATTTTAAAAGCATGCCTTCTTAAAAAAAATTGGGGAAAAACCTACTTCTTCAATGTACTCCATATACAGATTAGATCAATCTAAATTAACTGCTGTAAATTTATTTCAATTTCAGAAAAATGTCTAAGCTTTATTATGGTTAAGGTATTTAAGTACATTTAGATCACTTCAAAAAACAAAAGTAAATATTTGCTTCTTTGTGGTTCAATAAGGCTAATATTTTAAAGTTCCATTCGATTAATGTTCCACATTGTTTTTGCCTTATAAAATAAGTCTTTACTTTCTAAAAATATAAATTTATTTTTATAATTTTCTATTACAATGTCTTAAAATTGAACTTTATTGGAATTATGGCAATAAGAAAAGAGTTCATAACAAGTTTTCCCAGTAATATTATTTTCTAAGTATAAAAATAAAGTTAGTTTTCTCTTGTGTCATATTTGTTAATTAGCACCTACCTTATATATGCTATGATTTATTTAATTTTGATCAATGTTTTGTGAGTTTTGGTATAAGCATACATTTTTTTGAGAAATCAAAAATATAAAAGTTTTCCATATGGTTCAACATTTCTGGCAGTCACTGTTTGATATTTACAATATACCTCTGTTTGAATCTTAGCGCTTTTTACTGTTCCTTCATATCTTGATGAGGCAGATGTCCCTGGTTGGGCAGTTAAAACATCACATATTTTGGTTAGGTATCCAGTCCGGATTGGTTTTATCTTCCAAAGTAGCAAGTCTTCCTAAAATACATTTTAAAAACCTAAATTTTATACATTTTAACCAATGGTTTGATCTAGGCAACATAAATTCGAAAACTTTTTAATAAGATGCCAAGGAAAAAATACAACCAAGCTTCACTTAAAGACCCCCTTTTTAAAGCTTTAATGCATACATTTCTTTTTAAGTTGAAAGAGCATTTAAACATTCTCCTCTGTTAGTCAAAGCAGCCGGAAAACGGAACACTATCTCGTTTAGCACACCAAAAGGAGTTCAAAACGGAACAAACATGAGGCATTTTATTTAAATAAATTACAATTTAATAAAATAACATTCAGGTATTAACAATTTTTCCATCAGAAACAATTTAAACAAATGCGATTGTGTGCCCCCAGCAAATATGGCCGACCTGTCAATGACGTCATTCTGGCTGACATAACCTCCAAATTTGCAATTTCTTTTCCATTGTAAATGGGTGCACACTCAAATGTCAATTTAAAATTGAATTAATTTAAAATTAAATTGCATTGTAGATGCAGCATTAATGTGCGAATACTAAAGTTTTTCCCGTTATTTCAAACACATTTACCGTAAATTTTTCCACTTTTCCAGATGAATTTTGACTAAGACATTCTTTCAGAAAGCCAGGTCATTGTCGGCCGAAAATCTTAACCTTTTCGTTTCTTTTCCACCTGCAACATTTATCCAAAAATAAAAAAGCAAGACTTTATCAAAGGTTAGTAGTTTAACTTTACTCTGTGGCTCTATTACAAAAATATTTGTAGAAATCGTCGAAATAAATAATATAACCTTAAAAAATAAACAAATAAAAATATTGTGCGCATGGCAATTCTATTCGCTATTTTAAGTAGCACGCGGCGTTATCAGCCCGCAAATTACTCCATGCGGTAACGTTATTACCACCAGCGACACCAGTGCTTAAGTTAATACCGCATGACGTTACAGCACCACCCATATCTCTCTATTAGTAGTGTGCATATTCGAAAGATTTCAATATTCGAATATTCGTATTCGGAAGATTTTAATATTCGAAAGATCTTTCGAAACATTTTATATTTCATTGAGAAAAATCTTTCGAAACATCTTTTAAAACATTTCATATTTCAATGCAAAAGATCTTTCGAAACATTTTATATTTCATTGCCAATAAGCTTTTATTCTGTCGAAATACCGATTGAAAGATTGTTGCTATTTGCGGCAACGAATTATTTCACGTCTTATTCCGAGTGTTTTCGAGTTTTGGCGCTATTTAACCATAAATATTACAGCTGATATTATTTGTTTGTTTGATTACTAATGGTTTGGGGTATGTTTTACGGGTTGTCTATATTAAACGCCTAGATATAAATATCATTCATCATTCATTCGGTATCTTTCGCATTTGTGTTCGGTGTTTACGAATATAAATTCATGACTGATCGTTCATGAAATATGTCACGACGAAATACGAATATTCGGAAGAAATATTCGAAACATTTCAAATACCTCGATGTTCGAATATCATTCAGGAGATCATTTGAAAGGTTCCAATACTACTCTCTATTAAAGGTATAAAAACGTAGGTACTGTTGCCAATGCGCGACGCGATCTTTGTCCGTATAGGTTGATTTTCCATAATTAAAGTGGTCTGGATCACATCGCGAACGCAGCTGGTCATCCTGATTTGATTTATTATTGGATCCAGGGGTAGCCGGCCTAAACGGGAACACCCCACTAAGGCTATCATCGGACGCAACACTGAGGGTCTCAAAGAATTTGGCCTGTTCAGCTACCCTGCCTGGTCCTGCCGGTCCAGACCGGGTTACCTTAGTAACCTCTCCCGGATTCCCGGACGTTCCTGTTTGGAATTCTTCCTGCGTGGCGGCCTTAATTTTATAATTACTAGCTAAATCATTATACATTGAGAAGCTGTCTGACTCATAAGAGTGAGTCGTTTCACGGGCAGTCACATTTATGGCCTCTTGAAGAGGCCTCATCCCGTAGGATGAGGGGAAAACCCGCCTTCCACCCGGCGAACCTGGAATTATGTTCGCCGCCCCAATGTGACTGGAATTATTTAAAGGGGGAGTCGTGCCGGACTGAGAAAAATTAGTTTGGGCTAAATTAGCCTCTGAAGAATAATGGTGCATGCTCGGATTAAAGTTAGTTTCCATGATGGAAATTAACCAAAGAAAATTATTATAATTTTTTAAATGAAAGGAATAGGCACTAAGAGCGAAGATTTCTGGACAGTCGGTCCTTACGGGGATAAAAAGGAAGTCCTTACGTCTTTTATAGAGCTCTTTACAATAATACAGAAACTTAAAAGCTAATATATACAAATGGCTCTATAAACTAATTATTTGACATTCGCCCTGGCAAACTAACTTTGCCGATGCCTAAAAACTTTTTTGCACCCATAGTCCTAATTGTGCTACTTTTAATTGTTTTTCACTCACAGCACAAATGTTTATTTGGCGGGTTTCACTTATTAGTGTTTATTATTGGTTTTATATGATCACTCCAAGGTTAATTGTTTATGTAATTAACGAGTGATCGTTAATTGGTTAAATTAATTTTTATGTTAATTGTTTTAAACACAATAACAATAGTCTAAATCAAAAAAATGAAAGCTCTTTGCTTTTTATAACGAGCTATACCTCTAGATAGCTGGTTTATTATTCCAGATTAGTCTACGACTAAACAAAATCTAAATTAGTCTATTAATTAGAAAAGTAATCAATCCAAGTAATTAATAAATTTCGAAAACGTCTCCTTTAAACTCAGTATCAACCAGAATTATCAAACTTATACTAGTTTGCTAAAAAGCGTGGTTAAACACAAAACAAAGAGACTTTCAATCTTCAAAAATACAAAAATTAACACTTAAAAACTATAGACTAATTAAAAAAATTAATTTTAAAATTAGCATCAAAGTGGCTAATTACAATAAAAATAAGATTTTTCGCTGATTAAACGTCTTATTAAAGACTTAACAAATAATACATAAAAATAAAATAAGGGAAAAAGAGTTTTTCCTAATAATTAAGTTTTAACATTGATAAACTAATTAAAGATGTCCAATCAGGAACTTTATAGTCACTTATCTGATTTTTCGGACTTGCACGGCTTTTAATTAGCAAAAATAAAAATCAGCAATCTTAATGTCTGTAATTTGAAGTACTGAAGGTGCCGGGGCGTGCGAACCAGGTCTTGACTTTTCTGGAGCAAAATCACTAACGAATCGATTAATTAAAAAATTATCATTGGCTTGGCGGTTTCTATATAGTTTTTAGAGATCTATCAAAAACTAATCTTCCGGACTGACCAACAATTATGGACCAGCTGAATTTTGTAGGGGCTCGGAAAAACTTAGAACGGATTTTCAGAAGAAAGCTTTTTACCTAGGAACGATAGAGCACTATCCCAGTTCCTGAGTACGGTCTTAGGCAGATTACGTACTCCGCGGACTTTCTTTTACCTCTTAATCACCCGTTAATCAAAACGCGTCGCGATATCTTCTTAATTTGCAATGACTTCTTCAGAAAAGGAAATTCTACCAAATACCAACTGGCTTTTGAAATAGAATGGCCAATTCACAAGTGCTAATCCCTCTTTTCACCTAGTATGTGCAAGTCTAGGGTATATTGAGAGCGATTAACAGGCGCACCGATCAGCATTGAAACCTAAAACGAACTTAGGGATTCTGAGAGATTTTTTATATGTCTCGATGTGACGTGAACTAAGTCTGGACAAAATCTCTTGTCCTCCATAAAAAACACGGTGTTTTTATATCTTTCCGGCGGGTTCTGATATCCTAAAAAACGCTTCTGACCAATCGCGAAGCAGCTTATTTCACCCCGAATTGCATCTCAAGACGGCCCTTAAAAAATCGCAAATTTTGAAGATTTTGTCGAAGTCGCGACCCTTAAATCTTAATTTACTCGCGACCCAATTAATGTAGAACCCTTTATTATATCTTAAAATTTAGCCCTGATAAATCCCTATTTAATTCTCAAACCTTAATCCAAACCCTCTATAAATAAAATTTTCCCAGCGGTTTTCCCGCGGAGGGACGCTTTTTCTGGAGCATTTTTTCCAGTAAATAATCAATATTGGTCTTATTTAAAGCTCTAGGAAGCCAAATGATATCTTAAAATATAGATAATTCCTAGATCTATTATTATAAAAATTTGAAAGAAAATCTATTCAATAGTTTTCCCACAATAAAGGTTTACCCAAAATATTTCAAAACGTTTGCATGAAACAGAATTTGACGACCCGAAAATTTTTCGAACAGTGGATGATTCACGGGTACGCCTCCTAATGAATCATGCAAATCGCCTGATTTCAATATTTTGACTTGTTTTAATTAATTACAAAAATTCTAATAAATGAAAGAGAGAGAGAGAGAGAGACTTTAAATTTACAAGAAAGCAGGCCGATGTACGCGCTCTGCTCGAAATCCCAGATAAAAATGCAGCGGGTACACTGCTTACAATTTCTTTTTATATGCGGAACCGGTGGTTCGCCGCATCAAGTAAGGTACCAATCAGAGACACGTTGATTTTAGGTTCTTTGTGATTGGTCGTTAAGTTGTACGGAGCTTGGCATTTAAATATTGTGCGGTACCTAGTGTACCGCATTTGAATATGAACTTTGATTAAGATATGGGGGTTAAAATTTTGATTTTTAATTAGTGCAAAGCCTATTACCCAAGAAAGCCGAAGTAGTCAAGAAGAAAACTTGAATGCCAGTTGAAACCAGACAACAAACAGCCGTTATGGAGGAAATTAGTGCACTAATTAAGCTTATGATGGAAAAACAAGAAGACCTAACGAAAGAAATGAAGACCAGTCAAGAATCCATGAAAGAAGACCTAAAAAAGAAATGAAGACCAGTCAAGAATCCATGAAAGAAGACCTAAAGAAAGAAATGAAGACCAGTCAAGAATCTATGAAAGAAGACCTAAAGAAAGAAATGCAGACAAGCCAAGAAGACATTAAAAATGAAATAAAGACCAATTTAGAAGAAAAGAAGACAAATCAAAAAGAAATGAAGCGGGAAATCAAAATTAGTTAAGCAGAAACGAGAAAACAAATCGAGAAAATTCAAAAAGACATAAAAAAAGGACAAGAACAAATGAAGCAAGAGATAAAAGAGAAGGTAGTAAAGATTCGAGAACACCTGAGGGGTGAATTTCATCAATGCCAAGATGAGATGAAAAAGGAAATGTTGCTTGAATTAAAACTTACAAAAGAAGATGTCAAAGAAGATATAGAAGAAATACAACAGACTGTGCAGTTAGTTCAAGTTCAAATGCAACAAGAAGTGCAACAATTACACCGGCAAATTCAAAATATAGCCAGTACAGGTGTCGTTCCAGGATGCGGTACTCCAGCAACTGTTATGAAACCACCATCTTTTGACGGAAAGGTACCGTGGGTTACGTACTTTAGACAATTTGAAGCTGCTGCGAACGGCTATAATTGGAGCACGCGCACTAGTGCTTGCTCTACGAGGTGAAGCCATGGAGGTATTAAGAAATATTCCTGAAGAGAAACAAGGCGACTATCAATCAATTGTAATGTTCCTAGAAAGGAGATATGGCGAGACACATTTGCAGGAAGTTTATAAGGCGCAGCTCCAGGGACGAAGACAGAAATATAACTAAAGGCTTCAGGAATACGAAGCTGACATCGTACGTTTGATTAATCTGACATATCCGACATACCCAGGAGAAATAAAACGAGTACTAGCCGTGGGTAGTTCTCGTCAGTCATTGAAGGTCTACGCGATCCAGACATGAATCAGGCTTTAAGAATGGCCAGATTGAAGAAAATATCAGAAGCTCTGCCTACGCGCTTCAATTTGAAACAGCCAAACAAACGTCCAAGAGTCAGACAAGAATAAGAAGAATAAACTTTGTACCAGAAGAAGACAACTCAAATAAAGATTTTGCAAGAGTAATGAAGTAGTTGCAAGAAATTTTCCTTAAGAAGCAAACAGAAGAAGACAACAGTATGACATTTAGAAGAAGAAATACTATCCGCTATTGGAAGTGTGGTAAAGAGGGGCATCTACAGAGAAATTGTACCAGATTCAATGCCCCTACTAGTAGTCCGGAAAACATCAAGGGGCGAAAGCTGGCTAGGTGCTACCAAGCCCCACCAACAACAACTATTAGAGTATCCCGGCTGCAGAACAATGGCTCCGTCTGAGTAGTACCTGGAAATATATGCGGTCGGGAATGTAAGATGGTACTAGATACTGGTTCCACACTTACCATCGTGAAGCCGAACATCGTAGCTCACTGTAAAATATTCCGCCCTGAGAAGAATTACATCTTGGAAACTGCTAATGGAGAAGTTTTACCAATAAAATGCATACATGAAGCCAGAATAAGCCTAGGGACAACAACATTCATACAAGTCGTGTTTGTTGTCGACATCATGGACGAAGTTATTCTTGGCCTAGACATTATGGAAAAACAAAAGTTTGTACTGGACCTACCACAACGGATACTGCGGACTAACAATAAAGAGATCCTGATGAGTCTACCAAAGAGTAATGGAACATCAATTCGAGAAGTTGTACTTACTGAAGATGTTATACTATCACTAAGTTCAGAAACCATTATCCAAGTAAAATGTGAAGACTTAGAAGAAGGAGAAATCGTTATAGTCGAACCAGCTGAAAATAGTCCACTATATGCTAAAGGAATTCTACCGGCAAGAACTTTGACGCAAACAAAAGGAAATATGGTATTTGTTCGAATGATGAACCTAAAAGATTTCTCGCAACAAGCCAAAACAGGTGACAAAATCGGTACCTGTCAACATGCTGCTATGATAGTTACCTATCCCTGTACCACACCTGCAGGAGTCCCCGCACATAAACTACCTGATGCTCTACAAGACGTAGTGACTTCATCAAAATCTCTGTTAGATTCGGCTCAGGTATTTTAAGATGGAAGAAATTTTAAGAAGAAATCAAGATGTTTTCTCTTTGTCAGAAAATGATGTGGGAAAAACCAGCATAGTTCAACATCGGATAAACACTGGTGACGCATCGCCAGTAAAACAACCACCAAGGCGAATTCCTTTAGCCAAAAGAGACGAAGTCGAAAAGTTATTAGGCGACATGCAAAAACAAGGCATTATAGAGCCATCTCAGAGTCCATGGTCATCTCCAATAGTCCTAGTCAAGAAGAAAGATGGTTCCACCAGATTTTGTGTTGACTTTAGAAGACTGAATGACGTCACGAAGAAAGACAGTTTTCCACTACCAAGAATAGACGATACCGTAGATACACTTACCGGATCAAAAAGGTTTTCGATATTAGATCTAAAAAGTGGCTATTGGCAAGTAGAACTTCATCCGAAAGACAAGGAAAAATCTGCTTTTTCAACTGGAAACGGACTGTGGCAGTTTAATGTTATGCAACTTGGTTTATGCAATTTGAAAGCTAACTAATGTTACAGACTTTTAAAAATGTGTTTACGTTAGAGAATTTTGGAGAGTTAGGATCATTTAATTTAGTTTGTTAATTTATTTAAATAATTTACCTTTATTTTTCCAAGTTCTTTCATCACTTTCGAAGGTTTCCGAAACCGCCCGAATTATCCATTGAGAACTTTTATGCCATAGCCATCCTGTACTTTCGCGATATTTCTCCAAAATTCTAGATTATTCTTTACTCTTCCATATTAGTATAAAAGGGCGACAGAAAACCTTCGAAGGATTAGTATAGATTCGACTTGCTGTAACCTTCGAGACATTGACAGCTGAAGATTTTGTCGTTGTAACTATTGTTACGTTTCATTGTTAATAAAGGTATAAAAACGTAGTTACCTACGTGTTTTTATACGAGGTGATTTGGAACAATATCATTGATACATTGGCTCTAATTAACGAAAAGCGCATAGCAGTAAGAAAAATAAAATAATGTAAAGAAATTTATGTTTTAATTGCTTGCACTTTTAAGGATGTTTTTAATCAGTAATTAATTTACGTGTTACAATTTGGCACACATGCTTTTTATTCTACTACCAAACCTAACCCTAATTTTTGTGTTTTGCTTATACTGTATTGTTTACATCTAGCTTTAAAAAACGAAATCAAAAGAACTGGGAGCGGATTCTTAACTTCTCGATAGGTGACGACTCGGTCGGTATCGAGTTCTCGATATTCCTTTCGAGACCTATCGGCCTTATTTTCTCATTTGTTTTTGCGTAAATAATTAATAGGATAAAGACTTATTTAATAAGAAAAGTGCCTAGTTATGGAACTCGGGAGATATCGACTCAGAATGGAGTTTCAAATAAGTTAAGAATCACCATTCGGTAGCGACTCGATACGTTACGTCTCGAGACAGCGGTTAGGAATCCGCCTGCTGAACTGTAAACTACCTAATTTTCGTTAACTTTAAAAATGGTGAACCACAGGCAAAAATAAGGTTATGTGTCGAAGGCGCAGATGCAAGATAATTTTTTTAAGAGGCTGCAAAATCTCTGTCCAAAACTGCTCCCGTAATCGTTATGCTTAATAACGATAACCATAGGGAGGCTAAAAAAGTCTGTTATTTTAAGAGGTGCAAAATGTCTAAAAGCTATTTATAGCAAAAATAGTTATATGAAATACAGGGTGTTTGGATTTTATTGCAATTGTAGGGTGTCTTGGTTATTATTAGAGGTTAAGATTTGCGGTTTTTGCAAACTGTTGCTACTTTTTGATGAAACGAAAGATGACACTAAAATATTTTTCATGGCCCTTTTAGATTTTGACATACGGGGCGATTTTTTTCCATTCTTGGACCCCTTCGTATTTTAGTTGTCTTTTGACTTACAACTAAATTGATGTTTCAAATTTTAAATTTCAATTTTGTATGATGTGAACCAAAGAATAAAGTAAGCGAAGTTAGCCCTCATAGGTAATTGATATTGATTATGTAAAAAAATGGTAAAAAGGAACTACCATGTTAAAGGGGTTTTATTGTTTCATATGGTCAATGGATCCCCAAATATGAAAAAACCGAGTAATGCTGCCATTTAGAGGGGTGCGTTTTTGAGAACGGGGTAAAAACAGCCCTTTTTTACTTTTTTGAGGTTAGTTCGAAAACTACGCAACTTTTTTAGGTAGTAGTCAAAAGAAAAGTTGTAGAAAATTTAATTTTCTATCGAATGACGCTTTCAAAAATAAAAAAGTAATTTTTGACAAAAATATGCTCAAAAACGAAGCAAAAAAAAACGAAAAAACACATTTTTTGTATTTCGTTCTATAACTTTTTTCATGGAGGTTTAGGTAAAGACATTGCTTTATAGAAAAAAAAACTTTCATTTTTAACACGCTTTTATTAACTTGGGTTGTAACTATCTATCAATCTATCAATCTGGCTGGCTATGTAACGGAATCTTTGAGCCTAATTTTAACCAACTTCCAGCTATTCGATTTCTTTGAAACTTTGCACACGTATTAAGGAAACATGACAATGCAATAATCTGCAAACAGTATCCCGTTATCTTTTTTGGATCGCCAGAAAAAAATTCCATTATATTATAAAAACAACACCTAGGATGCCATCTGTTGGCAACATTTCAAACTTTGCTATTAAATGAAGAAGAAATTTTTTAGTTTTTACACAATTTGGTTAGTTGCACCATTGGTGTTCAATTTTTATGAACAATAAAAATTAATAAGTTCTTTTACACAATAGGGTTAGTTGCACCATTGGTGTTCAATTTTTATGAACAATAACAGTTAATAAATGCCGTTAACACGCTTTTTTATTAACTTGGGTTGTAACTATCTGGCCATGTAACGGAATCTTTGAGCCTAATTTTAACCAACTTCCAGCTATTCGATTTCTTTGAAACTTTGCACACGTATTAAGGAAACATGACAATGCAATAATCTGCAAACAGTATCCCGTTATCTTTTTTGGATCGCCAGGAAAAAAATTCCATTATATTATAAAAACAACACCTAGGTTGCCATCTGTTGGCAACATTTCAAACTTTGCTATTAAATGAAGAAGAAATTTTTTAGTGGGTTGCAATATATTGGCAACGGTCCAAACATTGCCTGGATTGCCATCTGTTGGCAAAATTTCAAACTTTGCTACTTAATGAAGAAGAAATTTTTTAGTGAGTTGCAATCTGTTGGAAAAATTTTAAAATTTGCCACTCTTGTTCATTAAAAAAATTTTCGCCATTTTGTCAAGAGTAGCAGAAACTAAAAAATGAAAAATAATTAATAGTTTAAAAAACTAAAAAACACGCTTTTATATGCAACCGAATTAAAAATTAGAAAATAATTTTTCATTAAAAAAATATTGTCATTTCATAGTAAAAAGCGTGGGGTGATAAATATATTAAATGTTATAATTATTATATTTGCAAATATCTATGATGGAAAAGTTATGAAAAAATAGTAAAATGCACCCCACGCTTTTTACTATGAAATGACAATATTTTTTTTAATGAAAAATTATTTTCTAATTTTTAGTTCGGTTGCATATAAAAGCGTGTTTTTTAGTTTTTTTAACTATTAATTATTCCTCTACAAAATGACGCTATGGAGATGTCTTTGGAGTTCATAGCGTTCCAGAGACGATTATTTAAAGATTTCCACTCACACCATTTTTCGGCAATTTTACCATTTTTTCACAATGTTTTGTAACTTAAGTCAAAAAAGATAACAATTACCTATAAAAGGGTCTATTGTAAAAGGTTCTTAGACTAATAATTAGTAAAATATGGTTCTTCAAATTTTTCTACCTTCAATGATTTTTCCTAACCTTTACGTATATATCTTTTTAATTTCTCGTTATAACTTTTTTTCTTGTGCATTTAGTTATAAATGATGCAAAATAAAAAAAAGCTCATTTTTCTACCTTTAAAATAGTGTTTTGTCAAAAATACTCAGGTTAATTCTAAGCAAAATATGGCTAGTCAAAGTGTCATACTGCAAAGATTTTTGATAAATTTTACGTATTTTTTTCTACGACGCGACGTTCAAATAATGTAAGTATACATTATTAATGTAATTTTAAACAGGTAATATTCGACAGCTATTACCCTCGCCGCACAGTGCATTTAGGGATAGAGATTTCGGGACAAAAATTGTATCAGTCTTATTGCACTAAAATAGGTTTGCTATTGTATATAATTTAGTAGGGTGCCATGCTTTGCATATGCAGAAAGCAATGCTTTAATATTATTAATATACAGGGTAATTAAAATATAGGTGTCAATTTAAAAAATTAACAGGGTTGGGGTAAAAATTTAAGAGCTGACCTAATTTCATAAAAAAATATATAATAACATAGGTCTGAAATTGCTTAGTTTTTAAGATACAGGTTGTTTAACTTTTATTTATATAGGTATATTTTTTTAAATATGGTAAATACCCGTCATCTAATTTTAATGAAATTTGATTATGTTATTTATAGCACTAGGGGGCTAATTGCTTATTAAGCTATGACTTGAAATTTCCTAAGTCCAATGGCGTTTTGGGCGACTCATAAACGAATATTCCTGATAAAAAAATTACGCTACTGACTTTAATATAATTCTTGTATTTTCTTTAGAGTAGGCAAATAAAGATACAACTTTTGTGTCCCTTAATATTTTGATATCTTGCTTAGTTTTAGAGAAAAAATAAAATCTGTTAGATTGCATATTCCTAAATCACCCAATAAACATAATATATTTTTTAAAATAACTTACAATTACGTAACAACATTAACAAATACTAAATTAAATAATAATAACGTTTATGTTCAGTTACAAAGCAAGTTTAAACTCACTTCTACTGAACTGAGGTCAGGCCTTTGAACTTTCGGTAAAATCTCAGTATATTGCTGTCAGTGTCAAGGAATTGAAAGAAATCAAGATTTTATGGAAATACAGCGTGTCTTCGGAAGTTCTTAATAAATGGCAAACTTTTTTATTATTAATTTTACGAAAAAAGTTATTGTTTATAAAAGTCCTGCTTGATGAGAAAATACATTTCTACAAAAATATTTAAAGGTTGGATGTACAGGTGGCTTAAAAATGACTTTTAAAATTAAAAACGGGTTATTTCCTAAGTACGATACCAAAGTTCAAAGGGTGATTTCTTATGTCATTTTATGAAGAAAAGTTCCTATAAACATATGTCTGGAGTTGCTTCTTTTCTGAGATACAGGGGTTAAATATTTTTTAAAGGTCTGTTTGTTTTTAAATATCTTAAATACGAAGCCAGATACAAGAAAATGTACTACACCAAAAATTTGTATTTTTAGTTGCTTTAAAGGAAAAATATAAAAACTGCATAAAAAGCCAGTGGCGTACATTTTTCTCTCAATAATATTGGCTGTTGTGCCCACTGTGCGCCACTGGCTTTTTATGCAGTTTTTATATTTTTTTCCTTTAAAGCAACTAAAAATACAACTTTTTGGTGTGATATATTTTTTTGTATCTGGCTTCGTATTTAAGATATTTAAAAACAAACAGACCTTGAAAAAATATTTAACGCCCTGTATCTCAGAAACGAAGCAACTCCGGACATATGTTTATAGAAACTTTTCCTTATAAAATGACATAAGAAATCACCCTTTAAAGTTTGGTACCGTAGTTAGGAAATAAGCTTTATTTTAATTTGGAAACAAGTAATTTTTAAGCCAGCCTGTACTTCCAACCTTTAAATATTTTTGTGGAAATGTATTTTGTTATCAAGCAGGACTTTTTATGAAGACACTTTTTTCGTAAAATTAAGAATAAAAAGTTTCCCATTTGTTAAGAACTTTCGAAGACACGTTGTATACTGTATAAGGCTTTCGCGGCCATCTTCTGTTAAACTTAAGTGAAGTCTTAACGGACGTTTCGGGTTCTGGGTGTGTGAGTCAGTTTTCCTTCTTTTTCTTTTTCTTTTCTTTTTTTTCCCTTTTAACACCCCAAACTATGTACAAATGATGGCGGCACACCCGGAAGTAAAATGTTCCGGAGGTAAAATACCCCGGGCAAGGGGTTCATCCGGGAGGCCTTCATCGAGAAGTTTAATTTCTTTTGTAAATATATGTGGGCTTAACACCAATATAAACTCCGTTCTCCGCCGCAGTCAGTAACTCTCTTACCAACCTTATTATGAAACCCACCTACTTTCCTAGAGTCCCAAATCACAGTTCAAATCCCCTAGATCTCTTTTTTACCACCACCGAACTATATCAAACATCTGTCACAGCTCCCCTTGGTCGATCAGATCATGGCTTAGTTACTATAACTTACCCTGCACATCCCGAGGTAAATGAGTGCATGCCACCACGCACCGTATGGCACTACAACTCAGCCGACTGGGATAGCCTAAGGGACTTCTTCGCCACTTACCCCTAGAATTTTATCTGCTTTTCTTCTCGTGATTTGCAATCAACTAACTGAATCAAATCAATTGGGCACTGGTTTTCCAAATCTTGTGATGAAGCTAGAATTTTAAAAGTTCAGGCTCACAAGAAGTTTTTACAGGATCCTAGTCCAGAAAACCGACAGGCCAGCATTGAAGCAAGAAACTACTACAATCAAACAATTTCTAAAGCCAACGACTCCTTCGACAATCGTATTGAAAACAAAATTCTTTCTTGCTCAAATGGCAGCAAATCTTTCTGGTCCTTTGCGAAAAACATAAGTAGGAATTTTTGTACCAGCTCTTTTCCACCACTAACTTTGGAAGATGAAATTATTTCTACCGCTAAGGGAAAGGCAGAATTATTTGCTAAACAATTTGCTGCCAATTCAACCCTTGACCCTCCCATAAATCATCCAATTCCTGCGGTTATACCAGTTTCGCATAAAATGCCCGATATTATTTTTAAGGTAAAACACATTAAGCGTATCCTTTCTTCCCTTAACACCAAGAAATCGTCTGGGCTGGACGGCATACCAGCAATCGTTTTAAAAAAATGTGCTCCAGAACTTGTACCAATCTTAACTCGGCTCTTTCGAATTTCTTACGATACAGGTATCTTTCCAGAGAGAGCTGGAAAGCTGCACGTGTTCAACCTATTCCCAAGAAAGGATCTAAATCCCTTCCATCTAACTATAGACCAATTTCAATTCGCTCAGTTCTTTGTAAAGTAATGGAAAAATTAATTAATTCACAAATTCTTAAGTACTTAGAAAAACACAAAATTTTGCATGACAGGCAGTATGGATTTCGCCACAAAAGATCTACAGCAGATCCTCTTTCCTTCGTATCACACTGTTGGAATAAGTCTCTTGAGTTTCTAGGTGAGTCCCAGATCGTTGCTCTTGATATATCCAAAGCTTTTGACCAGGTCTGGCATGCCGCACTTCTTAATAAACTTCCCTCCTATGGTCTTTCAACTAAACTCTGTACTTGGCTCTCTAGTTATCTATCTGATCGACGTATTTCAGTCACTCAGGGCTCAGTTCTGGCACCAACATTGCTTCTTCTTCACATCAATGACCTTCTCTCGTCCACAACTAATTCCATTCATAGTTTCGCCGACGATAGTACCATTCACTCCAGTTTTCAGGTTCCTAAACCCATCACTAAACCTGATTTGGAAAACAAACGCAGAGCGATGCAGATATCTCTTTCGCAGGATCTTAATTTAATATTGGATTGGGGCGCCAAAAATCTCGTCCATTTTAATGCATCCAAAACACAATCATGTTCCTTGTCGCGAAAAGAGTCATCAAATACTCATCCTCTACTTATGAGCGGCCAAGTTTTACAGAGCAAAGACACCTTCAATCTTGTGGGCGTCACATTTGAAAGTAACCTTAACTGGCATAAACACATTGTATCTATAGCCACGGCAGCTTCAAAAAGCTTGGATTTCTCTTTCGAGCCAAAAGTTTTTTCCCCTTCTAATTTATACACTTTATATGTGTCCCAAATCCGACCTTCCTTGGAATATTGTTCTCATATCTGGGGCATGGCGTCCCCCACAACCCTAAGCATTCTTGATTCTATTCAAAGAAGAGCTATTCGTCCCATTAATGATCCGTCACTTACAGAAAGGCTTCCATCTCTTGCCCATCGTCGGGCTTCCCCCGTAGTACCGTGTCAACAAACTCCCTCTTACTTCGCTTAAGACACCCACGGTACGTTAGTATTTAGGCTTTTAGTCTTCGTGGTTTGTCCAAAGATAAAAATAAATAAATAAATAAATGTTTAGGTTAAATGACAAATACGGTATTGCTGTGCCACAATATATGTAAATAGTTTCGTTTTATTTTATTGTTTTTTTATGATTTTTTTAAGAATAAAATATTTTTTGAGGCTTCTAAATATTTTCCTTGTTTGATAAAATGTTCTGAAGGGTGAGCTATTTTCGATGTTTAGTACAGTGATCTTGAAATCCGCTGCCGCTAAAGAGATGGTTAAATGGGGAAAGAAATGTATTTTTTAATCGCTTTTTATTTCGTTCAAAATCATCATGGCTTACTAGATTTCGAAAAACAAATTGTCCATTTTTTTTCTTTCGTAGCTAAATTAATATTCAAAATAAAAAAAAGTGTAAATAGGTAACTTGTAGATAATTATCTTCTTAATAGAAAGGTATAACTCGGTATTTAATTTAATAGTCCGTTTTTGACCTACGACATTACCTTACATTTTTTTAAATGGAAACAATAGTTGGCTATGACATTTTTAAAAAGGATTTTTTATAAGCTCTTCAACAATGCATAACAAGATATATTTTAAAAATAAAAAAATAACGTAGTTTTGGACATAATAATTTTTAAATGTTATTCTATTTAGTTGACCGCGAAACAAGTAAACAAGTATTGTTAAAAACTCCTTTCCTTTTTTAACAGCCAGTTTACATAAAAATAATTATTTAAGATTATAACGTATAGGCGTTGTGATCGTAGGGCAACAAATCTTAACTGTCACTGTCTCGAAGTTTACAGCACAAAAGTCGAATATGTACTAACTAACCCGAAGTTTCCCGTCGCCCTTTTATAGTATGGTGGAAGAGTAAAGAATGATCTAGAATATTCGAGAAATATCGTGAAAATTCCATAGTACATGATGGCATAAAAGTTATTAAGGGATAATTCGGGCGTTTTCGGAAACCTTCGAAAGTGATGAAAGAACTTGGAAAAATTAAGGTAAATTATTTAAATAAATTAACAAACTAAATTAAATGATCCTAACTCTCTAAAATTCTATAACCTAAACACATTTTTTGAAAGTCTGTAACATTGCCCCCTTCCAAGTTTTGATCGTCTCGATCAAGTATCTTCACTGTCTTGATAACGGCTTAGCCTTTCTAGATGTACTACTTTCATCTTTGCCTGTGGACTCTTCTGTATACGGTACACCAGATCATTAAGCCGTGTCACCACTTTATATGGTCCCTCCCATGACTTCTGTAGTTTCGTGAATTGCGGAGCGGTATGCTAATAAAAACGGCTGTATACAATTATCCCAGTCACTTTGTTGGTCATTTACTTTAATTTTCAGGTAGTTATCAAGTGTTCTGTTAAAGCGCTCTACCATACCATCGGACTGGGGATGAAGAGGTGTTGTTCTTGTTTTATGGATTCCCAGGAGATTACAAAGGTTCTTGAAAAGATCGGACTCAAAGTTTCTGCCTTGATCGGAATGTATTTCTCTAGGAACTCCATAGCGACAAATCCATTGTTGAAATAATACATCGGCAATAGTTATAGCTTCTTGATTTGGGATTGGGTAGACTTCTGGCCATTTACTGAAGTAATCCATCGCTACCAAGATATAGCGATTCCCTGATTTACTAACTGGAAATGGCCCTGCTATGTCTATGGCAATTCTTTCAAAAGGTGCCCCTACATTGTATTGCTTCATCTTGCCATGGCTTCGTGTTTTGGGTCCCTTGCTGGAAGCGCAGTCCTTACACCTTCTGCACCAGTCTTTTACGTCTGCACGGCTTCCCAGCCAGTAGAACCTTTCTCGAACCTTTTCAAGAGTCTTCATAACTCCGAAATGGCCACCTCCTACACCATTATGCAAGGCTTGCAATACTTCAGGGATCCTTTTGGTTGGTAGGATTATCTGATGTTTATGGGTTTTGCCGTCAGAACTTTCCCAGACCCTTTGTAATAGGCCATCTTTAATAATCAAAGAGTCCCATATGGCCCAGTACCCTTTATGTCTTGGAGACTTGGAGGCTATTTTCTGATATGGTGGTCTTTCCAAATTTTCTGTCTTAAGTTTGATAATGTCTCCAAGATCGGGATCTTCTAGTTGTTCTTTGGCCAAGATCTTAGGATCCCATTCTTGAGAGCACTGGAGACGTGTTCTTCGGCAGTGAAATTCATCAGGATCTTCATGTTCTTCTCGTCTGCTGCAGTGTTTACAATCATCCGGGCAAGGTCGTCTTGATAAAGCGTCAGCATTCTTATGGTTCAGTCCTTTTCGATGTTCGATTTTAAAGTCGTATTCTTGAATACGTTGCAGCCATCGGGCTATCTGACCTTCAGGGTTCTTGAACTGAAGCAACCATTTAAGTGATGCATGATCCGTTCTTAGGTGGAATTTCTGGCCATACAGGTATTTATGAAAATGCTCCAAAGATTTGACAATAGCTAAAAGTTCTTTTCTAGTGACACAATAATTTCTTTCAGGTTTGGACAGAACTTTGCTAAAATAGGCTATAACTTTTTCTTGGCCATCTTGAATCTGTGACAAAATTCCACCAATAGCAGTGTTGCTTGCATCAGTGTCCACAATAAATGTTTGATTTGGTTGTGGATATGACAACACCGGGGATTGCACAGGGCTTTCTTTAGGTGTATAAAAGCTGCTTGACAATCTTCAGTCCATACGTAGCTGTTGTTGTTTTCCGTAAGATGATGTAATGGTCTTGCAATATCGGCAAACCCATGTATGAACCGTCTGTAATAGGTACACAATCCCAGAAAACTTCTAATTTCATGCTTGTTCTTTGGTACAGGCCAGTTCTGGATAGCTTCAGTCTTCTCTGGATCAGTTTTTACTCCTTCTTCTGTAATTATATGCCCCAGGTACTTGACTTCTTTCTGGAACAGGTGACATTTCTTTGGGCTAAGCTTCAGCTGGGCGGATCTAAGCTTTTGAAAAACCTCTTCAACATTTTTGAGGTGGTCATCAAATGTTTTTCCAAGAATTATTATGTCATCAAGGTATACTAAGCATGTTTTCCAAGTTAGTCCCCGTAGTGTTAACTCCATCAAACGTTCAAATGTAGCAGGGGCATTGCATAATCCAAAGGGCATAACATTAAATTGCCACAGTCCGGTCCCGGTCGAGAAAGCAGATTTTTCCTTATCTTCCGGATGAAGTTCTACTTGCCAATAACCACTTTTTAAGTCTAATGTGGAAAACCATTTTGACCCCGTTAGTGTGTCTAGGGTATCGTCAATTCTTGGTAGTGGAAAACTGTCCTTCTTCGTGACGTCATTCAGTCTTCGGAAATCAACACAAAATCTGGTGGAACCATCTTTCTTCTTAACTAGGACTACTGGAGATGACCATGGGCTCTGGGATGGTTCTATGATGCCTTGATTTTGCATGTTTTCGAGTAACTTTTCAACTTCTTCTTTCTTGGCTAAAGGAATTCTTCTGGGCGGTTGTTTTATCGGTGATGCGTCTCCAGTATTTATTCGATGTTGCACTACACTGGTTTTACCCAAATCTTTTTCGGATAAAGAGAAAACATCTTGATTTCTTCTTAATAGTTCTTCCAGCATAGATACCTGGACTGGGTCTAACAAGGATTTTGATGAAATCACCAGGTCTTGTAGAGCATCAGGTAGTTTACGTGTGGAGACCCCTGCAGGTGTGGTACAGGGATAGGTAACTATCATAGTAGCAGGTTGACAGGTACCGATTTTGTCACCCATTTTGACCTGTTGAGGGAAATCTTTCAGGTTCATCATTCTGACAAATACCATATTTTCTTTGGTTTGCGCCAGAGTTCTTGCTGGTAGAATTCCTTTAGCGTATAAGGGACAATTTTCTAATGGTTCGACTAACACGATTTCACCTTCTTCTGAATCTTCAAACCTTGCTTGTATGATGCTTTCTGAGTTTGGCGGTAGAATAACATCTTCCGTGAGGACTACTTCTCGAATCGATGTTTCACTGCTTCGTGGTAGTCTCATTACAATCTCTTCTTTATTGGTTCGTAGTACCCGTTGTGGAAGGTCTAGTATAAACTTCTGATTTTCCATAATGTCTAGGCCAAGAATAACTTCGTCCATGATGTCGGCAACAAACACGACTTGTATGAATGTTGTTGTCCCTAGGGTTATTCTGGCTTCATGTATGCCTTTTATTGGTAAAACTTCTCCATTAGCAGTTTCCAAGATGTAATTCTTCTCAGGGCGGAATATTTTACAATGAGCTACGATGTTCGGCTTCACGATGGTATGTGTAGAACCAGTATCTAGTACCATCTCACATTCCCGACCGCATACATTTCCAGGTACTACCAAGCTGGAGCCATTGTTCTGCAGCCGGGATACTCTAATAGTTGTTGTTGGTGGGGCTTGGTAGCACCTAGCCAGCTTTCGCCCCTTGAAGCTGACTACTGGGAGTTTTCCGGACTACTAGTAGGGGCATTGAATCTGGTACAATTTCTCTGTAGATGCCCCTCTTTACCACACTTCCAACAGCGGATAGTATTTCTTCTTCTAAATGTCATACTGTTGTCTTCTTCTGTTTGCTTCTTAAGGAAAATTTCTTGCAACTCCTTCATTACTCTTGCAAAATCTTTATTTGAATTGTCTTCTTCTGGTACAAAGTTTATTCTTCTTATTCTTGTCTGACTCCTAGACGTTTGTTTGGCTGTTTCGAACTGAAGCGCGTAGGCAAGAGCTTCTGATATTTTCTTCAATCTGGCCATTCTTAAAGCCTGATTCATGTCTGGATCGCGTAGACCTTCAATGAAACTACCCACGGCTAGTTCTTGTTTTATTTCTTCTGGGTATGTTGGATATGTCAGATTAATCAAACGTACGATGTCAGCTTCGTATTCCTGAAGGCTTTCGTTATATTTTTGTCTTCGTCCCTGCAGCTGCGCCTTATAAACTTCCTGCAAATGTGTCTCGCCATATCTCATTTCTAGGAACATTACAATTGAGTGATAGTCGCTTTGTTTCTCTTCAGGAATATTTCTTAATACCTCCATGGCTTCACCTCGTAGAGCAAGCACTAATGCGCGTGCCTTTTCTGGTAAACTCCAATTATTGCCGTTCGCCGCAGCTTCAAATTGTCTAAGGTACGTAACCCACGGTACCTTTCCGTCAAAAGTTGGTGGTTTCATAACAGTTGCTGGAGTACCACATCCTGGAACGACACCTGTACTAGCTATATTTTGAATTTGCCGGTGTAAATGCTGAACTTCTTGTTGCATTTGACCTTGAACTAACTGCACAGTCTGTTGTATTTCTTCTATATCTTCTTTGACATCTTCTTTTGTAAGTTTTAATTCAAGCAACATTTCCTTTCTCATCTCATCTTGGCATTGATGAAATTCTCCCCTCAGGTGTTCTCGAATCTTTACTATCTTCTCTTTTATCTCTTGCTTCATTTGTTCTTGTCCTTTTTTATGTCTTTTTGAATTTTCTCGATTTGTTGTCTTGTTTCTGCTTGACTGATTTTGATTTCCCGCTTCATTTCTTTTTGATTTGTCTTCATTTCTTCTTGACTTTTCTTCATTTCTTCTTGGCTTTTCTTCATTTCTTCTAAATTCGTCTGCATTTCTTTCTTTAGGTCTGCTTTCAGGGATTCTTGACTGGTCTTCATTAATTTTAAGTCTTCTTTCATGTTTTCTTGGCTGGTCTTCATTTATTTTAAGTCTTCTTTCAGGTCTTGTTTTAGGGATTCTTGGCTCGTCTTCATTTCTTCCATCATTTTTCTAATTAGCGTACTTATCTCCTCCATACTTGCTGTGTATTGTCTTGTCTCAACTGGCATTCACTCTTCTTACCACTTGGGCTTCCTTGAGTAACCTCGTTCCACTTCCGACACCAAATGTTCCAAAACACCTCGTATAAAAACACGTGCCTTCGTTTTTATACCTTTATTAACAATGTAACGTAACTATGGTTACAATAACGGCAAAATCTTAAACTGTCACTGTCTCGAAGTTTACAGCACAAAAGTCGAATATGTACTAACTAACCCGAAGTTTCCCGTCGCCCTTTTATAGTATGGTGGAAGAGTAAAGAATGATCTAGAATATTCGAGAAATATCGTGAAAATTCCATAGTACATGATGGCATAAAAGTTATTAAGGGATAATTCGGGCGTTTTCGGAAACCTTCGAAAGTGATGAAAGAACTTGGAAAAATTAAGGTAAATTATTTAAATAAATTAACAAACTAAATTAAATGATCCTAACTCTCTAAAATTCTATAACCTAAACACATTTTTGAAAGTCTGTAACAATATATAGCCTGGTATAGGCAATAACAGTAAAATTTTCCATAATTCAGTACAAAATATTCCTCCTTTTTTAATTAGCTTAATTTAAAGCATATTTCAACTATTATAGTAGTAAATTTAGTAGGTGAATTAATTCCTACTTGTTAAATTTATTGTTAGATTTTGTTATTTATTTCATTCAGTTTAGTTTAATCTTCAAAATTTAACACATTTAAAATACTATTAATGTTTCATTAAAAGTTTTAAAAAACTTTCAAAATATAAAAACTTAAAATATTTTTTTACAAATGTTAGTATCACTAATTATAAAAAACCTATAAATACGATTTTTTAAATAACAGATTTAAAACCTTTACGGTACTAGATAAGATGTCATACTATGGCCATAGCCAACTATGGTTTCCATTTCAAAAAATGCAAGATTATGTCGTAGCTCAAAAACAAAGTACTACATTAAATAATATTTATGGTTTATTTGGACAAAAAAAAATTAAGATGACTTATAGACCCAGAGGTAGTAAACCCTTTAGGTAAAAGAATTTGGCTGACACAATGTGCTACGCTTAACATAACAGAAATAAAGATGTTTCGATATTGACTAAAGAGATACTGAATTGAGTTGTCCGTTACTTTGTGATACTTTTACATCAAAGACCAGGACTTGGACAGGAAGGATAAAGTAGCCAATCCTGATAAGCTAGTTGCCAAATCTGACCAGGTAGCCACAGAAATTAGGTTTTTCTCACACTCTCACAAACATAGCCCCTTTATTAGCCAAATTCAGTGAGTTTTTGTTGGTTATTCAAAACATAAATCCAGTAGTAATATTTATAACTGAGACATGGCTAACCTCAGGAATACCAGACAGTCTAGTAAACATCTCAAATTTTACTATATACAGAAACGATCGCAAAACTGGTAAAGGTGGTGGCACTTGTATTTATGTTAGGGATGAAGTTTATAGGCCAAAAGATACATGTAACAATAAACAAAGATTATACACTAGATCCAATTGAATCAACCTGGCTACAAATTAAAATGGGCACAATATCACTAAACATTGCCAGTATCTATAGACCTTCAAAAGTAAACATTCAAAACGACGAGCCCATGCTGGCCGCAATTGTGGATGCTAGTGCAAGGTTCGACAATTTGCTTATATTTGGCGATTTTAACTACCCTGACTTGGACTGGATTAATCCAACACCTTCCGAAAACAATTCAGCCGCCAATATTTTTATGAATACATATCTGTCAACCAGTCTAGTACAACATATTAAAAAACCCACACGATTTCGGCAAAACAACTAGACCATCTCAGCTAGACTTATTATTAACATCTGACCAAGATCTAATCTCAACGGTAGAGCATGAACCACCTGTTGGTTGTAGTGATCATTCGGTACTTGTTGCGACGTGTCAGATCATACATAGTACAACTGAAGACAAGATTAAAACTAAAACAAACTTCATTGCTGCAAACTATAAAGAAATCAATCAGTATCTGGACTCGGTGGCTTGGTCATTAAGTGATACGGAGTCGATGTGGCTCCAATGGCTGCAGGAAGTTAACAACTGTACGAAAAGATTCGTTCCTGAATATCAAGTAAAAACCTCTAACACGAAACCCTGGATGAATCAAGAATTAAGGAAGCAAATAAATCGAAAAGAAAATACTGGCACTCTTACAGAAGATCAAATGATGAACGTGACTACCAATCGTATATAGAGTTAAACAATGATCTAACCAATCGTATAAGAGTTGCAGGAGAAAACTACGAGCGTAATCTTATAGACAGCAAAAGTAATAAGAATTTTTACAGATACGTCAAAAGCTCTCTTCAATCAAGAGTTAGTACACCTATACTTAAGAGTCATAACAAAGACATCATAAGCGACCCAAAAATAATAGCGTCAGTATTTGCGAATGAATTTCGGAATGCTTATAAGGAGGAGCCGCCAATTGACTTACAAGTTGTTCCCGAGACACCAAGAAACAATGTGTCTATAACTAATATTGACATAAGCGAGGAAAAAGTTGTTAAGGCAATAAACAATATGAAGACTGACTGCAGTCCAGGACCTGATGGTACACACCCTGCTTTTCTTAAAAATAGCCCTTCCATAATTAAGCCATTGACATGCTCTATTACGAGCTTCCATAAATAAGAGAAAAATGCCAAGTGACTGGAAAAAGTCTATAATAATCCCAATTTACAAAAGGGAGATAAATTTGATCCTCAAAATTACCGACAGATTAGCCTAACATGTATTCCGTGCAAAATACTAGAAAAATTAATAGTGGATGAGCCGACGGGTTTTTGTATTGACCATAATGTAATTACAGAAAAACATCACGGATTTCTGCTAGGATCAGCTACGTCAAATCTTCTCGAATGCACAAAGTCCTGGACAAAAGGGAACCAGTTGATATTATATATCTGGACTTCAGCCGAGCATTTGACCAAGTTTGCCATAAAAAATTGTTGTAAAAACTGGAATGGTATGGTATATGTGGAAGGCTTTTGAGTTGGATCGAAAATTTTCTTACGAACAGAACCTGCTCTGTGAGGATTGAAACGAGCTACTCATGGGAATTCAGGGTAACAAGTTTCAGTTCTGGGCCCTCTTTTGTTTAATATATTTATCTCTGACCTGCCGAAGTGTATTAAGTCTAACGTCCCCTTGTATGCAGATGACACGAAAATCTATAACAATCCCATAACAAGCTTTGACATCCTAGAAAATGACTTGCTTATCATAGAGAGGTTGCAAGATTTGAACGAAAATAAATGATCTGTTCTGCATGTTGGTTCCAATAACCCCTGCAGTAATTTCTATTTAAAACAAAGTTCTATTAAAACAGTACAGACACAGGAGGACTTGGGGATCCTGATAAGCTCAGAAATGAAGTGGGCAACCCATATTGGAAAAATAGTTAAAAAGTCAACGCGGTGTCCTACATGCTACATGTCCCGTGCATTTAAAAACATGTCTCCTGAATTCTTGGAAAAAATCTGTAAGACCTACATTCGTCCGATACTTGAATATGCTACTCCAATCACTGGGGCAAATATACCATATGGAACTATCTTTTGGACCATGAGACCGGTGGACAATAAAACCAACTTTTTCTTTCACTACAAGACTGTAGGAACTTCTTGACTAACTAAATTTAGTACGGGCATACCCCCACTAGGCGTGCCCGTACGGGGCTTAACTAAAACTTTAACTTTATACTTGACTTCACTTTTACTACCTACTTCTAATCTAATATTTTTCTCCTTCTTTCTCCCAACTTCTCGGCTCTGTTTATATACAAAGTTGAACTCGGTTTTTTGGTGACTTAGCATGTTTACGACCTTGCCCGTTCGACCTAGAAATTTACCTTGACGGTTCGAGGTCTAAGCTTTGACATTATTTTAAATTGTTATATGTTTTACTTTAAGATGTGTTTTTCCATTATCAAAATAATTAAATAAATATTAAAATTATTAAAACTTACATACCCCTATACAGGGTGTTCACAATATTTTATTTTATTTTTTAATGGATGAACGTATTTTGTTAAAAATCCTTTAAGTCAGGAAATCGCACGTTTTTGTTATCATATTATTTTGCGTCTTAAAAACATCCATGTGTCTTTTTGCTAACAATGTTATTTAAATTTCTTTTTGCTTATTAACAAAAACATGGTGAATACCCATTTTTTGTATCATGGCCTACGTGACAAACAAGTCGTTCTAGAAAATATCAATTGCGCAGTACGAAACTATAAATACTTTCATCCACCTTACTGAGCAACTCAGTATCGGCACAAATCTCTTATTTTAACTTTAAAACTTAGCTTGTAATTTTTATTTTAATATAAAAGTTTTTTTTTAACTGGTTTTTTAAGGCTCAAATATAACATCTATTATTTGATGTGTAAAGAATCTATATTCCTTTATTAAAACTAGAACAAGAAAGGATTTTAGTTCTTTAGTTTTTGTAAAAAAAAAAACAAATTTTAACCAACTAATTTATTAATAGTATGGCACCTGAATTAAAGGCGACCATCATTTTGCCTTCACGCACTTATCTGCTTACAGCCTATATCCTATACCGGAATCAAATGTGTATGATTAAACAAAAGTATGGCAAATGGGTTGCTCCATAAAATATGGCCAAGGCTACTAGTAGGAATGCTGTTGGCTTCCAACATACGAAAGCTTGTACTCCAATTCCAAAAATTAATTAATATAAAACCTGTTTCATTGTATTTTGGTGGCTTTTTATTAACTATTAAAAGAATAAACCAGAACAGGTAGGACATTTCTATAATGTAATGTACACAAGCTTAATAGTCAAATTTTGCAAAGAATCGTGGTATGTATGTATACCGTTTTTGTATAAAAGATATAGAAGTGTGCATAGTTTTACTCAGATGGTACATACAAGGTAGCACAAAATAGTTGCGACGGTTTAGACAAATTCAAAATGGTTATTAAGTCCTCTAGGTATACATAAAAATTATCATTATATCTGAATTTGTCTTGTCAAAAAACCCTAGATACCAAGTTTTATTATAACATTAGAAACGTATCAAAAATTTGTAAAATACATTACAAATATTGTTTTTCTCTTGGCCACCCTGTATTTTCCTCAATATCAACTTTTGAATATATGTTTGATCGGTTAAATCTTAACATTTCAGCATGGCAAATTTGTGGTTTCTCTGTGTACTATTAATTCGTGGACACCCTGTATTTGGGTAATATTAGAAAATACATAATTATTTGGTAACGTCAACAATTTAAGGAAATATGTGGAAATAAAAAAAACTGCAGAAGAACTTACCTAAACTGGAGAAAAATCAGACATAAACAGGCAATCTAAATCACGCTTAAAGATCAAATTAGGTGATGATATTAGAATACTTATCTGAAAAAAAAGTTCTAGAAATCATAAAATAATAAGGGAATGACATAAAACGTTTTGGCCGACTAGCGAATTACAGAGACTTGTTCATCTGCTGACTTTGACTTCAAATATAGTCCAATTAAATAGACGCTGAAACACAATTTGGGGGAGTGAATGAATTTTTGAGATAAGTTACTTTAAAGTGTCTACAAACAAAAATATAAAGAAAAAATTTCAACCTCCCGGAAAAGGGTTAAAAAAATAAACTGTTTTTTTGCAATTACTTTAAAACGGTTGGAGCTACAAAAAAAATTCTTTACAAAAGTTGTAAAACTAAAAATTATAAAACAAAATGGTCCCTATCATTTTTCCCCAGATAACATTACGGTTGCCAAAACTTAAGGGATGATAATTTAAATTAAAAAAAAATTATAACTGTTTAACAAATTCATGATTTTGCATTTATTTTTAGACATAATTATCCTTAGAGTGTCTACAATTGAAGTGTAGGAGAGATTTTGTTTCAACCCCCGAAAAGGGGTTAAAGAAAAATAATTAATGTGTTTTTTGAAAATAATTTTGAAATGGGGAAAGTTAAAAAAGTTTTTACAAAAGCTGTAGAGCTAAAAATTCTACATCAAAATGGTCTGTATCATTTTTTTCTCCAGATGATATAAGGGTGGCTTAAACTTAAGGGATGATAAGTTTAATTTAAAAATCATTCCTATTTAGCAAATTTATGTATTTGCAATTTTTTAAAATAATTACCTATAAAGTGTCTATAAACAAAGTATACAAGAGTTTTTGTTTTAACCCTCCGAAAAGGGGTTGAAAAGAAATAAATAAGGTGTTTTCTTAAAATTACTTTAAAACGGTTGATGTTAGAGAAAAAAAAACCAACAAAAGTTTTAGAACTAAAAATTTTACATCGAAATGGTACCCATCATTTTTCCCCAGATAACATTAGGGTGGCTAAAACTGAAGAGATGAGCTCTCACCGTAACAGCAATTCTTTCATTTTTGAAAAAAGGACCAATAATTCCACTTGCTAATATTGCAATCCACACAAAAAGCTTAGTAGAATGAAAAGTTCGTTGATGTTTCTGTCGGGGATTGTAAACTGACCATAATTATCAATAAATGCCATTCTGCAAGCAATTTGTAGCCAAATTTTTAAAAATATGCAACTCCGGGTTAAGAATGCCAGAAATTTTGTTTCTTCAAATTATTAAACACGATTTTTATAGATTGGTCCTTCTAAATGAAGATATTTAATTAAAAAATATGTATCACGTCTAGTTGTTGTGTTAATATATTTTTTCAAAACGTATTTTTAGCTTTAAATTTAAATTTTAAATTTAATACCTAAATAATTAAAAGGTCTAGTTCGTCCCAAGACCCTAAAATAAATTAAATAGTTTATAAGCTTGTTATTGGTTAAATTTTACTTTGTAGTTTTTTTTGGTTTTCTATTTTTTTAAGGGTCTTACGGCAAATCAACCTACAATAATCTGCAAGCATTGCTTCTTAATATTTCTTGTTTTATCGCTTCTCTTTTATTCACATCCAGATTAGCAAGGAAACAAATCAAGGAAAGCTTTGAAAAATGCAGTTTTAGGAACACGGCAAATGCGATTAGAGTATTAATAGAAAATCAAAATTTTTGAGAATTTGTTGGTAGTTTTTATGTTTTTATTTTTTTTAAATGCGATACCGTTTTAGAAAACTGTTTCATGGTGTTTTTTTCCATAATCCAACTTAATTTTAAAATTAGTGTTGTCCAAAATTTGAGTTATTGAAGTACTTAAAATCTTCAACATTTTTATACATGACCCTATAACCAATTAGAAAGTAAAAATATAATATTTTTTTACTTGGAACCAATGATTACCAATTCCAACTTTATATTTCTATAAGTTTTTTTTTATCTTTGTCTTGTATCTTTATTTAACAAATGCCATTGTTCCAATCTAGATTCCAGGAGTTAGGCCTTCGATTTGAAGAGTTTTAATTGTCAAACAAGATCATTTTAATAAAACTGAGTCAGAAAATAAGATATTGTTGTTCAAGCTAGTGGTAGAAGAAGAAGAATTGGGGTAATTATTCGATGGTTGCTTTTGATCTTGTAAAAAACCTCAGGTTGGTTAATTTATCCCTGTTTCTACTAATGCAAACTGTTTTTGTGCCTACAAGTGCGATCTGTACAAAATAAAGTAGTATTTATGCAAGAACGTCACACAAAAATCCCAAATTTTAGCAATCATAAAAAGGCTTTTACACAAAAGTGTGACGTAATAGCAAAAACTAATAACAGATGTGTTATTAGAACCCTTAATGCTTTATGTTTATCGCATTTTTAGGGTGTGCGAATATCGATCGAATTGAATCGAATCGAATATTAATATTCAATTCGAAATTCGAATCAAATAATTCGAAAATTTTCGAATAATTCAAAATTTTTGAATAATTCACGAATAATGCGAACTATTCACTAATTATGAAAATATGAATGGATAATTTATTTTATCCAATTGAGATTCCATAACATCGGGCATCAAAATATTCTACTGACCCATAATATCCTTTTTAATTTAAAATTAATTATCTGAAGAAGACAATTGCTTAATTTTTTATTTTAATATAAATATATATAAAATAAAATCCTTTTTTATATTTTTAATATAAAATGTTTAAAAGACCCTGTACAAAATGTAAAAGATAAATTATTTTTCAAGTTTAGTAACAGATTTATGAAATACTCTGTATGATGAATATGCGAAATACAATAATTTTCAACTACAATAATTCGTAATAATTTGAAAAAATTGAATATTCGAAAACAGTTCGAATTATTCGAAAAAAACTAATTATTCGAGAAAAAAATCAAATTATTCGAAATTTCTCGAATTATTCGAAATGTTTTCGAATTATTCGGGAACTTTCGAATAATTTCAATTTACGAATTATTCGATTCGACTTTCGAACCGAATATTAATATTCGATTCGATACGAATTATTCGCACACCCCTAATTTTATTTAAAGGAGGATATCGTTGCAGACCAGTGTAATTGGTAGATTGCATTGAGTAAAGTCAGTATCTTGGGTTTAAACAAGTTGGCCACCACTGGATTATACTGTCTAGGTTACCTTAGCTCAGTCTAAATTTTTAAAGTTGTTGTTGTTGATTAATTAATTAGAATTTCAGTTTATAAGTATTCATTTATTTTTAGAGGAAAAATTTGCAACAAAAGATCTGCTTGAATTTAAGAACGCAAGACCAGTGATTCCGAGTTCAGCGAAGACCCACGACCAAAGGCACTGGCTCTTGGTCCAAGTGAAGCTAATTAAAACGTGTAAAGTGGATACGTTGGTAAGTTAAATCTAGATTTTTTTTTTTCAGACCGTCCTTTTATTTTAAGACTTAATTAAAGTTGTTTTAGCTTAGAGCTGTTTATAAAGGATTTATTACTTATATATCTTTTGTACCAGTTCTTTTCCACCATTCGCCTTGAAAGATGAAATTGTTTCTACTTCTAAAGGAAAGGCTAAACTATTTGCTAAACGATTTGCTGCCAATTTAAGCCTTTGTCACTCCCGCAAATCATCCTATTCCAACTATTATCCCAGTTTCTCTATAAATTACCCGATATAATTTTTAGGTAAAACACATCAAGGGTATCCTTTTTTTCTTAATACCAAACAAATCACCTGGGCTTGATGGCATACCAGCAGTCGTTTTAGAAAAATGTGCTTTAGAACTTGCACATCATTAAATACTCATTCTTTAATTATAAGCGGCCAAGTTCTTTCTGCAGAGCAAAGACACATTTACTCATGAGGGCGTGACTTTTGAGATTGATCTTAACTGACATAAACACAATATATCTATAGCCACCGCAGCTTCAAAAAAGCTTGGATTTCTCTTTCAAGTATTTTTCTCCTTCTAAATTATTCACTTTGTATATATACATGGGATATATCCCAAATTCGACCCACGTTGGAGTATTGTTCTTATATCTGGGGAATAGCGTCCCTCACAACACTGAGCATTCTTGATTTTGTTTAAAGAAAAGCTGTTTGCCTTATTAACAATCCTTTGCTTACAGAGAGGCTTTCTTCTTTTACCGATCGTCGAGCTGTAGAGAATCTATCGTTTTTTTATAGGTACTTCCATGGCTTCGGTCCAACAAGACAAGCCCGAGAGTTTCTAGCGTGTAGAACCTGCTGCCCGCAGATGTATTTTCTTCCCATGGGCACCGGATAAGGGTGCAAGGGCTTGTACTGTGCACTGACTTTTAAATGAAATAACCGCAAGATTTGAATTCAAAAAAATAAATATATGAAATAGTACACACTGAAGACACCCTCGGTGCGTTAGTTTTTAGGCTTTCAGCCTTTGTAGTTTGATCAAAGATTTTAAAAAAATAGTTCCTCCCTCATAGTAAATTAAAATTCTATGTTTAAAATGAATATCTATTATAATATTTAAACACAAAAAATATTTTTAGAGCATTTAAACAAAAATTATTAAAAATATTTTTTTACTAGTTTACCCGATCTAAAACACATAAATAATAAGTTACTCTGTTTTTTCAAATATATTATTTTTTTAACTTCTAACAGATTTAGATAAATTTAAGGATTTAAATCAGATTTGTTATAATCCTCTGTGGATTAATACATAAAAATAAAATACTTGGAAAAATTATACTAAAATGCATTACAAAAGTAAATTTCAATATAGAATAATATACAAAAGTACCATTTCAAGCTTCTTTATAAATATAATTTAAAGAAAAAGCTTCTGTTTTTGACATAAAAAAATAGGTAAAATAGTAATTTATGTAACAAGTGCATAAAGTGATACTTTTTTACGAATGCGAAGTTTGACAGCACGAACCGTTAGGCGAGTGCGGCCATTTCATGGGTAAAAAAATGACATGTGTTGATACATCGTTTTCAATGTTTTATTTTTTTAACTTATTAATTTTAAATTTTTGCAGCACAGCCATTATATTGAAACAAAGCATTATTGCCTCCTTATTTTTTTAAAGACAATTTTCCTCTTTACAACTATGCAGTGATTTAATTTTAGAAAATTTTATGTAGGTACTTACCTACTTATTGTAGAAATAATACTAAAACAGTATAAATTCTTTTTAATTTCTTAGTCATCCAAATTCATTATTACTATTAATTTTAATACATTGAATTGTATCCGCAGTTGGTTTCTTGTGAAACATTTTTTAAATATTAATACTAAATAGGAAAAATTGCTTTTTAATAATAATCTAATAATTATTGAAACATTAAAAAGCAATTTTTCCTATTTAGTAGTAATATTAATTTTAATTAATATCTATTTAATTTAATTGCGAACTGTCAAATTTTAAAACAAGTGACACATGAACTAAAAGAAATAATGACAAAATCAAAGATAACTTGACCGTTTAGATCAGTTGATGTCGCGTTTACTGTTACATTGCATAAATTGATATTTAGGTTTATTGTAGTAAACATTGAAACAAAATACTAATTCAAAGAAGGGTCAATACAATGCACACGAATATACCTACTCCAAAAAATAAAGAAATAAATATTCACTTTTTATCCTTACCTGAATATTATTACTAATATCACCATTCAAAAATTTTAAAAGAGCTTTAAGAAAATACCACGGTAAGTACATCTAACTTTATTAGTTTCGGAAATACGGCTATCCAAGGCCTTCGGAATCTAACAGGCCACCGCGCTCACTTCGCACTGCTTCGGTAGACGTCCTAACTTTGGATTTATTAGTAGATATATAGTCTGGTCCTTCCTATTAAATCACTCTATCTATAGAAAAAAAACAGCATCAAAATCTGTTGAGAATAGTAAAGTCAATATCGACTTACTTTTAAATATAAACTATTTGTTCAAACACTCAGTATGTTTTTTTGGATAGTATTATACATATAAACCTTTCTCTTAAATCACTCTATCTATTAAAAAAAATAAACATATCAAAATCCGTTAAGTAATATCGGATTTTAAATGTAACCTATTTTTGTGAACACTCTGTATACGTTTTTTTAGGGTATTATTATACAAATAAATCCTTCTCTTAAATCACTCTAATCTATTTAAAAAAAAACCGCATCAACATCCGTTGAGTAAAATCAAATTATAAATGTAAACTATTTATTTCAAACAGCCTGTTTATATTTCTTGGATATTATTATACATGTAAAATTTTCTCTTCAACCAATTTATCTATTAAAAAAAAACACATTAAAATCCGTTGAGAATAGTAACGTCAATATCGAATATTAAATATAAATTATTTCTTTAAACACTCTGCATATGTTTTTTGGATATTATTATACATATAAAATTTCCCCTTGAATTAATCTATCTATAAAAAAAACTGCATCAAAATCCATTGAAAATGGTAACGTCAATATCGAATTTTAAATATAAACTATTTCTTTAAACACTGTATAAGTTTTTGGAAATTATTATACATACAATTTTTTTCTTAAATTAATCTATCTATTTAATCGAGTTAGGGCCAAATTGGCCATTTAATCCCACACCACTATCAAACTTTATTAAAAACGATTAAAAAATATTTAAGGTATTTATAAAAATACGTTTTTTTAGTATAACACTGTATCTTAGAAACAATACATTTCAGGACCTATATTCATATTATGAACTTTTTTGTATAATATAGGCTTATAAATATGCTTTTATTTTTTTATTTTTTTATTATTATTTATACTAAGGAATAACACCCTCTATATTTTTAATGTATTTATTGTTGCAGAATCCCTAAATTTACGTGTAAATTTAACATCTTAAAGTAATTATATATTACTTTTGTCCAGGGGCAGCTGACCCCCCACCCTGCCGGTTCCTGGCTACGCCTATGGGGGTTTTCATAAGTTCTGCTTGGTTTATTATTAACTTAAAATGTTAGGTTAATTATTTTTATCAAATTGTGTATTATAATTGGCGTTTAAAAAATACCAGCACTGGATAGAGCAGAAAAAGTGGCAATCCAGAAGTGCCAACTTATTTTAATATCCCATATTAAATAGGACCAGTAAAAAACTTATTTCTAGTTTCTCGGTTTTTTCCGTTGATCTCCAGACGTACTAGGAATTGTAAAAGTTTCTGAACAGCATATTATTAGGCACATAAAATATAAACTTTGTTTTCATGTAACCAACTTTGTCTCTCCTACCATTTCCAAGATGTCTCTTTTCAATGGACACGTTATAATATTTCTATCTACAACTATTTTTGGGTTATTGACGCTTACACAGTCATATTTACGATACATTATTTAAATAAATATTATTAAGAAAATAGAGGTAATGCAGAAAACAGCTGATACTGCAAAGCCATTGAAATATTTTCCAATTTATAGATTCTATATTATTTTATTGCAATGAATTATTCCTTTTTTTAAATCTTTAAAAAGAAGCAAGCAAAGTCGTTTTTTAATTAGATTTTTTGGGTTTTTGGGGGTTTTTCTTTAATTTGTTCCAGACGACCGGCCAATTCATATAGGAGTCAATAGGACTGAACAGGGTCAGCTCGTATACCCCGGGACCAGGACCAAAGCGGTCCCATTCTTTCCATTTTTTGGCGTGTACCCAACGAAAAGACCATTTAAAAAATGTAATAATAAATATGGTGCTTCATTTAAAAAAATCATTCATGGCGTAAGTCTTTTGTTTTTTATTACAATTTTAACATTTTCCAACCTTTAAGCCTTTAAGACATTCATTGACTTTTAAGATAGTCTTAAAAAATTAAATGGAATATCCCGTTTATAAAATGGTGGGAATTCAGTTATAAAACATTTTTTCGGGTCATCCTGGATACACGAATTTACCATAAAAAAACCGCAGTCAAAAATATAGATTGAAGCATTAAAGCATTTTTTTCAAAAAACAAACTATCGAATTTTAAATGAATTTGTTCCAACACACGTGTCATCAATAGGTTTGTTCCAGCAGAATGTTGGACACATGTTAGCGATAATCATAAAACGCAGAAATTGTTACAAACATTAGTCCGAAATGTTGGCAACAGTTTTCTGCTGAAACGAAAAATAAACATGGCGTGCATACTGCTTATACGTCAATACAAAAAAGGTTATGTTAAAAATTGTCAGTAATGTTTCAAGAAAGTTTGCAAACTTCTCAAGCAGTTTCCAACATGTATCCAACATCTTAAAACTACTGCTGGAACAACAAACAATTGTATAATGTTAAAAACATGGCACTGCTGGAATGACAAATTTGACGTGCGTAGAATCCGAATGGTTACAAACATTTCTGACAGCCTGCTGGAACAAACCTACTGCAATCTAGTTTATTCAGTATCTAATACTTTAAATAATTAATTTTATACGTTAATAGATATGTGTATTACAGCCACCATATACGTATAATTATAATAATTATAAATTAAATTAAGAAATATAAAATACATTTATTTCTCTGACTATAAAAAAGCTATAAAAATAAAATTTTATATTTAATAAAATAGCGTTCTTCGATTGTCTAAAAAGCTGCGTTTCACCATTTAAATAATAAAAATCACAATTTATCCGGGTATTGGTCTTAAAGCTCCAAAAATATTTTCCAATTATTTCGATAATATTTAATACATTTTGAATATTGTAATAAACGCTGTATCTAGGGGTTTTTTGACATAAGTCATTTATATCTGATGTTAATTTTTAAGGAGAACCAATGGCTGAATAGTTCAGGGCCGTAGTAGTGTGATTAAATTATCAAAGTTTTTAATATACTATGTTAAACCGAACATATCGCCCCCTTAAAAGCTTAAGGGTTTTAAATAAGGTTTGTTTGTCACTGTGAGTCACTTTGATTAGGTAAAACACATATTTTAACTACCAGTCTTTTAAATGTCCTAAAATTAGTTTCTATGTCCACTGTAGGTACAATACTATCGATCCCCAAATACAGTTTTGCTATTCGACCGAGAGCCCATTTTAAAGAATTTTAGTCCACTGTCTTTAATTAACACTAAAACACCAACTTTAAGGACTTGATGATTGTCTTTTCATTTGGCACGTATCTGTAGATTTGAAATATAGGTATTCCTTGGACCATCTACTCCAAAAGTGTTGTACAATTTGCTGCATTCGTTGGAAGCGGTAAAGCTTGTTTTCATTTATATCAATGAAGGGACTGGCTAATAATAAAGTGCGTAGGTGTGAAGGAAGCAGGGTCATTAGGGTCATCAGAAAAAGGACAGAGGGGTCGAGAATTTAAACAAGTCTCTATTTGGAATAAAAACCGTGATAAATTCTACAAACGTAATTGATGCATTTCCAACCACTCGTTTTAGGTGATATTTTACTGACTTCACGCCAGCCTCTCAAAGACCACCGAAGTACCATAAGCCATCCATAAACCACATCGCACCGCGAACGTTAGCGTGAACAGTTCAAGCACTTCAAGCTCAAAGCCTGGTTCAAGTTTCTTCGATCCAAATGAACGGGAATAGCCAATATGGTTCACTCGACTGAACGTAGATCACAGAACCAGTGAGAACAGAGAACACAAAAACTAAAACGCGCGTCCGTTCCTCGCCCGTTCGGTTCGAAAAGAACAGGCTGTTCAGTTCTCTTTAAAGAACGGTTCTTTTTATAACAACTCTATGCGCCACTGGAAAGGGTCCCAGTGAATGACATGAAGAGCGGGAGTTCTGTTGTCGACAAATGGGAATTCACTTCTGAAAATTTTTCTGCGATATAGTTTGGTTACACGAATAAAATAATATTACAAAATATGTTCACAATATTGGAAAAAGTATTCCCAGTATCCAACATTGATGTTGTTACAGTGTAACCATAAATTATCGAAATCTTCTCAGATGTAACTGTTGTGTTGTTAGTTACAATATAACAAAAACTTGAATGTAACAGTGCAGTGCTGTGGGAATTGACATAATCTGTTCCATCACCCATACATGACGGTTTAATTAGAAAAATTTAACATTTTTACAGTGTAAAGTAATAATACCGTTGCGGGAATGATTCCTTGCTTAGCGGGAATGCTCGTAACTAGCATTGGATAATTTGGCGTATCTGACAAATACAGCTAATTTTCAATTTCGCAGGCATTCTACGTAAGATCCTAATGGCAGCCAGAAATATAAGGATAAGGATAATCTATGGTAAAAATATATAAATGACATTTATTTTCTCTCTAAGTAGTAAGATTGGGCCAATTTGCCCTTAAAATAACAATAATAAAAGGTTTTAATCGCCCGGTAATTGCCCGACATGCGCACATGAAGACATGCGCAATAAGCAAGACCTTATTAAAACTAAACATAAGGAATAAATTCGTTTGCCAAGGTCAAGGTTGGGGTAATGTTTACCCCAATTTTGTCGAATTTGAATACGCCCTTACCTAAACCTTTTCTAGTTCTGTCAGGAATATTCGAGTAGTAAACCAAACTGAACCATGCAGATCTTGCTCCGTTAAGTTCTAAATTTAAAAGCAGCTCTCTTATTGTTTTTAGCCTACAGCGCAGAACTGTGACGTCAAGAAAAACTTCGAACCGGTTTTGATTTGATTTAAAATAACGAAAAATTAAAACCGACATTATTTTTAAAATTAAAGAAAACCAAGATGAAAAGTCGTGTATAACCTTACATATATCTAAAAATAATTAAAAGAAAACAACTATCCGGTAAATTTGAAATAAATACAAATAATTTTTAGGTATGGCCATATCGTTATCTAATTCTACAGTATTTAGTATAGGGCAGGCACGGGTGAAAGTACGGCCTATCACTTAAGCCATTTTTTTGTTAATACAGTTCAAAACATTTTAAAAACATTTATCTTTAACCAACTCTCATATTTATATTGTCATTTCGAATGTGGTTTGAACCACACGACGAATACGGTTAACGAGAAAAAATTACCTTAGTTTGCTTTAATGCCAATTAATATACAGGGTGTTACAAAAAACATGGACCATCGCTCGTGGAGTAATTCTTTAATAAAAATAATAAAAAAATTCCTATGCACATGGGTCCGAAAACGCATGGTTTCCGATATCCAGGGAGTTAAAGTTTCAATTTTTTTCAAATGACTTAAAAACCACTTAACCGATTTTAATGAAACTTGGAACTTTAAAGTGTATTAATAAAGTACATAGTTTTAGATAAAAATCTGCTTAGAGCTGAGGCAGTGGCGTGCGTATCGGATAACTGTAAAAATGTATTTAGAGAAAAAGTATGTGCGCCACTGACTATTGCCAATATTGATGCACCAGTTATGAAGCTTATTACATAAGCCATAAAATACCACCTCTTGGTATTTTTTCGTTTAGGGTTTCCCCTAGCAGATATGTTTAATTTTAAAAAAATGTGGAAAGTACCCATCCGGCGGCGTAATGAAAAAGTATTCGTAAAGACACAATGATTATTTAAAACTCTTGTTTTTGTACAATGCACAATTGACTTTAAGCTAAAGAAAATGTCGAAAGTGACTACCGGTTTTCAAGTCATTTGAAAAAAATGAAAAAAAAATTGAAACTTTAACTCCTGTATATCGGAAACCATGCGTTTCCGGATCCATGTGCAAAGGACTTATTTTTATTATTTTTTAGTAAAAAATTACCCCACGAGCGATGGTTCATGTTTTTAAAACACCCTGTATAAACCAAATATTATTTGACTTTTCTTCAGAATAAAATAAAGAAGTTTATTTAACATTTTAAGAAAATTAAAACTTTTATATAATATGAATAAATAATAGTTTAAAAAAACTAAAAAACACGCTTTTATATGCAACCGAACTAAAAATTAGAAAATAATTATTTTTCATTACAAAGAGTTTGTCACTTCAGAGTAAAAAGCGTGGGGTGCATTTTACTATTTTTTTCATAACTTTTCCCTCATAGATATTTGCAAATAGAATAATTATAACATTTAATACATTAAGCACCCCACGCTTTTATTCTGAAGTGACAAACTCTTTGTAGTGAAAAATAATTATTTTCTAATTTTTAGTTCGGTTGCATATAAAAGCGTGTTTTTTAGTTTTTTTAAAATATTATTTATTTTTCATTTTTTAGTTCGATATATCAATTAGTTAAATGCTCCAGTTTATTCACTAAAAATTCCTTCGCCATTTTGTCAAGAGACACAGAGGATCTGTAAAGGAATTTATTTATCCTGGCGGTCCTAATCAGGATAACGGGATACTGTTTTTAAATTATTGCATTGTCATCGGTCCTTTATACGTGTGCAAAGTTTCAAAGAAATTAAATGGCTGGAAGTTGGTAAAAATTAGGCTCAAAGATTCCGTTACATAGATAGATAGATAGATAGATAGTTACAACCCAAGCTAATAAAAGCGTGTTAAAAACTATTCCGCTTTTACACAATATAATAAAAGTTATGATTACTTTAAAAGAAATAAACTAATGAAATATTTAATATTAATAACTATATATTATACTTTTTAATACAATTTCTTGTGTTCCAAAAAATATTCTTTAATGTTAGGGAGGACTAACAAATGTCTTAAAATAATCTAGACTTGTACAAAACTTCCTATAAAAAAATCATTATTTTTCTGTAACTTTAATACGTTGTAGCTCTAAAAGTAAGTTCTTTAGAACATACGTGCACATTTTCTTATATTTTATTGTAGAATTACCTCTTAGAGTTTGTCGGTAAAGTTACTGGACACTCTGTATATATTTCGGGAACTGTATATTACATTTTTAAGAGGTTATTGTTTACAAAGAATTATTTATTTACATCATGGGCGTAGCTACCGCCGTATTAGCCATATCAATAATACGGGGCCCTGGGCTATGGGAGCCCCCAAATGTGTGTAAGCAAAAATTAGTAATAGAAAACTGTAACATTGTCGGTTAAATTGGGAAAGTGGGTCCCTTTTTTATAGAAATTAAAAAAGAAAACAATGTTTTTGGACAGTGGGAACTCTTTTTTTGGCCCTTCCAAGAAGAACGTGAGCACCTTTTTTCGTTTTCAATTTTTTTAAGGCCCCCTAACTCTTTGTGATACGGGCCCCCTCAAGACACGCTACGCCCCTGATTCACATAAAAAACCTAACAATGTAAATTATGTTTAACCTACAATTCAATAAAACTTTTTAATAGAATACTTTAATATAGAAGTGCCATAGTAGCGTTGGGATGCAGTAGATCGTAGATATCTTCATTGATAATATTAATAACGCCATTGAGAACACTTGAAACGACGGTCTGTATTACAGCAATAATCAGTGGATGAATAATTGTAGTAACCAGTTCACTTAAAAGGGTAATAACTACTTCTATTATACCTCCCTCAACGTGAATGCTTACATGTCTAAAAAGATACAAAATAAACATATTTTAATATGTGTTATTTAAAAGCTTTTACTGAGTTAAGCAGTAAGGTGGAACGAAAAAAATTTTTACAAATCATTTTTGTACAGTCTTCAAAATGTGCCTCTGGATATAAAAAAACTCGTTTTAAAATCTAAACGGCTTAACTTTTTATCTTAAGGTTCCTTATTAGTTCTAAAGTTTGCAAAACCATGTGAATATTATTGAGCGCCGATATGCGTATAGTGTGTAAGAACACAACTGCAATTTAAACGAAAATATATTTAAAATTAATAGTAATACCAAATACCATGGTAGGTATCATGCCATGTCTTCCTATTCAAATTTTTATTATTATTATTTTTTAAAATTTTAATAACCTTGTATATTATTTTATTTTTACTAAATATTTCTTTAAAGCACTTACAACGAATTAAACAAATTTATTGTAATGAAAGCAAATCTGTCAAATTAAAATAAATTTATGTATTTATTTTGTTTGTTGCAAGTATATTTAAGAAGGCCCAAAATTTTGTACAAATATGATTTTTCAATAAAGCAAATATACTGTAAAAATAATCTTTTATTTAAAAATTCTTGGGCATAAACGTCCTAAATAAAAACCCCTTGTCAAATTTTGTTTATTAAAAGTCACGTATATATTTCTTTTAAATTGACGTTTTGGCAAAATAAGTCTTCATCAGAATATTATTTCCACAATAAAAAGAGAACAAAGAGGTACAATTTAAAAAAAATGAGGCTTAATGTATATACCTTTAAAACATAAATTCGTGATAACCCACACACATTTTCAAAAAACAATACAAAACATTGAGATCTTTCACATAGGTATATGTGTAAATTTAGCAACTACTGTTTTATTGTTTTTTGAAAATGTCTGTGGGTTACCACGAATTTATGTTTTAAAGGTATGTACATTAAAGCTCATTTTTTTATTTTAATTGTACTTCTTTGTTTCTTTTTATTGTAGAAATAATATTCTGATGAAGGCTAATTTCGCCGAAACGTCAATTTAAGAAGAAATATATACGTGACTTTTAAAAAACAAAATTTGACAAGGGTTTTTAAGTAAAACGTTTATGATGAGGAATTTTTAAATAAAAGAATATGACAAAAATTAAGTCCAAGAAAACAGAAAAGAAAAATAGTAAATAATAATGTGCATAACAAATTACTTTATTTAACGAACAAACATGTTTGGTTTCAAATTCCTATGAAACTTTTAAACAAGTAATTCATAATTAAAAAATAAATAAATAAAAATTTGAATTAAAGACCATGACTTGGTATTTAGGTTTTCCATTTGTTACACACTGTATTTAGCCGTTTTTATTTTGTAAAGGCAAGCCGCAATTTGAGACGCGTCCAACGCGTGCGACGCGAGAAACTATGTCACTGTCACAAAAATCAAAGTCTTTTGGAGTAGATATGTCGCTAGTTAATTTGCGCTGTCTATTTTAATTTTATAAGGTGCAAAAGTACGCGCTGTGCTGTGGCGCGACTTAGGTCGGGCCACACATAAAGCCCGATTTCACAGTGATAGAGGAAAGTAAGGCAAATTAATTCGAAAAAATTTAAAAGCACATTTCATGCCTTAAAAATATATAAAGCATTTTTGTCAAGCCTAAACATATTTTTCTACTTATCTCTGCTCCTTTTTATCCAAACTTTGAGTGTAGTGTAGGTAAAAGTCTTACATAGCCACACCGATGCCCCACAAGACCCGCACCGTATCACGACACTGTCTTAATGCGTTTTGTTTAAATTTTTAATTTTAACGGTCTGAGACATGCCCAGTTAATGAAATCATACGTGGATCGGATGCCGTATAGCGTCGATGTTCCTTTAGCCAAGCTTTGAGTTTTTCCGGGTGTAATCTTTTGTTTCAGTTCCTTGCGTATAAAAATAGAGAGTTAGCTATTTAAGGTAAGTTGTTGTAAACAAACAATACAAGAAAAAGTAATTTAATAAATATTAAAAAGTGTAAAATTAATTTTATTGTTACATCTTGTGAATATTATGTGAGTAAAACTTAATTCTTACTACACTGTAATTTTTATGTGTGGTATGTGGTCGGGCATGGTGTGGTAATATTAAGTGTATGGTATTTGATTAGAACGGCACAACGGTGGATATGTGTGGCCAAACCTTAAAACAGTGTTACCTTATTCGTGAAGGTTTATTTTACGATCAGGTGTTGTGTAAAGCGTAAAATAATTGACTCATATTACTGCAGTTTGAATAAATACAAAACTTTTTGCACCGCATTCTCCTACATTTCACTAGGGAAACTCACGGCCACGGGCTCATTGCGGTTGTGTGAGGCCCGACCTTATACGTGTCTCAATTTGCGCCTTGCCATGTGGTACCGTGTTAATAAAAAAAATGAAAATATAATATCAAGGTAGTATCAAAAGTACTTTTTTGCTATTAATAACAACACTTTAATAAAAACTATTTTAAATAGGAGAACTTACCCGGTATCCATCATATTAAGTTTGTTTAGTTTAGCTTGATAAGTGTTAAAGTCAAAAGTCATCTCAAGGCTTATTTTGACGCTATCTATGTTACCACTTAGTTTTCCTGAGTGACCAATAAGCAGAAGAAAAACATAGAATTTGTATTCAAACTAAAACAGTTTTAAAATTATAAGACTAAATTTCGAACTCGGTTTGTCATTGTATTATTTTTTACTGGATACTAGGGGTGTGCGAATATCGTTCGAATCAAATCTAATCCAATATTAAGTTTTTTTGGTATAGTTAAATACTAAAAAAATACATTTCACTGAACAACTTCTGCCTTTAACTTTTTCTTGTATCTCCTAGGGTTTTTTCCAAAATTACAGTATTTAATTTTATATGGGACAACCTGTACATAAACACAATTTATGCATGTGCATTATTTATGTACATTTTAGTTCCCTAGACGGTAAAAATGCATTTTATTGTCAGTAGGAAAAAAATAATGTAATGCCATCATCTAAAAGGCATATTTTTGCCAAAACCTTTTTAATGATGGATAGGGTTACCAGATGAAAATTTGTTTTTTCAGGACAAGCCTTTAAGAAAATCCGGACAAAATCCGGACGCCATATTTTTTAGCAAAGTAACAATGTTCACCTTATCTTGGTAATAGTTACCATTTAATTTTTCTAATAAAATAAAACAAGACCAAAAAATAAATGTTTTATTTAAATTTTTAATTGAAACTTACAAAGTAAAACAAGTTACAACACACAAAAAAACTGAATTACTTCACAGGTACTTTTCGCTGCTTTGTATTTTATTTAAAAGAGTTAAATTTTCCGGTAAAAGCACAAAATTGTAAAACTCTGAACAGTTTATATGTTTTAAGTTATAAATAGTCATAAGTATTCCTTTCACAGAAGGTAAAAGCAGTCTATTTCTTTCTTTGGTCCACTGAGCAGCAATAAGTGAAAATATTCGTTCAACATTTGCATTGTGAGATGGGATTGCAAAAATAAATTGGGCTGCTTTTATTAACTGTGAAAAAATTTCTTCAGAAATACTTGCATTAAAGTATTTTGCCCATTTTTCGTGAGCAGGCAAATTGTGGTCATTGGAGTCAAAATTTTCTGATATATATTTTTTAAATTACAAAATTCATCAAAAAATTTGGCATCATCTATTTCGACTCCTTTTGATATTAAATATATTAATGAAGGCATAACATCACTGTCCCAAATACACTTGGTAATATCAATTAGGCTCATCCATTTAAAACAATGGAATTCTTCAAATGGTTTAAGCCAGTTTTTAAGTATGTAATCGAATTTTTATACAAATTAAAAAACTCTAACTTTAGCTGATCACATTCGCGTTCTAAACCATTTTCGATGCATTTATTTAAAATTTCACGCACTTTTAGAGGTATGAATTTATTAGCTCTTCTTTCTTCTAAAGTGGAAACAACATTTTCTAAAACTGTCATAGTTTCAATTACAGAATTGTTCTGACGTTCAATTCTTTCTACATTTGGGTGAAAAACAGACATTAAAGAATGAACAAAGAGAAGATAAGCTTCTGCAAAATCGTTTTCAAAAAATAATTTAAGTATATTAGGTGCATCTTGTTGAGACAAAAAATATGCCTTAAGAGGTTCAAACATTTTTAAAACCCTTTCAATAGCCGGAAACAAAGATAGCCATCTAGTCTTTGAGTGATATAAAAGAATCTCAAATTCTGTTCCCACAAATTCACAAAATTCCTTAAGTGTTTCAACTCGTACGGTATAAATACTAAAATAGTTAAATATTTTGAGTATTATGCTTTCTATATCAACTTTCAATTTATCACAGCTATGGTGCACTGCATTATTAAGTACATGAGCTGGGCAACCTACACCAACCAAATTTTGATTATTAATTTTTGTTTTTAATTTGCTATAAACATTATTTTGACCTCTCCTTTCCATTCCACCAAAATTAGTATTGCAGTTATCCCCTGAAAATGCTACACATTTTCTTTCTAAATTATTTGTTTTCAGAACATCTAAAATTAGATCAGAAATGGTTTCTGAAGTTTCATTTGGAGAGCTCTTAATGTCCAATAATTTACATTGAATTCCTCCATCCTTATAATCAAAATATTGTATCAACATTGGAAACATTTTTAATGCATTATGATTGCTTGCGTCTGTAGCCACACCAATAAATGATACCTTCTTAATTCCCTGAAGAGTCAGTTCAAGAGTATATGGTCCAATTATATTATTTATAATTGCCTCCGCCTTAGTCCGCCCACAAGTAACCTTTTTGGCTATGGTTGAATCATGGTAAATTTTTTTGTTTAACTGAAACCAAAAATATACTAGTAATAAACTACCCCTATAAAGTAGTTATTTATACAATAAGTGCATAAAGTTTTCTTTTTCGTGAATGGAAAGATTGCGAGCATTAACGTTAGCGAAAAGCACGTGTTGTATACAATATTTTATCTACTACCCAATTTGTAATAATTTTTTCGTTAAAAAACTAATTTACAGTTGTTTGATCAGTACACGTCATGACATTTAAAAAACAATACCGCACTTTGGCCTTCTTGAAGCGTTTTCATGTCGCTTTCGTTCCGGTTCCGGTTGGCAGATAAACAATGGATCGTCTGTCACTAGTCAACCGATCGGTTGACAAGTGACGGACCAACCTTTGTTTAACTGTCAACCGAAAGCAGGACCAAAGTGACGTGAAACCGCTTTTTGATAGTTTACAAAAGAACAAAAGATTCAAAAGATAGTCCGAAATGGCAACCATTGCACTGCTGTCTGGTCATAGTCATAGTACTCAATAATAATCAAGACCATTTCTTTTTAACAAGTTAAAAAAATTGGTCTTTATTTTACGCTTTTGTAGTTTTGTATGAATAAAAAAAGGTGTACTTTACGTATGGAAATACGTGAAAAAGGACGCGTTTTTAATTATTTTTTCATTTATACTCTTTACAAACACCCTGAAGGGTAATTACATGTATCGAGTTTTTAACGCCAAATATTTTAATAATTATAAACTAACCTTTATTGTGCAATCCATGGACTTATAAGATTGATGATGGCAGACAGTATGGAAAGCCAATGTTGCTTCAGCTGCTTTTATCGATTTGTTTTCTCCTGAAGTTACCACAAAATTTCTAAGACCAGAAGTTCCCGCTTGAGCATTTAACATTTGTTTGTGCTTTTCCTTTTTATATGGGTCTCAATATCAAGCTTACCCTTATGGGCAATTGATATTGAACAATTGCAAACATTGCAAATTACCTCGCTACTGGTCTTTCCTTTCTTAAAGGAAGGATACAATTGAAAAATTTCATCCGAATAAGTACATTTGCGTTTCGGCATTACAAAAAACTATTTTATAAACCTTTAAAACGATGCGCAATCAAAAATTAGCTCACTGAAATAGCAAAACTCTTAAACTGCGTGAACACTCGGAAAATAATGTAAATAAATCTATTGGTGATTCCCCGCATTCTCGCTGCCGACCTTGGCTGACTGCTGCGCCGCGCTTGCCAAACGATAGTCACCGCGCCTTTTTATTCGGCTAAAGGTGAATTTACACTTCTAAATTTATAAACGATTTTTTACATTATTTTATTATTTTATGTTTTTTGGTGATTGGTTTTTGATATTTTCTGTTATTTGTTTTTGTCGTTTATAAAGACAACTACTTTAAAATCCGGACGTTAGTGAAAAATCCGCCCGGACGCAATTGAAGAAGTAAAAATCCGGACATGTCCGGATTAATCCGGACGTCTGGTAACCCTAATGATGGATGCCATCATCCTAAATGCATTTTTTCAGCATAACTTATTAATGATGGATGCCATCTCATTTTATGCAACACGTGGCCCAATAACGGCTAATTGCCCATTTTGATGTCTTTTGATACCTTTTTGCCAATGCCTTGCCGACAAGAAATGTTATATGGGTATATTTTGTGCGTAATTATTGGGATTAAATATTTCCAATAACACTTTTAATTATTTTTTAACAATTGGTGATATTTTAATTTAAAAGATTGCTGAAAACGTAAAATTCGATTATCAGTACTTACATTTAATTTATCGAATTCTACTGGAATCTTAAAATCCAGTATCTTTGTACTTCTTTTGTAGCTAGCAACAACATCACCATTTCTCGTAAGCGTTGATATTCCTTTAAATGTGCCATTTGATAATGTTACTCTTGCAAGCAGGAACTGTATAAAATCAGAGTATTTCATTTGTTGCACTTCATATTTCTATTTATCTGGATTATATTACAATTAAAGGTCGATTTATACATATCCGTGCCGTGTTATGTCAGTGCCGGACAGAAAAAAAAACTATGTATATTGTATATTTTATATGAAGATATTCATACAGAGACGTGTCCCGGAAGGGGCTTGTCAATGCCCGAACAGAAATTAATACTAAACGTTATTTTTGGTTTCGGGACTGACGGTGTACGTATCGAACATACAGGGTAAAAACTTTAACTTCTTTGCTTTCGCCTCTTTTGTTTTGGTTCTTTCTCTACATCCAGTAATAAAATTAATACACTTTTCACTCCTGCTCGTCCGAACACTGCCGCAACTCGGATATTAATAAATATTATATCAAAATACTCGGACCCGGACTTGACACTAAACGTAATGTATAAATCAACCTTTATTAACATAGGTTTAGGCACATAATTCCTAAAGTCATCAGTGTATTTTTATGTCCCCCTCTTTTCTTATTTTGTACGGATCAATTTAAAAAATTTAAACCTTAGGATATGAAATTGATGCATTAATACTATATTTTGGAGTAAAAACGGCATATGAAAATTTAAAGATAGCTGCTGGTAGGGTTGCCAACCATACTTTATAATAACGTATCTTACTTTATTTTTGGTAATTATACTTTATATTTTTGCATACAAATAAAGTATGTAAAAATACTTTATTTTCAACCTTTAATGTGGATGCGTTAAATTATGGATAAGTTAGGTACCTACTTATTATTTATTGGTATTTTAAAGTTAAAACAGATTATGAAAACGACTTATAATTACTGAACGAAATGTAAGATGTCATGTTAGATGTTAATGTGACAGTGACAGATGACATGTCATAGATGTCATTATCGACGTAATTGAAAATTGTCCGGTATTTTTGTTTATAATTAAAAAATTCAGTATTAGAATCCGTAGTAAAGCCTACTACAAATGGCAATATACTATACTTAATCTGATAGCTTACCAAATATAAAAAAAAATATTTTTTATGTACTCTCCGTTTTCGCCACTTTAGCTTTTTCAATAATTAGTCTGAAGTGGCGAGAAGAGAAAAATAGTGCGTCAATAAATTTAATTAAAAACAAACTGTTTATTAATTTAAATTTAAATGATGATTGTCAAACCAGCTTTAAAATATTTAAAAATAGCAAAATATTGTTAGCAAGTGCTAAAAGCACACAAAAATACGTTTTTAATACTATAAAAACATAAAACTTGAAAAATACTTTATTTTCTTTTAAATACTTTATTTTTTCATTTTCAAACGATTGTATACGTTTTTTGTCAAAAAAGTTGGCAACCCT
>JACEGR010000497.1:0-256032 GCA_014170235.1 Listronotus bonariensis | reverse complement strand
CGTCGGATTAGACTGGGTTCAGATTACCGCGGGTCCACTGTATTGCAAAAAGGCTAATTTATAACTGTTGGGAAATTAATTTCTTGGCAATTTCAATACATTCCCAAATAATCCTAAAAATATCAATGTAATAAAAATACTATTAGCATCTTATTAATCGTTATGTTCTTACATCGTCCTACTTTTCCCATTTTATCAATTCGGATTATATCTATTGCAAACATAAATACATAAACCAAGATGTCATTTCTGGTTTTTAACACATTAATTTCAAGGTTTAAACGTACTAAAAACCGCTTCCAAATTGCGTAGGATCTTCTTAGTACATTCATTGTTGTATAATTATCTATCATCGTTATGTAACCTAACCTTATATTGTTGTAAATACCCGATAATTGATTGAACTTTCTATTTTGTTAGGTTAAAAGACACCAGATCTAATTATAAATTAACAAACACTGTAGTGGTTTGATTTAGTTAACGAATATGCGGTATTTTTATTTTTTAATTAAAAATTATTTTATAAGTATTAGGGTAAAAGTGTCGAACTGAGGAATTCGGGAAAATATGAAAAAAAAGCTACAATTTTCTAGAAAATGATTAGTCTTATTCATATTAACAAGGAGTATCTTACATTAAATTTCCTTATGTAGCATTTTGCAAATGCTATGATATCCTGTGCCTTTGGTCTCAAATTTTTTGATAGTCGTATCGATTGTTGATTTTCCGGGTATCGGTCTATTCGGATACTGAGCAGTGAACATTTCTGACACCTTTAGATAACTATTTCCTTGATAGGACCATTTAATCATTAATACTTTTTCTTCAGTAGTATAACTCATGGTTAATCTTTTCGCTTTACGATTTTTTGACAATAATAAAGCACTAAATTTCAAAATGACAACGTTATGTCACGCTAACTGGTATTTTTATTGTTGTTCATAAATATGAGGCGATAATAATGTAACAATTTTTTAAAATATATTAGCATCTAACTAGCAAACGGGTTATCCGAAAAATCTAAAGTTTACCATGGACGTAGATTTGCATGCTCTTCAATAAACTTTAATAGAATTTTTCTCTAAAATAATTAGGGAGCCAATAATTGACCCCATTAAAAATTACATGGGATTTCCTATGTCCCGCCCGGTGATGCATTACCCGGTATATGCACTTTAGGTTTAAACGGTACTTTAAATCCCTATTTTCCGGGAAAAGTGGTAGTTTAAATCCCTAAGGATTTAAACTTTAATTTAAATCCCTAAGAATTTAAAGTAAATTTTGTAAGTATTTATCAGTAGTAAATACGGTAGCTGAAAGTTTTAATTAGATACTGAACACAACTGGCTTCGATTAGCGTGCTGTCATTCATGTCTGTCAGCTGTCGTGTAATCTCCAATGAGAACATTTATTTCTATTTTTATTTAATTATTTATTATAAATATTTATTTAACGTTTTACCTATCCTAAAGTGCACAAAATAGTACATACACTTCAGGACTAAAGTTTTTAAATCCCTCGACAAATTATAGCCCTTCCGTCGCGTCGGTCGGGCTATAAACTTTTTGTCTCGGGATTTAAAATACTACTTTATTCCCTAGATAATAATTTTTAAAATTCAAGCTTTAGTTTACATTAAATGTCTACAGAAAAAATTAACATTTAATTTAATTTCAGAATATCTTAAAAGTAAAGTTTGAATTTTGAAAATTTTAAACCTAAATAACAGTTTACTTTTTATTTTTTTAAATTTTTATTTAATTTTATATTGACAACGGTGGCAGATTTGCTACCAAAACGTCGATTTTTAGTTTTTTCTAGTTGCTTATTTTCAATTTTTTGGGTTTTTAGGTTTTTTTTTATTATTTGGTTTTAGGAAAAACAATAATATTTGGCGTGTACCGAAACAAATAATATTCATTAAATGAAGCCGCCGAAATAATACAGAAAATATCTTCGAATTATTTTTACCCGTAACTTCTTTACTATGGGACGTCCCAGACTACAATTTTGATATTCTCATCTCAGAACCTGATTAAGCGCCACGAGTTTATAAAATATGCAAAATTTCTTTATTTTTTGAGAACGGTTAGTTCTGGTTAGTGAGAAAATGCAGTTTTAAAATGTCATGTTACTCGCCATTTTTATCGATATATTTAAAAACAAACGATGGTAGAAAAGGGCTAACGCCTTTCAATAAAATGACAGTCTTGCTAGTAATTTCGTGGACACCTTGTAAAATTGAAAAGCTTTAACAAACAAAAAACGTTTAATTGCCCATATCTTGCCTCGTATATACAATACCAATTAATTAATTAACCAATATAAACAAAACAATTTTGCGAAAAGATGTGCTGTAATAGTTCCGTTAATTTATGGAAACCTTGAAATTAAAATTCTGCTTCCAAATGCCATTTTTATTGTTTAAATACCATCGTGATATTTTTAATATTAATAGGCAATTTGGATAATCAAATACCGTATTACCAAGAATATTTAAATATAATTTTATTTGACATTTTGTTTACCTTCAGAATTTCACTTTTGTCATTTTTGGTGGAATGTTTGTAAGTAAAAGTGTAACAAAATCTTTAAATGTCATTATTGAGATTTGTAACAATTGATTGAATTAAAAATTGGGGGCGTCCTTTTGACGAGTCTACCAGGAATACTCATACCGCCATATATGAAACCGGCGCTTTAATCCTTACGCCCCCTTAAATATGTCATTTCTGAGCCTTTAGGGTTTGTGATAAAAACACTTTTATTTTTGATTTACTGAAAAGATTGTGTATGATAACCTATACGTCCGACAAAAACGTGACGCGTTCGCCCAGTCAGACACCCGAAACATGTCAGTTTTAAGCCTTATAGTTTCGTAACAGTAACACCTACCATTTTTGGCACAATGTTTAAACATGACATGCTAAAACATTGTGGTAAACTTGTCCAACAAAAAAGGTTACGCTTTCGTCCAATCCGATCTCCACATGTCAATTTTAAGCCTTAATTATGGTTTCGTGACTATAACTTGTCGGACAAAAGTACCACGTGTTTCAATAACAATTTCTAAAATCATTTATGTTTATGTCCGACAAAAATATGGACGGTCCGACAAGTTATCCGGTCAATTTAAGCATTAAAATATGGATCAAATAACGTAATTTCCGACAAAGACAAATTTTTGTAGAGACCTTGGGTTTACCGTTACCAATAAAGTGCCAAAAGTTCCCATCGATCCCATGTGTGGTTTGACACTTACTTAAGGTCAAAGGTCAAAGTTTTAGGTTTTTGTGATTTTTCTCAAAAACTGTCAGTTGTATCGAAAAATATCACAGATACGAGTTGTAGATCTCAAAATTCTTTATAAAAATGGTTTTCATGATTTTTTCTTTAAGACCTATCATTTCCCAGATATTGCGCCTATAAGAATCACGATTTATACAGCGTGTCTTCGGAAGTTCTTAACAAATGGGAAACTTTTTTATTATGAATTTTAGGAAAAAAGTGTCTCTTTATAAAAAGTCCTGCTTGATGAGAAAATATATTTTCATAAAAATATTTGAAGGTTGGATGTACAGGGTGGCTTAGAAATGACTTGTTTCCAAATTAAAATAAGGGTTATTTCCTAACTACGGTACCAAACTTTAAAGGGTGATTTCTTATGTCATTTTATAAAGATAAGTGTCTATAAACATATGTCCGGAGTTGCTTCGTTTTTGAGATACAGGGCGTTAAATATTTTTTAAAGGTCTGTTTGTTTTTAAATATCTTAAATACGAAGCCAGACACAAAAAAATGTACTACACTAAAAACTTGTATTTTTAGTTGTTTTAAAGGAAAAAATAAAAGAACTGCATGAAAAGCCAGTGGCGTACATTTTTCTCTCAATAATATTGGCTGTTGTGCCCACTGTATAAAACTGTGGCACGTGGCTTACTCGTCGGGTTAAATATTTTTTCTGCAATAAATCATTGTTCACAAATGGGTTTATTTGCTTTACCATTTTTGGGTACTTGGCGGCATCGCTTTCAGAATGAATTACATATGGTTCTAACTTTACCTATTAGATGTCAGATTCAGTACCAACTGCAGGTACAATACAATTTTCAAATCAAGCGTCATTTTACATATTTTACTTTTTTTGTCGTCGGCACTTTTTGGCAGAGGTTGATAACTACCACCTATACCCCCCGTATATCCGCCCCTGGTTTTGATATAAAGCATACCCGATGTTTATTCAGGGGACTCCTTTACTATTTTTAATGGCTAATTGAGATTATTTGTATAGAAATAAAATACTAATTAAGAAATATTTTCTTTGTTTCAGACTGCAATTAACACAGAAACCACAACCAGTAGTAGTAACAGCACTAAAAATAGCACAGAAATTACCTTGACGGGGATTCCCCAAATAGACTACATACATGATCCGAATTTGCCCCAAGAACTGAATGGTTACAATTTGTCCGACTACCCCTTTTATGAAAGAGTAAGTAATACTAAAAATTCATAATGATTTAGGACAGAGCTGTACGCAGGGGGTAATGGGGCAATTGCCCCCCTGGAACCTTTTTTTGTCTTTTTTTGCCCCACCCTAAAATTATTAGATTAGAGAATTTATTCTTTCGTCTTGTTTTGTTAACTTCAACAAAGATTCGCAAATAGGGTCGCTTTTTCTGGTTGATACCATTAGGTCTTCTTAATCAGACTTTACAAACTTGAGAGTGGCTCCTTGGTACAACTTGCTTGGGTTTCCTCAACTAGCCTTGCAAACCTCAGACGAAAAAGGATTCTGTTGTTTCTTCTTCTTCCTGACAAAACCTGCATAGGAGGATTTGTTTTGCCAGGCCAATGCGTAACTAAAACCCCTCCCACCAACCTCTTAACTTTCAATCGGTAATTTTTATAAAAATTTAGGGACTTTATTAACACAGCATTTTGGATTGTTGTAGGTAAGAAATACTAGATATAAATGGCAAATGGTTGGACCCAGGTTAAAAAAATGGAAAGGGTGTTCTTGTGGCACATTATTTTAAAGCTCCAGCCGGGTACCAAAATACCTGATGTTCACGGCTATTTCCCAAACCAATAAAATTTGATAATATAATTAATGTGATATGTTCTTAAAGCTCTTCGAAAGATCTGTATAAGAGTGCTATAATAGACAGGGTGTTAAAAAATATACGTTTTATCCTATTCTGTATAATATCAATATTAAAGAGTTTTAAGAAAATCCCACTGTAATTATACTTTTTAGTTTGGAAATATGGCCACCCAAATTAGGGGTTTGGATACTTAATATTTATGAAATTATTCACCATTTTGTAGTAGGTGAAGATATTGTATAATCCTTACAAGACCCCCCATTTTCATTTTTTTTTAATTGCGCTCAACTTTTAGTTTGACATTTATATCTATAATTTCCTCAACTTCTTAATAAAATATAGGGTGGCCCACCATATTCGACACGGTCTGTAGCTGGATAACCATGAGGTTTTTAAAAAAGTAAATACTGGAACACATACAGGTCGGATAAGACCACAGTATAAAATTATTTTAGTCTATACAGGGTGTCTCAAAAAGTGTGACGTATGAAAGATATATTTTTTTAAATGGAACACCCTATATTTTATGACGGTTTTAGATTCTACTTTAAAAAATAACTCAAGTTTGTTTTTAGTACTAAGTGTCTAGTTTTATTCGTTTTTGTGATATTTGATTTTTTTGAAAAATGCAGAGGTAAAATTAAATTGATTTTACTTTAACACTTTTAATACTTTAAACTTTTAAATGTGTAACAAGATTAGAAAAAGTCTGCCATATCATACGTAGGTCAAATCAAGATCAAATATTGTACAGGGTGATCAAAAATAATTTGAATTTTTCAGAAAATCAAATAGCCATCCTGTATTTTTTTACATCACATGATGAAAAATAAAATATTCTTTCAAATGGTGTATAGGTTGCCTATACCTATCTTTTGTGCTTTTTTAGTAAAATCTGTTTTTACAAATTTTTAGTCCAAATGTTTATTTAAATTAAAGTTGGCTGTGAGATAGCAGCCATTAATATTTTTCTTAAGAAAATAACAACGACCATTAATTAATTACTAGTGTTTTAGTCAGTTTAAAAGAAATTTCAATGATTTTAAATAAAAACCCTTCTACAACAAGATGATATAATACTGGTAGGATGTGAAAAAATGGTTTACTTTAGTCTAGAGTTAATCCTGAAAAATATTCCAGAAGAAACCATCTGATAACCTTAATAGTTGCTTTAAAAAATTTGACACAGTGTATATGGATAATGGAAGAAACGAGTTATAGGTCACAGAATGTCGTCATAACTGACCAGAGCGTTATTAGGATTGTTTAAAAACACAAGTTTTTATTATTACCACATTCAGCTGAAATAAGTGTTATTGGAAGTAGCATTATAAGCAACTAATGAATTTTTTTCTGTGAATTTTAAAAATAGGGGCAGATAATACAAAATAATTTAATTTTGTGCTTTTTTCCAACAAATTTACATTTTGCAATAACGGCTTAGTAAATAGGCATAGCTATATCACAGCCTACTTACATTTAAATAGACATTTGGAATAAAAATATGTTAAAACGGAATTTACTTAAAAGTATAAAAGATAGGTATAGGCAACCTACCATTTGAAAAAGCATTTGGTTTGCCATCATGTGGTGTAAAAAATACAGGGTGTTCCATTTAAAATAAGAGAGATATTGCAATTTGACTTTCTAAAAAACTGAAATTATTTTTTGATCACCCTGTATAATCTATGATCTCGATATGACCTACGTATGATAAGGCAGACTTTTCCTAATCTTGTAACAAATTTTAAAGTATAAGGAGTTTATTATGTTGAAATAAAATTAATTTAATTTCACCCCTACATTTTGAAAAAAATCAAATATCACAAAAACGAATAAAATTAGACACTTGGTACTATTAACAAACTTAAATTATTTTTTTATGTAGAATCTAAAATCGTCATAAAATATAGGATGTTCCATTTAAAAAATATAACTTTGATACGTCACACTTTTTGAGACATCCTGTAGAGAGTAAAATAATTTTATACTGTGGCCTTATCCGACCTGTATATGTTTCATTATTTACTTTTTTTAAAAACCCATGGTTATCCAGCTACAGACCGTTTCGAATATGGTGGGACACCCTGTATATACCGAAATATGTAAAAGTTGCGTAGGGGTGGTTCTGAATTTAGATACGTACAGCATATAGTAGTAGCTTATTGTCGACAGTGGCGTAGCTACCATGAAGCTAGTTTTCTTGCCCTAGGTTCCCTGGTGACCTAGCTACGCTACTGATTATCGACAAACTTTTAAGATAGGCGAATTCGTAGTTCTGGGCTTGTATTTCTTTTTGTTCTTATGAGTATGTAACAATCGTATATCTAAAAATCCCAAACCCGGAATTGACGTGCCCTTAGTTATTATTTACCAGAATTAGCGTTTCATTTACAAAATTGCTACCGCAATCCTAATTATGCAAATTGTTTCAAGAAATTAGGAAGCAACTTTAATGATTTATACAATATTCAAATAGCACGAAACAGTTTAAAGAACTTGTTGAGCCGATCAAATGTCTATAATTTAGCAGTGAAACCATATACCGGTTGAGCTAAATAACATAACTCATAGGCAATGTAAGGAAAAGAGACAATCTAGCTAAATACCGGCATGTAAACATGCGTGACTCATACTGCTTGTTTGGTTATTCTATTTCTCGCCGATGTACCAAAACTGCTTGTATTGGATTGTATTGTATTGTATTGTATTGTAGTGAATGGGGTCGTTCGGTTTAAGCTAGCCCTTCTCCCACTTCGACCTAAAAGATCTTTTGTGGATATCCTACATTAGTTAATCCCCTCGATTCCCAAACTCTTCGCGAAGCTGGAAATATTTCGAGAGGCGCCTTTTTATATCTTCTGGTTAGGTCTGGTTAGTTCTGGTTAGAAAACTCCTTCCAGATATTTTAGTATCTGGCCTGTTAATTCCGTACATTGGCATAGTATATGCAGCGGTCGTTGTCGGTCTTTCCCATCTTGTTAAGGTAATACCTCAGAGAGCCGTGACCCGTCAAAAAGTTAGTAACTATCCTGAGTTCGTTCTTTTAAGCTCTAATAGCTTTTAGTGTATTTAGGCGATTGAGAGATAAATATCTTCGTCTGTCTTTGTCCTGGAGCGTTATTCCAGTGAGTCTCTTTTTGCCTCTGTTCCCCTTCTCTAAGTTCTTCCCTTAGGTGACCGCTCGTTATGCCGCAGAATGGTTCCGGTCCGTAAAACGGAGCCTGTGCACCAACTTTGATAGTTGGTCAGCAATCTCGTTGCCTTCCACTTTTTCATGTCCTGGCACCCACATCAGAGTTAGTCTATTGTTTGTAGCCAGTTGATTAAGTGATTGTCGGCACTCCCAGGCAAGATTTGAGTCAAAGCAGCATGAAGCTAATGCCTTTAAGGCTGCCTGGCTATCCGATAGAATATAGATATTTGCTCCCCGTAGGCCTTTTTTGGCGCATTCGACTGCGCAGATATATATAGCGTAGATTTCAGCTTGAAAGATGGTGAGAGATTTTCCTAGGGGCTTTGCGAGTCTACATCTTCGTCCGTAGAGTCCCGTTCCCACTCCTTCATCCATCTTGAATCCGTCTGTACTAACCAAAACTGCATGCTTAAGCAGTATTTTGTTGCTAACTTAACAGGGAACCATAAGCGTAACTAGGCATCCAACCTGGGGGAGCCTAGGGGGGCCCGTGAAAAGTTTGAATTAATGGGAACTGTATGGTGTTTTTGCGTCCCAAAAATTTTGACGACCAACACAAAAACGGAGAGTACAAAGAATATTGGTGAAAGGGATTTGATGCATGATTTGCCTGATCGACGGTTTGGTTTTCATACCGGGATGTAACATAGGTACAATAGCACGTTGTACCTATACCTACTTACACGCCTGTACCTAATTTTTTCACATGTGCCTATAATATGGTACATCTTTTCTAGGGGGAGGCCGGCCGGATTTAGAGGTGTGAAGGCCCTGGAGCAATGAGCCTCATGGTGGCTACCAAGAGCAAAAAAAAATCCTCATCAAATAATATGTTACTTTTGTTTTTTTTCTTCACTCTCTTCACAGGTAAAGACCCATAAATTCGTTGTGGAGGCCCCTAATTTGTGGAGGCCTCAGGGCAGTAGACCTGCCTACCGATCCTCTCCGGAATATTGTTCTCATGTCTCGTGAATGGCGCCCCCACAACCTTCAGCATTCTTGATTTCATTCAAAGAAGGGCTGTTCGCCTTATTAATGATCATTTATTTACAGAAAGATTTTTCTTCTCTTGCCCAACGTCGCGCTGTAGAAGATCTAACACTCTTCAACAGGTTCTTTCACAGTTTCTGCTCCGAAGAATTGTACAGTATATTTCTGCCACTTGCGTCCAACCAGACAGGCCCCAAAGCTCTCACTTTGTTCGTTCTTTTATCCCTAGAGTTTTTAGAATGAAGTACGTGCTGCCCGCGGAGGTCTTTTCCTGCTCTTTCAAATCTTCAAGTTTTTAAGTCCAGTGTTAACAAGCGTTCTCTTACCTCGCTTAGGACACCCACGGTACCTTAGTATTAAGGCTTAATACTAACTAACCTTAGTGGATTTTCCAAAGATAAAAAAACTTCGACCTCAGCCACAAAAAGCCGAAAAGTTAGCATCCGAGAGCCGAAACCGATTTAATCTCTATACTAGAGAAGCAGCTACTGACAAAAGAATCACTCATTTTTTTTTCATATGTTGCTTAGTTTTATTTTCATACCGTTGAACAGTTAAACCACTCAAAAACATAAGAAAAATATTCGTTTGGATATTAAATAAAATTAAATAAAATAATAATGACATCTAAACTTTTTTAATAAAGTATTTTTTAAATTTTCTCTTTGTTTGGTAAGGGTTTTCTTTTTATTTTAATTCTCTCGCAAACTAAGCAAATTTAAAAGAAACAATAAAAAATGCACAAAAGTCAGTGGTGTACCTTTTTATATACAGGGTTAAATGGTATGATGATATAAACTATGCCATAAAAATAAAGCATTTTTAAACTGATGCAATGCAATTTATACAGGGCGTGTCTAAAGTTAGAACTTCCTTACTTTTGAATTGTTCGGTATTTTTTCATGAAAATCTAAGAACATTAGTAAGACAACATATAAAAAGAAGTATGACAGATATAAATGTCAAATTAAGAGTTCGGCGCCATTTAAAAAAAAATAAATAAAAGGGTGGTCTTCTGGCACATTATTTTAAAGCTCCTGACGAGTACTTTATAACCCCAGAACAATAAGTCAATACCTTTACCTACTACAAAATGGCGGTATTTTAAGATATTTTTAATGGTACTCCTGGTAATAATATACAGGGTAGGAGAAAATGTCTATAATTTTTTTTAATCACTCACCCTAAATATTAAATTACCATTAAAAATATCTTTAAGAGAATACCACATTAATTATATCTAACTTAATTAGTTTTGGAAATATGGCCATTCAAATTAGATCCCAGGTATTTTTAAAGTACCGCCATTTTTTAGTAGGTGAAGGTAGTATTGACTTTATTTTCTCGGGTTATTAACAAGGTTATTAAGTAAACTTTCTATTTTTTTTTCATAATTGCGTCCATACACTCTCAGTTTGACATTTATATGTGTCAATTCTTGCGCACATTTGGTTTACGTTGTGTGACTAAAGTCCTCAAGTTATAATGAAAAATACCGTACAATTTAAAGTTAGGAGGTGGGGTCCTGGCATTAAACAGGCACTGTATGTTTTATTTATGTATTGAGTCCCGGTAATTTTAGGGTTTGTTGGGTACCACCAAAGACAATTATACCCAAGCAGCAAGCTGATGTCTTATTGACGTCTCTTTTAGTCATTTTTGGTCACATTTGGTCAGCAAAGACGTCATAAGATGACGACAAAATGACGTTAAATTGACCTCCCAAGTCACAGACAAAAGACGTCCCGTTAATGACGTCATAATGACGTCTTTAAGATGACGAAAAATTGACGCATATACTTTTTTTTTAAAGCTAAAATAATAAGATATTTTATTTAAAAATTGAAATAGGACAAAACTCCCTACTGCTTGCATTTCCTTGCACTGCAAAGTCGCATCTCTGGGGACACTGTCCAACCTTGAGATGTAGATTTTTACACTAGCCGAAGATATTTCTTTCAAAGCTAAGATCACCAACCGTAGACTGGTCTCGAACTATTTTGGTCTCATTGGTACGGTATAGGCAATAAAAAGCGAAAATGTTGAATAAACGTAGTAATTTATTGTCCATTGCGCCATCTATCGGTAGAGTTTTTCCTATTTTAATTTTGTAAAATTATTAGTCTTATTTTTCTGTCATACGATATTTCGGTTGGATTTTGACACGAATTATATAATGTCACAAAATTTTTCTGGCGGGTTTTCTAAACATGACTTCATTAGATTTTTATGAGCTAGTATGACGAAAAAATGACGTCGAAAAGACGTCAAAAACACGTCATTAAAATGACGTCATAATTTTGGCCTGATGACGTCCTATGACCAAAAATGACTTAAAAATGACGTCATAATGACGTCAGCTTGCTGCTTGGGTAGTTTCACTAGTACCATCTAAAAATATAAATTTATTTCAGGTTCCTGTAAATATAGATAAAGAAACAGATTTCAAGTGCGATGGATTGCACGATGGATTTTATGCAAGTATACCTCACAAATGTCAAGTAAGTATTTTTTTTTTTAATTATGTATATTAGACTGGGTCAAAAAATCGCCTTTTAATAAATATATCACACATTTTTGTTCACAGTAACAAAAAAATTTTGTTTCTTGAGTTTCAATTCTTGTTACTACTACAAATATCCAAAGTCAGTCTATGTAGGATCGCGACATTCGGCCATATTGCTTTGACGTGTTATGACGTCACATTTTTCGGCCATGTTGTTCAGTGCTTGAGATATACAGTTTATTGTATTAGTAGAACAACCGTTTTTACAACAGTTTTTAATTATTATTAAGTTGTAAATTCTTTTACTTTAAATAAAAACATTTGGAAATACATCTTTCAACAAATATCACTTCCAAAACAATGCAAAATGAAATGCGCAAATTCTAGACGCCACTGGATTGATCATCAGCTTTGATTTTACCCAGTCTTGCCGACTTTTCTCCGTGGAGTGCCCTTCCTTGCGTCCCCGACCTCGAACCGCCTAAAAGTTGAAGATGTGTCGCAACCTTATAAATATAAACTAACCTTGCAAATATCAATATTTAAATAAACCCAATATACAGGGTGTCCCATTTTGGTTGTCCCTTATGGGAAACTTGGAAACCATAAGAGATATTAAAAATCTGATACCCCATCCTCGAGCTCTTTTGGAGAAAACATTTATGGTAAAAACAGATCATCGCTATCGCGAAGCGTTTCAGAGATACAGGGTGATTCTCGATTTTTTCACTTTTTGAAAAGGCCCTGTAGCTTTGTTGTTATTACAGATACGAGAAAACTAACTGCACATTATAAAGACACTTTTTTCCGTAGAATCCAGTGGCGTAGCCAAAAATTTTTTTGAGCTGTCATTTTTGACATATGACCCAAACATGTTTTTTTTTTTATTAGGGACACCCTATAAATGATTAGGTAATTAAATTGCTTGTTTTTTCTGATTAAAATAATATATCATAGTAGGTGGTTTAATAATTTTTTACGTCAAATATTGGAAAAATTATGATTTTAAAGACGCATTTTTTATTTTAAAATTTAAAAATTTCCTACCACTTTATTTATAAATATATAAGTATAAAATTTTGGTACATAATATATATAATGTAGAAGATTATTAATACGCATAATAAAATGATACACGGTGTCTCAAAAAATTAAAATAATTTTTTTATTTTAAAATTTAAAAATTTCCTACAATTTTATTTATGAAAATAAAGGGAATAAATTTTGGTATTTGATAAATGTGATGGTGAGAAATATTATTATATATAAAAAAATGATACAGGGTGTCTCAAAAAATTAAAATGATTTTTTTTTATTTTAAACTTTAAAAATTTCCTACAATTTTATTTATGATTATATAAGGATGAAATTATGGTGGATAATATATATGATAAGGAAGAATAATATTATATATATATATATATATATATATATATATATATATATATATATATATATATATATATATATACATATAAATATACAGTGTGTCCCAAAAATTAAAAATAATTATTTTTATGTTTAAATTTAAAAATTCATAGCGTCGTTATTTATGAATTTGAAGCAAAAAATTTGGTACTGTATTAGTATAATAATGTTGTATAAAAAAATAAAAATCAAAGTTATACAGGGTGTGTCAAAAATTTTTCGATTTTTTTTTTTTTTTGTTTTTTGCTCTATTGGTAAAGTTGACATGGAGAATTCATAAAAAATAAAAAAATAATGAAAAAATCAAAAATTAAAAAAACTTGATACATTTTTAAGTTTAATTAATATAACTTGTTTATTATTGTTGTTGTAACTAATTTTTTGTTTTTTTCTACGGAAATGTCTCCTGAGCTAAGGGATGACAGATTCCTTTTAAAACAAAAATATAAAACAATTTAAAAACAGATAGAAGCCGCGATGCGTCTTTAAAATCATAATTTTTCCAATATTTGACGTAAAAAATTTATTAAACCACCTACTATGATATATTATTTTAATCAGAAAAAACAAGCAATTTAATTACCTAATCATTTATAGGGTGTCCCTAATAAAAAAAAAACATGTTTGGGTCATATGTCAAAAATGACAGCTCAAAAAATTTTTTGGCTACGCCACTGGATTCTACGGAAAAAAGTGTCTTTATAATGTGCAATTAGTTTTCTCGTATCTGTAATAACAACAAAGCTACAGGGCCTTTTCAAAAAGTGAAAAATCGAGAATCACCCTGTATCTCTGAAACGCTTCGCGATAGCGATAATCTGTTTTTACCATAAATGTTTTCTCCAAAAAGAGCTCGAGGATGGGGTATTGGATTTTTAATATCTCTTATGGTTTCCAAGTTTCCTATAAGGGACAACCAAAATGGGACACCCTGTACATTTTCAAAGGAAAGTGGATGGGCCACAAAAAAGTATAACATTTTCCCTCGTCGAACTCCTTTAGGAGTTATCTGACGTTGAAATTACTTTTGGATTCAACTTCAACGTCGAAAAACCTTTAAAGAAGTGAATTTACCGAAAATTTTTAAGAAACCTTTTTGTAGCGCATCCAATTTCCTTTAAAAATATGTATTGGATTTATTTCAGGGGCTGTCATAGGGGCCATGCCCCCCTTTAATGCCACATCCTTTGTATTTCATACATATGTAATGGCAAATATGGGCATTTTGGGCATTTAATGATGATATGCCCCCCTCAGAGCTGGTCCGAGAGGTTAGGGTGATAGGGTGATCATGGAATTGAAAAATGAGAAGTAAGGATCTTCTTTTCTTTTGCTTTTCAAATACGTTGGAGTTTTTTTGTAATTTTATAAATTAAAGAATTAAAAAACAACAATAGAAATAGGTGAAAAGACCTTTTTTTTGTTCTTCAAAAATTTGAAAATTTTGTTTCTTTCTAGGGGCGCCAAGATTTTGTTTTTTGGTACCTCACACACTTTTTCTTGGCCTATGCCCCCCCCTCAGAAGAAAGTCAATATGACCGCCCCTGATTTAATTAATTTAATTTAATTTTAAATTATTCATATTTGTAGTAGTAACAAAAGTCCAAACTTGAGAAAATAGTTCCTTGTTCAAAAACCGATTACATGGAAACGGATTATTTGACGATCATTTACAATGAAAGCTTTTTTGTAAGGAATTTAATTTTGTATAAGAAAGTGTGTTGGTAAATTTTTTCAGATCAACAATTCGCGAGTTTTGCATAAAAAAGATTGTTGTCAAATAACTGTTAGTCGATAATAGACCTCTTAATTAGCTCAAACTTACACATTTTTTTTTATGTTTTCATGAATGATATTTTTACAATACCATTTGAAATACCATCAGAAGTTAGAAATAGCACCCTGTATAGTTTACCAATTTTTAAACATATTTTAATTCTATTTGTCTTTTTATGATCTAAATAATTAAAAACGTTAAGCAAATTCGCAATATCTAATATCGTAAAATTTCATTTAAATGTTAACTAACAAAATAAATGAAACAATGAAATTTAAGACAAAATAGCTATTAACAATGTTGCAATATCGTTAACCAAGTAATCAAGTTTCACGGTAAATTATTTAAATTCATATTTTACAGACACAGTTTTATAATTTTAAAAGATAATTATTTAACCACAGTATTTAGTTTCTTATACAAACAACTTTTTGTTGTCGGTCACCGATTATAAGTAAATACAGACAAATTGAATAAAATATTGATCAAATAAATTATATTACTTATCTTGTCAAAGAAGTTACATGACAGGGCAGAAACGACTTCTTTTTTTTTCCTTATATGGCTACAGCTGCCTATCACAGGCGGCATCTGCGAGTAGAGTAAAGTCCCTAATCGGATACCCATATAACATTTTTTGCCGGCGTTGTACGTTTAATTTACTGGCATTGCCAACACTCTTTAATGGCAAGGCATTGGCAAAAAGGTATCAAAAAACGCGAAAGTGGGCAATTGGCCGTTATTAGGCCACGTGTTGCAGATAATGTGATGGCATCCGTCATTAATAATTTATGATGAAAAAATGCGTTTAGGATGATGGCATCCATCATTAATAAGTTATGCCAAAAAATGCGTTTAGGATGATGGCATCCATCATTAATAAGTTATTGGCAAAAAAAAGCGTTTAGGATAATGGCATTTATCATTAAATAAGTATTGCAAGTTTTATAAGTTAAATGTCCCAAAAGTTAAATAACATATTTAGAATTTTGTAATCGAAAAAAATTAGAAAAAAGGCTGGAAAACTTTATCAATAAAAAAATTACATAATATAAATTTTTATACCGTAACAATAAACCAAAAAAAATTATGTAATAAAATTAAAAAACAGGTAGTAAATCAAAAGAAAACACTTTAAAATAGTAAGTTTTTAAGGGACACTTACACTCAATTTTCAGATCCAAAACATAGGGAGAAATATTTTAAACGAGTTAAATGTCAAAAAAAACTATTAAATATATATAATTTTTTTTATTAACACGTCTTTAAAACTTTTAATAAGGCAACTCCCTGATTTCATATAATTTTTTTAGGTAACTACAAATTTAAAAGGTTTTAAACAAAATGTTTACAGCTCCTAACAGTCTACTTGAATAACCCGCCTTCTTGACTAGCCATCACCAATTAATTACACAACACACACTAATTAGGTAATGAATACACTTAATTATGTCTACTAAAAACTCTTTTCTTTAAAAAGAAACTAAAAAGCTAGAAAACCACGTAGAAAACAATTTCACAAAGCGGCCAAACAAAAGCAAGGTTGCTTCATCTGTCAAATCTTGTATTTCGGCTAAACGGGAAATTTGAATTTATTGAAATTAACCTAGCTAATTTTACCATCATTTTATTTTTATTTTATCAAAAATACGTAATAAACATTTTGTTTGACTTAATTTTTATTTGCATGATTTGTATCAATAAAATGTTAGGAAAAGGCCATTTCCTTTAAATTATGTAAAAATACATAAAATAATGTTGTTTAGCCGCCATTATAAATAAAACAGATCAAAAAAATTGCTCGAATGTTAGTTAAATACCAATGTTAATAATATGGTTTGAAAAGTATGAATATGCGTTGAAGGTTTGCCTTCAAAAATCCAATATTTATTTGCCTGCAACAAAAAGGCATGCTTTATTTAATCAGGATTGGTATGCCGCCATTGTTGTATGCTTTCCGTTAATTCGCCTGCATGTAAAATTTATTGGCAATTGAGTGTTTATTTAGGGTTAACTTTTTAATGCGTATTAGATGTTGGCATAATATTTCCACCAATTGCCAATGCTTTACCATCAATGCCAATATGAAAAATGTATATTGCCGGCAAATAGTGTTTGCTGGGTAGTTATTTATTAAGCCTAATATTAACTTAAAATTTTCAATAAATCTGTAATGTTTTTATATTAATACAAACAGAGATAAACCGTTTTGCATGTTTAAAAATTAAAATGAAAGTTTAAAAAAAATGGACAATTTTAGCTGACAAAAAACATATTCCTAATATCGGATAGGGTATTGAATATAAGGTTAACCCTATGAAATGAGCCATAGAGCCAGAAACATAACAAAAATATTAAAATTGATTTGTTAATAACGCCTTGGATACCTAAAAATGTTGTCCTAATATCGAATATTATATGTAACTATCCGGTTTTCTAAAGGTATAATACAAGAATTTTGGACTCCATTGTCGTTATTTTAACTATTCACACACTTGAAAATGGACAGAGATAGGACTGCCCGAAACGTTGTGTGAATAGTTAAAATAAAGATAACTATTCGAAAATAGGCAAATAATTGTTCTTTGGTTTAAGTTTACCTAGTTGCAGGGCCCGATTTATAGATGTGGAGGCCCTGGGGCAATAAGCCTGTGGGGGCCCCTCAAAGTAAAAGTGAATGGAAATATATACCCAAAAATAGCTCACGCCTGAGCCTAAAGTTTTATTTATTGATTATTAATCCTAAAACCCATAAAGCTTTGGTATTTTTTAAAAATTTATCCTCACGCGAGATCCCGCAAGACGATTTTTATATGACCCCCTCAGGGCCGTATTACCTATATGAGGCGCCCTAGGCTAAAATTCCCGGAGCGCCTATTTTTCACGAAAAAAGTCGTCAGCTTCGTAGCGCCTATTTTCAATGCCAGGCGCCTTACTTCACCATATATAAAATTTTATGATCAAAAAAAAAAATTAATCTCTTCCTCTCGGCGCATTAGTTGTAATCCCCAACCTAAACTTTTTAAATTACTTACTTACCTATTACTCTCCTGTCTGGCGCCTATTTTTTCATGGCGCCCTAGGCTGTAGCCTAGTCAGCCTAATGGATAATACGGCACTGCCCCCTCTTAAAATATTATTCTGTGGCTTGAATTTAGCGCCATTTTGAGCTGCAGAGAAGTTTTCTCATTATCAGATTACAGATTTCTGAGTATCATCACTTTCCGATATTATGGCACTTTACTTTACATTTAAGGCTAACAATAGGGCAACATCTGACAGTAAAAACACAAGAACGTATAATTTGATTGGTTGGAAGCGCTACACAGTCATGCAAAACTGTCACATTGGGGGTCATGGTTAGTTCTGGCTAGTTATTGTTTTTTTAATTCGGTTTATTAAGGATTAAAAAAACTACTAACCAGGACTAACCATGACTTCCTCAATGTGACAGTTTTGCATGATCGTCTGTAGCGCTTTAAATCAATTAAATTACAAGTGCTTGTGCTTTTTACTGTAGTCTCTTTCTTGACCATTCGCATCTTTCACTGTCGCTCGCATCTTAACGAGATTTATTATATGATGCGAGCGATTGTGAAAGAATCGAATAGAGTTGTTAATAAAAGAACGGAACAGTTTTTAAGAATATGTTCAGAGGTAGAATGTTCAGTGAACTGTTTTTTAAAAAGAACTAAACAGCCTGTTCTTTTCGAACCTAACCGGTGGGAACGGACGCTTGTTTTGGTTTTTGTGACTCTGTGGACCATATTGGCCATTCCCATTCATTTGGATCGAAGAAACTCGAACCAGGCTTTGAGCTTAAAGTGCTTGAACTGTTCAAGCTAACGTTCGCGTTGCAATGTGGTTTATGAATGGTTCATGGTGCTGTTTTTTTAAATCTATCTTTGGAATAGTTTCGATCGATAAGGGTGAACGGTGAACGGGTGAACCAGGAAGAGAATGGATTAATGCCTAATATGTCCAGTCTCCACCTCATTGTCAAGAACTTGGTAAAAAGAACAGATGAACAACTGAACAGGGTTACGGAACCTGTTCTCGGGTAGGAACGGAACTGTTGAAACCTGTTCTTTAACAACTGTAGATGCGAATGGTCAAAAATAGCGCCGCTGGCCGATGCTTCTAAAAGTATAAATATTCAGTGTCCAGTTAAGTGTTGGATAAGTTTGTTGTAAGGGACACTAAAAAAAAAGGGTTAAACTCACTAAAAAGTTAAAAATAATAAATAATAAAAAAAGAAGTCGGGTAATAACATATGCGCTAAACTACTAGAGGTCTAGAAAATAAGGAAACATGTGGTATTGATGGCATCACTTCAAAAATCATTAAATTGTTACCTGACACAAGCTTTGAGATTATAAGTCACTTAGTGAATGAAGCTTTCTAAGAGGGTTATTTTCCGGATGATTTAAAGACGTCTATTGTTAGTCCAATCCCAAAAGGGGGCGATCCGAGAAATCCTAGTAATCTTCGGCCTATTTCCTTAACGCCAATTACCTCCAAAATTATGGAGAAGACACTTAAATCTAGAATGTTTTCGTTTGCTAAGCAAAATAAACTAATTTCTTCAACTCAATTTGCCTTTCAAAATAAAAAGGCAACCAAAGATGCCGTTTATAACTTTCTGGATACTGTATATAGCAATATTGATAAAAAGTTTGTTTGTGCGGTGTTTTGTGACTTGGCAAAGGCTTTCGACTGTGTCAGTCACGAGATCTTGCTCTGCAAGCTTGAGTTCTATGGTTTTCGCGGAAGAATTTTAGATTGGTTTCGAGGATTTTTGATAGGTAGAAAACAAGTTACTAAAGTTTTCGATAATAATAATAGTTATATTTACTCCTCAATCGCACCTATAACTAACGGCGTACCACAGGGTTCCGTTCTTGGACCATTGCTGTTCCTAATATTTATTGAAGACTTGGCCAGTCTGCCAATAAGAGGTTCTTTTACATTCTTTGCCGATGATACCACTATATGTTGGTCAGCTGATTCTGCGGATGAATTACAGCAAATAGTGAATGCAGACCTGTTACTCATAAAAACTTGGTTTGACTCTAACAGCCTCTTATTGAACTTAAACAAAACTAAGTACCTAATTTTTAAAAATAAATGTGATATTTGTCTTCACATTGATAATACTAAATTAAACAGGGTGTCAGAGATGTGTTTTTTGGGACTAACAGTTGATACTAAACTTATGTTGGGACGTTCATATAACTAAGGTTACAAAAAATTAGCCTCCGGGCTTTTTGCTATAAAAACGGCCAGAAATACTTTAAATCAGGAAACTGCTATACAGGTTTATTATGCCCTATTTGAATCTCATTTTAGATACTGCTTACCCTTCTGGGGTTATGCTGCATTATCAAGAACTAACCTAGTTTTTCTGCTGCAAAAGAAAGCTATTCGAATAATAGCAAATGTTTCGAGTATGACATCATGTAGACCACTCTTCAAAAAATTTAAAATTTTAACATTCTTTGACGTCCTAATTTTTGATACTCTAACTCTTTTGCATAAGTACAATTTGGAGGGATTTTTTCAAAGGAGAAATAATGTACATAGCCATTTTACAAGAGCTAATAACAATATTGTAGTGCCACAATCTAATAGTTCTCTAACCCTTGATTCATTGTTTCATCAAGGAAAAAACCTTTATAACAGTATCCCTGACCATATAAAAAATTTACCATTACCTAAATTTAAAAACAAGTTAAGAAAACACCTGCTAAACTGTACAAATTATCCACTAACCGAATTTTATAACAATCTTGATCAACTTATTTAACTCTTGTGTACTTCTCTATAATTTGTATATTATGTATAATACTACCAAATTTATTAATTTATGTAGTGAGTAGTGTTCGTAGGTTTAAGATAGATTAGATAAATATTGTACAACATTTTTTGTGTTTTTCAATAAAATGATTTTGATTTGATTTTTTTGTAGTTAACTAATGTCATTTTTCGTGTCAACTGTATTCATCGGAGTTTAAACCGCATTTGATATGGCAATATAAATATGAGAGTTAGATAGAGATAGGTATTCAAATGTTTTGAACAGTATTAACATGAAAAAACCCCTTACATAAGCAAATTTTTTCATACTTTAATACTTTATTACCCGACTTCATTTTTTTATTTATTATTTTTCACTGTTTAGTGAATTTTATTTATTTTTTGAACTCGGTTTAATTGTTTTCAAAAAGCGTTTATTTTAGTGTTGGCTTTATAAACTTGTTTAATTGCCAAATTTGATCGTTTACAAATTTTAAGCTAAAAATTAAAAATCATAAAAATAAATTCGTGCGGTCCAATTTCACCGTAAACTCGCCGTACAAAGTGAAAGTGAACAATATTCTATCGAACGACAAGGTTAAATTTTTTGTCGCACCAATTAAATAAGTTTTGTGTTATTGCTAGATGAGGAAATACCCGTAATCTGTATAATGTAACAACGTACGTAATTAAAATACATAACAAGGAAAAGGATTAAAAGAAATTTTACCGACTTCGAGCCCTTGTATATGTCTGAATTTTTTGGTTCCGCAGAGGCGTAGACTGTTAATAAACATATGTCAATGAATACTAAGGTGGATTGCCATTTTTTATGTATTTTTTCTGCGAATGGATTTTTAAGATTATATTTTACTTTTCCGTTATTTCAATTATATTGAGGGTGTTCCCCTGTTACCAAATTCCGCAAACAAATATTCAGGGACGTATTTTTAAGATCTCTTCAATTAAACATACCGGGTATCAACGAATCTATTAGATAAGCCATAAGTCCTAGAGTATTGGACATATCAAAATGAGACTTGGTATAGGTAAATAATGAGGAGATAAGAGGAGAGTTTTCGCATATTTTAACTTATCACTTAGGGGACGTTCATTAATCACGTGATTTTTTTTTACAAAATTTTGACTCGGTTTAATCTAATATTATTTTAGAAAATAAAGAACCGGTATAAAAATATTCAGATAGACATTTAAATTGCAAGCTTTTTAACAAAAAAATAAATACACGTGATATCTTCCCCACATCCCCCTCTTCCCTAGTGATGTATAGTGATTTTTCCCGAAACCTCTTCCCCCCTATTCAACCCTCACGTGATTATTGGACAACTCCTTATCAGTTACTTCTGGTTTAACCGAAAATGATTCCAACTTTGAATTTTTAATAAAAGACCCAGTATATTTAAACCATTTTTGAATCTCTAGGATTGAAAACTAAAATTGAGCGACTTGGCAACGTTGCAGTTGCAAATTTAGAACATAATGACATTTCAAAATCAAGTTTTGGTTTTTGTTGTTGCAGTTAATAATCTATTTTTTAAGAATGTTTATGATTTATGGGATGAATATAAAAAATAAGAAAATAGTTATTCTACCACTAGTGTTAAGCGTTTAAGTGGTTGCCATCATGGATTTTGTTAAAAATTCCGCAATGAAGCAAAACGTACGAAGTCAGTTTTGGTTTATCTGCAGTTCAAGTCTAAATATCGAAGAACTTACGCTTTATGGCTATAATATGTTTCTCGAAACACTGACTATTATCCTGCTTTGTGTTATTTAGGTTGTCAGACAATGATGCCTATAATTTTTCGTGTAATTTAATAACTAATCAGGTAATTTATGTAAATACTCTTCGCCAAATTGAATCTAGATACCCATTTTTATCAGCTTTTTGACCGAATTGCAACACTGTGCTCCTTAATTTGAATTCCCAATAGTTCTGAATAGAAATTTGACATCATTAAAAGTTTTTACGCCTACTTGATTCTGTAAGAGCCATTTGTATCTAGTTGGCAATGATTATTTATTTATGTACCTATTTTTAATCGGATCTTAAATAAATTAGTATCGTCAGATTGGTCGAAAAATCTTCTTTTTCAAAAGTTGCAACACTGGTGTAGTACCCAATATTTCACTAAGAAAATTTATTTTGCTTTCAAAAATAAATAAAAAGATGATATCAATTAGTGTAGATGCATGATCATGCCGAAAAATGCTTTGTGTTTGTTTGCCCGAAAATCGTACATCAAATAAAAAAGTTAAAATATCAGGTTTGTTCCAAACTAAACGGAAATTCCAAAATAGTTATTTTTGTACCAAGGGCGTAAAATAGCACTTTTACACCCGCGGCTGAAAGTTGGTGCCCGAGCTCCGCGAGGGCAACAATCAGCTGTGGGCGTAAAAGTGCTTTACGCCAGAGGTGCAAACAATATTTTTTACGACTGAAATTAATATACAAGTATTCTCTGTAGTTAGAAAAAAAATCCCAGCTTTTAATATTTCAAATTGTAATAAGTATACTTTTAAAATATGTCTTACTAAAGAAAAAGTTGTTTTACAAAAAAATGGAGCATTATTTAATTTTATTATTGTTTTTTAAATTTATAAATGCGGGCGTTGTTAATACTTTTTTCCTAGGGCCTAAAAGTGCTATTTTACGCCCCCATTTGTAAATGCCGGCGTTTTTGATATTTTTGCCCTAGGGCGTAAAAGTACAATTTTACGCCTCAAATGGGGGCGTAAAATTGAATTTTAAGCCCGGTCTTACAAAAAAATATTTTTATTTTAGGAAAATGCAGTAGCGTTCCATTTTTTCTTAAAACATTTTTACTCTTAATTAAGTGTAAATATCTAAGCCGGTATAAGAGTTATTTTAAAAACGATTTTTTTAACACCCAAATTTAAATAGCTTGATTAAACAAAAAATGCACTGCATAAAGTATTAGGGGTGTGCAAGTTTACGTGAGATTTAATGCCAAAATGTAGCCACACTTCAAAATAATCGATTTTTTAAATACCCTGTATGTAATATAATTACCTTGTTTCAGTACACGCCAAGTTGATTATGTAATGGAACTGGTCTCGAATATTATCAGGGCCGTATTAACTGTTTGAGGCGCCCTAGGCTAGAATTCCCGGAGCGCCTATTTTCCACCAAAAAATTTTTTAAAGAGCAAAAAGAAAAGGTTATTTCCTTCGTAGCGTCTATTTTAAGTGCCAGGCGCCTTACTTCACCATCCAAAATAAAATTTGATGAAAAATAAAACAAAAAAGGTCATTCCCTTCTTTTCGCGCCTATTTCATTTCAAAGCACCTTATTCACAGAGAAATTAGTCACCAAAAATCCCCACCCGACCTAAAAAAATTAAAAACTCCCCTGTCTAGAGCCTATTACTCCCCTAGTAGCCTAATGGTTAATAGGGCACTAAATATTATGGTTCTCCTTTGTTTTATTTTTATATTATTTTGGCTTTATTTTTAATAATCGATTTCGTTTATTTTTACTTATTTTCTTTTATAACCTTTTAGGTTTACCATCACTGCCTTTTTGGAACAAGATACGATTTTTTGTGTGCGAACTACACGGCCTTCGATCAAAAAACCTTTATCTGCCAGTTTGTTTCTGTAGTTGACTGCGTTGGCTCAAAGAAATATTGGCACAGGTGAATAATTTATGCATTTTGAAGTATTGATGTTTAAAAATCCAAAATTCCTCCGCTTGTTTCTGAGATTTATCAGTATTTGTTTTTAGGAATGACGCTCTCTACCAAGCAGCCTCCACCACCACTGCTGCACCCTTAAAACCAAATATTTACACCACAGCTCCACCTGAAGTTGGTGAGCCAATCACGCCTAGAAGACCTGCGGGTTAGTGACAGCATGTAACAGTAATATTTTATATTATTATGAAAATCGATAATTAATTATATTTTTCCTACGACCACTCGTGAAAATAGCAAATAGGACACTGGTTTCATGCATAGAAAATGCGTTATATTACACTAGTGTTGCAAAGTACTTACAGCACTAGTTGTTGCAAAGTACTTTACAACACTCGTGTGATATATATTATGATGTCATTCTAAAAACTGCTATTGGTTTTGACATATTTATTGTAGTGACAGTAAAAAAACTTTTTACTTACCTTAAACAGTAGAACCCAAATTAGCGAAAATCATCTTATTAACGTTAAGTTACTACACAGTATAAGCTTTCTTCTAATATTAAAAAGAGTGATAATAAAATTTCCGAAAAAATAAAACCAAACAAAAATAGACATAACCACAAAAAACAACTTTCACTGACTGCTCGCTCAGTGACACAGTGTTGTCAGGTAAGTAGATCAAATTAAAAATCTCCCTCCTACCTTTGAGCACGCATTTTATAGAGGCAGCCTTGCCGCTTGACCGGTCGACCTAAAGCGCCAGAGCAAAAACTCCTATAGATCAAATTCCTTTCTCTTCGTGTACTCAAACAACTAGTTAAATCTTTTTTTTAATTCCTTAATTAAACCTGAGGCTAGTACACACTTTATGAATCCACTATCTTTTATCCATTCATAAATAGAATCAGACCCTTTCGACGTTGCCAAATGCTTTTCATAATTTGCATGGTATAACTGACGTTTAGTAGTCGTTATTTTCTTACTTTTAGGACTTTAGGTTATGCATTTACAATTTTCATATTTTTTTCTTAAAAATGTAATTACATGTGATGTTTAGTTTCATTAACTCGTTTTACCAATTTTACCCCACTCAGCACCCCTTTTCCCTCCCCGGTCCTGTAAGTTTGTTTACTGATATTTTTTAAAAACGGAATATTTTGGATATGCGCCACTTACGTTTTATTTAGAAGAGTGTCTAAAATATGTAAGTATCAATAATTTTAAAAAAACCCTTAAAATTGCAGAAACCCGTATTAAGCTATTACCGTTATTACCTAACCAAACCATACAATTTTTATAAGTAAGGGCCTTTTTAAATTCCAAAATGATAAAAGTTATATTATGCTTCTAGGTAGGTGATTTTCGATGTAAAAATATTGTCAAAACAGTATAATATAGCAGTGAGGAAAAGTACATATCACACTAGTGTTACAAAGTAAAAATCACCCTAGTGTTGCAAAGTTCTCAATTGTTTTTTATTTTTTCTGTAAAGACAAACTTTAATTTTTTCTTTTTTTTTTGGTGAATAATTTGTGGTCGTAGGAAAAATAGTGTACAGTACTTGTGTGAAAATGACTTTCTTACACTCGTGGGTTATATATTTCCACTTGTGTGAAATTAGTCATTTTCCACACTTGTAATGTAATATACTTAAACAAAATATTATTTGGCTTTTCTCCAGAATAAAATTAAAAAGTTTATTTAACATTTTAAGAAAATTAAAACTTTTATACATTATGAAGAACTATTCTGCTCTTACACAATATAATAAAAGTTATTATTACTTTAAAAGAAATAAAATAATGAAATATTTAATATTAAGTTACTTACAATACAAAGGTTTCATATCTATAACCTAACCCGGGTTTTCTAAACATGACGTCATTAGATTTTTATGAGATAGTATGACGAAAAAATGACGTCGAAAAGACGTCATTTCAACGACGTCAAAAACACGTCATTAAAATGACGTTAAAATGACCTCATAATTTTGGTCTGATGACGTCCTATGACCAAAAATGACTTAAAAATGACGTCATAATGACGTGAGCTTGCTGCTTGGGACCTGGGATAGTTTTCTTGTTAGCACTGTCGGCTCGTCAGGGGAGGCAAGGGAGGATTAGCCTCCCCATAAATTTAACCATAAATGCGGCAATACACAAGTTTTGTTTGCATTTATGCAAATATTACCTATTTTGCTTTAACTAGGTGCGGTACCCCAACCGGCACTTGCATAAAAAATTGCAAAGAACAAAAATTTACCTGGCTATTCTTTTTGAAAAAAATTAAATAATTTTGCATAATCATTTCGGATTTGTCCATAAAATTTAGGCGAATTCACGAAAAAAGTATTAGTAAAACTTAAGGGTACAAAAATAAAACAAGGATTGTCACAAACACAACATTTTGAGTTATGACGATTGTTAAGATTAATTCTTTAATAGCAGGCTATTGACATTCCAAGATTTATTCGGTCTCACATCAACAATCCCACATTTATTGGGCTACTTTGGGCACACACATAATTGTTCCTGCCTATGCCAATAGCTTCTGATAGTCGTGGTTTGAATCAAAGGTCTCGCATTTTAGATTAAAAAGTATAACACAGGTTCACAAAATAAAAAAAGTGGTATGTGCTGTGTATCGGACAAAGATTTTCTGACATAATTTTTGCTGCTGAACCCGAATCTGAAGTCACAAACTAGAGGTGAAACTGCTAAAATATCAAAGTGCGGGGGCCAATGGGCCAAATAGAAATAGGGTGTTATGTAACACCTTATTTTAAAGGCCTTTTGATACTCTATTTAACGCCACTTTGTTTATGAAAATTGGCCCAGCCGTTCTAGACTTACAAGCCAATACCATTAAAACGGCACTGTTTGTATAGTATTTAAGCCAAATTTCAAATGGTTGTAAGTCTGGAACGGATGGGCTGATTTTCAAAAACAAAGTGGCGATAAAGAGTATCAAAAGTACCTTTAAAATGAGGTGCTACATAACCCTTCTTTCAATAAAAGGCCCCTGCAATTTGTTTTTTTGCACTTTGACCTAGTTTTGGCTTCAGATTTGTGTTCAGCGGCAAAAATACGTCAGAAAATCTTTGTTCGATACCCAGCAAAGAACCACTTTTTGTTGTAAACCTGTGTAATCTTTGGTAAGGCCTTAATTTTATTTTCAAAACCAATAAATGGCCCCAGACGCAATTTAATTTCTTTTTATTAATATTTTATTTTTAATTTAGGTGGTGCAGCAAGAAGACCGTATCGCCCTCGTCGACGCAGACCTCAGATTGAGTACTATGATGATGAGTATTACGACGATGAGTACTATGACGAACGGCCTAGAGCAACTAGAGGGCGCAAAAGACCACGGCCACGACCTAGGCCTGTTTATGATGATGACGAAGAAGAATACGATGACGAAAGGTAAGGAAGGAACAGTTTAAAAATGTAAATTCGGTGCTCTTTGATAAAAAAAAATCACATAAAGTTTAAAGCAAATAAATCGGCATGCTTGTGTTTGCGGCCGCCTTTGCTATATTTCTTTTATGATATGCCGGTTGATGCAGCTGGTCATTGCACTATGGGATAGAAATTATTTTTTTGGTCAAAATTCCGAAACTTACCAATCTAACTTAAAATGAGGTGTTTTTTACTGGAAAAATATTATAAATTATTACAAATGCTTTTTGGAAACCTAAAACTTATTATGTGTTATTATAAATTTACACCCCTTAACATTATTATTTTTTATTGTACAAAATAAACTAAAATGTCAGCTAGTTTGGTTAATTCGGTAGTATTCTAATCAGTAATCCGATGATTATTATCTCATATGATATACAGGGTACGACAATAGGTATGATTTTTTTAAATGGAATACGCTGAATATTATATCACCACCAAAAAAATATTTTAAGATGCTTTAAAAAACACTTCATTTGATGTGTCTACCTCAATTAGTTTTGGAAATATGACCATCCAAATCTGAAAAATAATTTTAAATTATTCTTAGAAGCGTAATAGAGATACATCTTCCCAACTTGTTTTATTTTTTAACGTATAAAATAAATAAAAAATACTGTTTTGTTGGGTAGATTCTGTAGAATCCATATCTTTCATCAGAATGCTTTTATCTTTTAGGATATACAGGGTAGGACAAAACATATATTAAATTTTAAAATGGAAAACCTTGTAAATTATAAAAAATCTTGTATCTGTCTATACACTCAGAAGTAGCAAAAAGTAGGAAGGCAATTGTAAGTACAAAACTGATAAAGAAAAAGGTAAAACAATCTTTGACAAAAGTAGCGAGACTTCGCGAGACTGCATCGGAAACACAACAATAGCTCTTATTATTTAAACTCTTTTACTTTTTTTAGTAAACAAGGCTAATAATAAACTAAGTAGATTAAATGTTGTATATTTATGTTTACTTAAAATACATTTTCAAGTTTCTTATTACCCCAATAGAAGTCGTCATATCCTTTTATAATTTTGCGTACATGTAGTTTGGAGTATCTACATTAAAATACAAATACACAGCATGAGCCATTAAAATTTCAAAGTTGCTTTTTGGCAAAAATAATGGATTTCTATCCCATAGTATATCGGCGCGTCGCTGTAAAGGATAGCGGCGCCTTTGTATAAAATAGTCCGATTGCAGGCGGCCTTTTTTATGTTTTTTGTATTATTTTCAAAGGGTACTGAATTTGCGCTTTTAAAATGTTCTTACTATAAATCTTACCAAGAAAATTCAGCAACACAGTGAGAACCATATTCGTATACCAAAAAAGCAATTCAGGTATAAACTATGGTTCTCCAAATTTTACTTTTATGCATTTGCTTGACAAATCTAAATGGTTCTCTAACATCTTCTTCACGAATTCATAGATTTGCTGACTGTGGTAACCTCTACTACATAAAGGTTATGACAGTTCCGGGATAGGGATAAAACCATAGTTATATATTTGGACAGCCAAGCAACCATCAGGACAATCAGTTTATGCAAGATCAGTTCCAAGCTGGTGTCGACTGCGTAGCCACCCTGGAAGAGGTCGGTGCGTCCAACAAGCTAACCATTGCCAGGGTACCAGCACACGAGGACCTCCAAGGCAATGACGAAGCTGATACACTGGCAAAGAAGGGTGCTGGCAGGGCAATGGTAGATCCCGAGCCCTACTTGGTATTTCGTCATACCAAGTAAGGTCACCTATAAGATCATGAAACAAATCCTAAGACTGGTGGGTACGAACAAAAAAATCATAAAGTCATACTCGTCGGAATTTACAAAAGGCTTTTGGAATTACAATCAAAAAGGCGGTAAAAATAATAGTGGGCCAACTAACAGGTCATTGTGGACTGAATAAACACCTGGAAACTATGGGCCTGGCAGAAGAAATCCTACGCAGGCTGTGCCAGGAAGAAGAAAAAACCGCAGAACACGTATGGTGAAGCTCTTTGTCGTCTGAGGTTTGTAAGGCTGGGTGAAGAACAACCTAAAGCAGTAAGATTTTCCAGAAGCCGGTTTCAAGTCTGCGAATTCTGATTAAAAAACCTGTTTGGAGAGCGTGCTCTAACATATGGATAGAGGATACACAATAAACCTAAGAATGTTGCAGTAATAGAGAATGTACAATTCACGTTCAAGCTAATCTTAACTAATCTAATGCAAGTCTCCGAAGAGAATTGCCATAAATATAGGGATTTTTTTGACCTAACCACGTTCACTTTAATATTGCTGTACCTAAAAGCTGTACCTTAGGGTAGATTACATTTTCACTGAAAGTTTTTAAACAATGGAATTTTTAATGTTTCACTACACATACAAGGTTCCTTAAGTCAAAATAGTCGGATTTAATCATACATATCTATGTTCAAAAGTTAGTAATAAGGAAGAAACAGGGTTTCATGGTAAAAAAAAATTAATTCATTTCTGATACATTCTGAAAATTGTAATAAAATTCGGTATTTGGGTATTTTTTGACATGAGTTATTTAGATTCGATGTTAATTTTTATGTGTTACCTAGTCTACACAACTTTTTGTGTTTCCCTCTATGAAACGTTTGAGTAAATCAAGAAAGGCTCTCCCCTGCTTTCTACACAAAAAAGGTTTATTCTATAAAATGCCCTGAACAACCGTTTTCGAAATATTTGCTTTTAGGTTGCTAAAACGCTGTAATAAAATGTATTTTTTGGTTGCACTAAAATTAACTTAGGTTTTTTATTTATAGATATGAAAGCAGACGTGCCGGTAGTAGAAGGCGACCCTACAGAAAGAGGAACAAAGACAGAAAGAAACCAGAATACGACGATGAAGATGAAGAAGTTGAAGATAGATTTGAGGATAAGGATTTTATCGCAGGTAAAAAGACTTGCCTAAATCACTAAAAATCTATTTCTCTTTATTCAGGCTATTCCGTTTTTGTTAGACTAGAATTCCTAATATCATTTAAAAAGAAATCTCAATTAAAACAAAAGAAATACGACATGAAACCGGAAGTAATCAAAAAGTGAAAAATATGCGAAATTTCTCCTTTTTCCACATTATTTACCTGTATCAAGTCACATTTGTTGTCTAATAGATTTGATGACATATGGTACAGAATTGTGCGAAAGTATGGCTTAAATTAGCTTATTTAAAAATTGACAAAAACTATCTTAACACTTTATACACCCTTATATTTTTTTTTGGGATATAAATATTATAGCATTAAATATATTATGTTTGCAACTTTAAAAAAATCTATATCATTTTGTGTTTCTTCAAATCCTGATCATTATTTTTTTAGCTAACAAACGTCAGAAAACCGAGGACAAACGTAAACAGCCGATTGACGACGAAGAAGAAGAGGAAGTAGAAGAGCGTAGTCCAAAACGTCCAACCGGAAAACGTCGATACCCAAGCGAAAAACGCGAGCAAGATGATGATTACGATCGAAAACCCGCAAGAAAGGGTTCGGGTAGCAGAAGACCGGTTCACGACGATTACGAAGACGAATTGCCTCAATCAGACGACAGTAGAACTTACGAACAACGTCCCAGAAAAAAACCTAAGGAAAGGGACGAAAGTCCTGATGGAAGACCAATTATTAAACCAGCTACAGGTACAATTTATGACAGACCAAGGGTGGCACCAAGGATTAACCTTCCTGTACCCAAAAATGCCGCAGATAAGTATGCTTTCAAACCTGCAAACGGTGGAAAGACCACCACTACTACAACAACCAAAGCACCCCCTCCTGCGGACGAAGAAGAGTACTTAGATGAAGAATACGAGGAACCATTACCAAAACGCCCCAAAAATCGTGATCGTCGGCCACCAAGCGAGAGTAAACGAGAGAGAACGAAAAATGAAGATTCTAGAGAGCAGGCTGCTGTGTCTAGACCTAGAGCTAGGAAACCTGAGGTTGAAGAAAGCGTTGTTGAAAGAACTACGGTAAAACCAAAATTTATCCAAGGAAGAAATAGATTTCCAAGACCCACACAGCCTAGCAAAAAGAAACCTGCAAGTGAAGAATACTATGATGAAGAGGAGTATTTGGATGAAGTTAAGGAAGTTCAAGAGCGAAGACCACCCTTTAAATTTGAGAAAAAGTCCACTACTACTACTAGCACAACCACAACTACTACCACCACAACTACCGAAGCTCCACTTAGAAAAGAACCTATTATGAGAATAATTAAAAGACCTTTTCTACCAAGCCGTGGAGGAAGTCCCTACAGCCCTAGAGGGCTTCAGCCTGTGGGATTAAAGGCTGTAGACAAGACAAGCGAGGAAAAAGATTCTAAAAATGTTTCTGATGAGGAAACAGATCCAGTTAATAATCAAGAGGATGATTATTATGAAGATGAAAGAAGCGTAAAGAAAACTGAAGAAAAACCAATCAGAGAACCACAGGAAGATGTTCAAAATAACAGGAGACCTTACTTTAAACCATCTCCGCTTTTGGTTAAAGTTCCGGTACGTTCAAAATACATTCCACCAAGTGCAGAGGCTCAAGAACTCATCGATTCAGAACCTTCTTACCAACAAACTTACAAAACTAGAGATTTTTCCAACTCCAGAACCACTCCAAAACCTAACGTGATCGAAAAAAACCCTTTGGATCTTAACGAATATGACGTAACCCTAAATGATGCTCTCAATCCTACGTTGCCAAACTTACCAATAAGATCTTTCCCGACCGGGTTTAGTTCCGCTAACGATTATAACTATAACACTTTTACAAGGCCACGATACGTTTTGGAACCCATTTTAAGTCCCTCAAATCAAAACTATGTGCAACAAAACAAAGTCGTCAGATCACAACAACGGTACGAAACGGTTCCTCAAAGTCAGTACCACACGATAAACGGAAGGTATAGGCAACCAGGGCAAACACAAGCAATTTACTCGAGCTACTGAAAAAATACTCCACTGAAGCCATATTTTTACTTTTTTAGGTTATGTTACTTTTGTAATTTAATTTAATTTTAAGTTGATGGTTGTGTAAGATATTTTGTAAATTTAATTTAAATTATAATAAATAAAAATGGTAAAAATCATAAAGTTTTTTTTTAAATAAATCATTGTTAGTAAATGGACACAGACTCTTCTGATAAAAAAGGGAATATATCTGAAACATATCGGATGAGGCGAAAAGCACCTATCTGCAAGGGCCAATCATGATTTGATATTGGGAATTTAAATTAAGAGACACAATGTTGTAACTCGGTCAATCAGCTGATAAAAATGAGTATCTAGATCAAAAATGTCAAAAACATTTATTATATTTACAGAAATATAGGATTTTGGGTTTGTGTGTCGGCTAGAAGCATAAGCACAAAATATTAGACATCATACCCATATAACATTTTTTGCCGGCGTTGTACATTTAATTTACTGGCATTGCCAACACTCTTTAATGGCAAGGCATTGGCAAAAAGGTATCAAAAAGACGCGAAAGTGGGCAATTGGCCGTTATTAGGCCACGTGTTGCAGATAAAGTGATGGGCATCCGTCATTAATAAGTTATTGGCAAAAAAATGCGTTTAAGATGATGGCATCCATCATTAATAAGTTATTGGCAAAAAGATAACAAAAAGACACGAAAGTGGGCAAATGCAGATACTCCCAAGCAGCGAGCTGACGTCTTATTGACGAAAATTGTCGCATATTATTTTTTTTAGAAGCTAAAATGATGCGATATTTTATTTGAAAATTAAAATAGGAAAAAACTCCTTACTGCATGCAATTTTCTTGCAATACAAAGTACCATCTCTCGGAACACTGTCCAACTTGGAGATGAAGATTTTTACACTGGCCGAAGATATTTCTTTCAAAGCTAAGTGAAATTAGTGTTGGAACCTTTTAAATGATCTTCTGAATGATATTCGAATATCGAGATATTTGAAATGTTTCGAATATTTCTTCCGAATATTCGTATTTCGTTGTGAAATATTTCATGAACGATCAGTCATGAATTTATATTCGTAAACACCGAACACAAATACGAAAGATACCGAATGAATGATGAATGATATTTATATCTAGGCGTTTAATATAGACAACCCGTAAAACATACCCCAAACCATTACTAATCAAACAAACAAAGAATATCAGCTGTAATATTTATGGGTAAATAGCGCCAAAAGTCAAAAACACTCGGAATAAGACGTGAAATAATTCGTTGCCGCAAATAGCAACCATCTTTCAATCGATATTTCGACAGAATAAAAGCTTTTTGGCAATGAAATTTAAAATGTTTCGAAAGATCTTTTGCATTGAAATATGAAATGTTTTGAAAGATGTTTCGAAACATCTTTCTCAATGAAATACAAAATGTTTCGAAAGATCTTTCGAATATTAAAATCTTCCGAATACGAATATTCGAATATCGAAATCTTTCGAATATGCACACCACTAAGTGAAATCACCTACCGCAGACCGCTCTCGAATTATTTTTGTCTAATAGGTACGGACGTAGACGATAAAAAGCAAAGATATTGCAGAAACGTAGTAGTTTATTGTCCATTACGCCATCTATCGGTATGTCAAAAAACTATTAAATATATGTAATATTTTTTATTAACACGTCTTTAAAACTTTTAATAAAGTTTTAAACAAAATGTTTACAGCTCCTAACAGTCTACTTGAATATCTTGCCTTCTCGACTAGCCATCACCAATTAATCACACAACACACACTTATTAGGTAATGAATACATTTAATTATGTCTATTAAAAACTCTTTTCTTTAAAAAAAAACTAAAAAGCTAGAAAACCACGTAGAAAACAAATGCACAAAGCGGTCACCTTCGGTCGAAATTAACGTAGCTAATTTTACCATCATTTTATTTTTATTCGCTCCAAAATACATAATAAACATTTTGTTTGACCTAATTTTTATTTGAATGATTTTTAACAATAAAATGTTATGAAAAGGCCATTTCCTTTAAATTATGTAAAAAAACATAAAATAATGTTGTTTAGCTGCCATTATAAATAAAACAGATCAAAAAATTGCTTTATTGTTAGTTAAATACCAATGTTAATATTATGGTTTAAAAAGTATGAATATGCGTTGAAGGTTTGCCTTCAAAAATCCAATATTTATTTGCCTGCAACAAAAACGCGTGCTTTATTTAATTAGGATTGGTATGCCGCCATTTTTGTATGCTTGCCGGCAATTTGCCTGCATGTAAAATTTATTGGCAATTAAGTGTTTATTTAGGGTTGACTTTTTAATGCGTATAAGATGTTGGCATAATATTGCCACCAATTGCCAATGCTTCAAAATCAATGCCAATATAAAAATGTACATTGCCGGCAAATAGTGTTTGCTGGGTAGTCTAAAAACCTAAATAAAACAAAGAGCAGTTACCCGCTAACGTTCCGCATAATTTTCAATAAAACCACAAAACGTATAAGTTCTCAAATATTTACACTTATACTGCAGACATTATAAATCCGACTTTGCACGTTCATGGCAGAATTTTAACGAAATCCATGATGAAAACCACCAAAACACTTACCACAATTTGTAGTCTAACTCTTTTTGTCTGCATTTATTAAATAAATTAAAAATATTTAAAAAATACGATATTAACTGCATCGACAGCAAGAAAAACTTGACCATAAAATGTCATTTTCCACTATGTTCAAATCCGATGAGGGCGCTAACCAAGTTGCCAACTCCCTAATTTTAAAAACTAATTGTGAAGTGCAGTAAATACCACAAATACCTAAGTCTTTATTAAAAAGGACATTGCATGATTGCTCAAATTTATTGTTTATATTGGGGTATATGCTTAATTTTTGCAAGTCAAAGTTTTCAGTAAAAAAACTTTGTTTTTATGAACAGAGGAAATGGGCGATGATGCCCCATAGGTTAGATAACGCCGCACACCTATGGTGAACAAGGCCGCCCACCAATTTAGATACCTATATTTTTTTATTATAAAATAAAACACTTTAAAAGTAATTAATCCATATAACTTGTTATCTCATATTCAGAGTTGGGTCGAATACTGAAATTTGGTATTCGAATACGAATACGAATACCGAAAAAAAAGTATTCGAAAACTCGGTATTCATTAATACCACGATTGGGTATTCATGAATACTGAAGCATACTAGACGTCTCCCAAATTTTCCAAAAATAACTTTTTTATTTTTTAAACTATTGACTTCACTTTTGGAATGGGGATACATGTACAGGGTGTCCCATTTTGGTTGTCCCTTATGGGAAACTTGGAAACCATAAGAGCTATTAAAAATCCGATACCCCATCCTCGAGCTCTTTTGGAGAAAACATTTATGGTAAAAACAGATCATCGCTATCGCGAAGCGTTTCAGAGATACAGGGTGATTCTCGATTTTTTCACTTTTTGAAAAGGTCCTGTAGCTTTGTTGTTATTACAGATACGAGAAAACTAATTGCACATTATACAGACACTTTTTTCCGTAGAATCCAGTGGCGTAGCCAAAAATTTTTTTGAGCTGTCATTTTTGACATATGACCCAAACATGTTTTTTTTTATTAGGGACACCCTATAAATGATTAGGTAATTAAATTGCTTGTTTTTTTCTGATTAAAATAATATATCATAGTAGGTGGTTTAATAAATTTTTTACGTCAAATATTGGAAAAATTATGATTTTAAAGAAGCATTGCGGCTTCTATCTGTTTTTTAAATTGTTTTACATTTTTGTTTTAAAAGGAATCTGTCATCCCTTAGCTCAGGAGACATTTCCGTAGAAAAAAACAAAAAATTAGTTTACAACAACAATAATAAACAAGTTATATTAATTAAACTTAAAAATTTATCAAGTTTTTTTAATTTTTGATTTTTTTATTTTTTATGAATTTTCCATATCAACTTTACCAATAGAGCAAAAAAAACAAAAAAAAAAAAATTAAAGTCCAAAAAAAACAAATCGAAAAATTTTTGACACACCCTGTATAACTTTGATTTTTATTTTTTATACAACATTATCATACTAATACAGTACCAAAATTTTTTTGCTTCAAATTCATAAATAAGGACGCTATTAATTTTTAAATTTAAACATAAAAATAATTATTTTTAATTTTTGGGACACACTGTATCATTTATACATATATAAAAATATTTTTCCTTATCATATATATTATCCACCATAATTTCATCCTTATATATTCATAAATAAAATTGTAGGAAATTTTTAAATTTAAAAATAAAAAAAATCATTTTAATTTTTTGAGACACTCTGTATCATTTTTTTATGTATAATATTATTTCTCACCATCATATCAAATACCAAAATTTCATCCCTTTATTTTCATAAATAAAATTGTAGGAAATTTTTAAATTTTAAAATATAAAAAAATATTTCAATTTTTTGAGACACCGTGTATCATTTTATTATGCATATTAATAATCTTCTACATCATATATATTATTTACCAAAATTTCATACTTATATATTTATAAATAAAGTGGTAGGAAATTTTTAAATTTTAAAATAAAAAAATGCGTCTTTAAAATCATAATTTTTCCAATATTTGACGTAAAAAATTTATTAAACCACCTACTATGATATATTATTTTAATTAGAAAAAAACAAGCAATTTAATTACCTAATCATTTATAGGGTGTCCCTAATAAAAAAAAACATGTTTGGGTCATATGTCAAAAATGACAGCTCAAAAAAATGTTTTGGTTACGCCACTGGATTCTACGGAAAAAAGTGTCTGTATAATGTGCAATTAGTTTTCTCGTATCTGTAATAACAACAAAGCTACAGGACCTTTTCAAAAAGTGAAAAAATCGAGAATCACCCTGTATCTCTGAAACGCTTCGCGATAGCGATGATCTATTTTTACCATAAATGTTTTCTCCAAAAAGAGCTCGAGGATGGGGTATCGGATTTTTAATATCTCTTATGGTTTCCAAGTTTCCCATAAGGGACAACCAAAATGGGACACCCTGTACACATACTATCTACGATTTACCAGATAGTCATGATTTAAAACAGACATAATAAAATTTATTATATACATCCCTTTTTGTATAAAATGAAGATAAATTCATATTAGTCCAACCTAATACATAGAAAACATAGTTTGCAATGTCACTTTTTATATGTTGTACCAAGTTACTTGTTTTATTTAATAGCAAAACCCCAAAGAAGTTAAAATAATTCATTTAGATATATTTTTGTTTGCAAAAATAAATGTATATCTGTTCAAAATTACTTTCCTATTAGGACCATAGAAACAACAGATCAAGATTTAAAAACATATTAGCCTAGTTTCACCGGGAGGACCAAATTTTTAGTCTCGAGGTCTAAATGACGTCACGCGTACTTTATTCACGGTGTAAACACCTGAGTATTAAAATTTGCTACTCCAATTCAGTCCGTCTCAAATGGGGTTGACCAAATATGATTTTCTTTGGTGTAAACACGTCGGACTTTTTTAGTGGACCGAAATGACAGCCTTGATCTTTGACAGTGACGAAAAGACGTTGAATTTCGGTCTTAACCTAATAATTTTGTTGTTTGTTTATATTTTTTTAAATTTTGTTGATATTTAAGCAAAACTGTTTTTTCGTATTTTTTTCAAATGGAATTTAAAAGCGATACAGTTTTAAAAGATAAAACATCAGGTTAGGTTCTGGTCATATGCTCAGCTGTCATTTTGGTACTAGGATTAAACGTGAATTAAATTGATCAATAAACTAAGTTGGTGTAAACACTAGTGAACTAACAAAATTAATCCTGGGCTTGGTCCACGGATCTAGTTGGTCCTCGCGGTGTAAACTAGGCTATTGAAATACATTTTTTAATTTGTAAAACTAACTTCCTAAACTGTTAGTTTGCAAATGATGATATATATGACTTATATCAAATTTTACCCTGTCGCGTCGTCGGCAAAATCATTGCGAACATGTTTTAACCCGCTTAAGATGCATAAAAGTAACGTAATATTCATAAAATAAGCAAAACAGTATTTAAATTTAGGATTTGAATACCAGAATATAGGTATTTGAATATCAGGTATTCGAATACCGGTATTCAAGTACAAGTATTCGAATATCGGTATTCCAATACCAGAATATTGAAAAACGATATTCAGAATAAGGAATACCGAATACTGACCAAAAAAGTATTCCGTCGAATACCGAATACCAAACAAATAAATATATTCGAATAGTATTCGAATACACTCACAAATGTATTCTGAATAGTATTCAGTATACAGTCGGCCGACAATGTTGTCCCGATTATATCCAAGTCTGTACCATGGCTTTATACACATCACAGGGAAAAGCCTCTTCTTAATAGCACTTTGCTTGCTTGGCGTTTTGATTTTATTTTTTGGGTTAATTTTGCCGCCCGGGTGCCACGCTCCCCTTTGCACCCCAGGCACGGCTCGGCCCTGTCTCATACATTTTAGACAACAAAATTTTAGCTTGGAAGCACAACTATATTTGTTGATAGTTTTCAAGGCCAAAAGTCTGTATGGACCAGAAGAAACCTACTAATACATTAGATCAACCTAAATCCATTCCGTAATGGCATTTTACTTCTAAGAGATACCACTCCAAGCTTGACCCTGATTGTTGTTTGATGTTTGTGTGAGATGATTCATGTAAAAGAAGAAGAGTTGTTTTGCCACAGTAGTGGAAACTTTAAATCTTTTTAAAGAGCAAAAAATGTTTCGTCATTAATCTTTCAGTTAACAATAAAAAGTATGACGTTTTTAATTGCATTTTGGATTTGACTGGCGATTTTAACCGCCCTTAAAATTTTAAGTAAACATTTTTGCTTCTTGTAAACATGTGGATGATCCAGAGCTTATAGTCAAAAAACTAAAATATATCTAAATATTGTTTTATCATAAAATTAATCAAAATAGACAAAATCCATATAATTGATAAGTAAAACGTATAAAGTCCGTTTTAAAAGCAAAATCGACAAAATCAATTTTTAAAATTAAAAATAAGTATATTGGGGATTTAGTGGCAAAGTTGAACATTTTTCCTTAATAATTTTTTCATTTTTCCAAACACTATTCGAATGGTTTCCAAATTAAAAGTCGTAAGCAACAACAGTTTTTTGTTCTTTTTCGAAATCGACAAAAGTGGACTGCTATATCTGTTTTGCTTTAAAAAGGTGAATGCGCAAGATAAGAGTAAATGGTGATAAAAATATAATTTAGTACCGACACCTAAGGTGTAAACTTATAATAATATTCTTCATTGTATCATAAAGTAAAATTTGTCTATGACTACAATAATGAATATTAATATAAGTTTACTGAACACCTTCAGAAACAAATTTTCATAGGAAACAAAATAATGTTTCCTATCTAACCTACTATGCATACCAATGTTTAACTATCTTTGCTTCGAAAAATCGCCCAATTCTATGTATTTTTCGGCCGATGTCAGGTATAGTAGGCTTTAAAACCAACAAAGAACCGATGACTCATTGTGGAAGACGTCCTTGAACGACGCCATAGTGGATTTACAGCGAATGCTCCTTGATCGGAGTCGTTCGACTATTTTCGCCTCAAAACTTGTTGTCATTGGTTGAAATTATCCTGTTCTTTCGGCTATTTTTAGTTGTGACATCACACAATCGCTCGGTGGTTCAGCGAAAGGGTATCCCTACGGTGGTGACTCATCCAGACCGTGTTTCGAATTTTACAGGTTAAACAAGTGTTCGCTATCTGTCAAAAACTGTAAATAAACCCGATTTTCGCATAGATAATCCCGGTCACCAGTGCTCTTTCATTTGTTTGCGTTCGACAGCTGTTTATCTTTTGCTGCCAAGGCTGCCTTGTTTTATGATAAGAAAATTATCTTAGCAGCAATGATCGTAAAAATGGATTTAAGCGATGATATGTCGAATCAGTCGGATTTTTTCCGATGACAGCCAAGGTTCACAGGTTTCCACGGCTGAATTTAGGATAGAAAGTGGGCTTTTACTTACGCCAAGCACGGTAAGTATTTTCTTGACGATTTTTTACGGCACTTAATGTTTGAAAACATGATGAAATCATCTAGAAGCGTGGCGAAACAATTGAAACAGAACTAAGTTATTAGATTAGAAAAATATACCTACCTATTAAAGCATAGAAAATTTATGGAAATTGGGCCGATTATTACATTTATAAGTATGTAATTGACAAATTACAAAAATCATTATTAATTAGGATGTCCATGCTAGACCTGGTTGTTTACAAAAGCGACAACATTATGGCCTTGAGTTTGTTAAATATTAATACTTTTTAAAAACATTTGCTTAAGAGAATCTGTGTTAATGGCAGATATGGGGCTTCCCCGTTCTTTTCTATACAGGGTTTTTTACAACTTATCCGAGAAACTTTAAGGGCTAATTTAACAATAAAAAATATGAAAAAACTTTGGTAATTTTCTAGAAACCTGCGGCAACTCCGATTTTAACGAAATTTGGTATACGGGGTTTTTGGGGCGCTGATCACGAATCTGAAAGATTTTTTGGCGAAAACGTTTCGTTTTCGAGATATTCATCATCAAAGTTCAAATTTGAACTAAGCTTATTTTTCACTATATTCACCCTTCTTTTGCACACAACTCTTGATTTAAAGCTAAAGTGTCACAAAATATTTGATTTTCACCTTTTAAAACCCCGTTTTTCTACGTTTTTACATTATTTTTGCGTTAAATTGCGTGGCTTTTCTTTGATAATGCGGCAACCATACATACACATGGGGCTTCATGGCACACTGGGATTAAAATGATTCAAAGTATAGTTATGCAATTTAATGCATAAAAATGTAAAATACGTAAAAAACGGGGTTTTAAAAGGTGAAAATCAAATATTGTTTGTCACTTTAGCTTTAAATCAAGAGTTGTGTGGAAAAAGAAGGGAGAATATTGTAAAAACAGGATAAGTTTAAATTTCAACTCTGATGATAAATATCTCAAGAACGAAACGTTTCCGCCAAAAAATTCTTTCAGATTCGTGATCAGCGCCCCAAAAACCCCGTATACCAAATTTGGTGAAAATTGTTGTCGCTGCCGCAGGTTTCTAGAAAATTACCAAAACTTTATATGAAAAATGTCAAGAGATCAAAAAAAATCCATTAGGTTTACTTTGAAAAAGGAAAACAACTCACAACTACCTTTTTCTGACATTTTAATAAAAAAGATTTAAACAATGTTGAAACAAAAATTTACAAAAAGCCTACACACACCTACAAATAGATACTTAAATTTTAACTCAAATCACCCAGTAAAGGTTAAAAGGGAGTTGTAAAAAGTCTATTTAATACAATTAAAGTCATTTATTCTAATCAAAATGTAAACAATGAAAAAGATTACCCCAAAAATATTTTAATTCAAAATAAATATTCTCTTGATTTTATAAATAAATGTTTTTTTGAATTTGAAACTCGATAATATAAGACAAATTCAAAATAGACCTATTACAATCTTTAAAACACAAAACTCTATCGATCTCAATTAACAAAAACAAAACCAAAACCATACAACTTAAATGAAAATACAAATACAAAAAAATGTCATTTATAAAAAACGCATAATATGAACATAGATCATATAATTATTAAAAACATAGCATTTCATAAATCAAAGATCTGTCAACACGCATTTGATAACAATCACAGAATAAACTGGGATGTTTCGAGCATTTTAGCAAAGGAAACTTGTTCTAAAAAACGCAAAATCAAAGAAAGTGCGAATATATTATTAAATAAAGATAATTGTGTAGCATCAATTTCAGTTAATTTAAATTAACACTTGGTTGCCTTTGTTTAATACTGAAGTATCTTCAGGAAAACTAAAAATCAACTAACTCATCACCTTTTTTTTACAAATAATAAAAACAGCAGCAACCAGTTTTCAGGTTTCAGAATCTTCTAAAAAATGCTAAAATTTTAAACCTAAATATTGGTTAATTTTTAAATTTTTATTTTTATTTATATCTATCTTGACAACGGTGGCAGACTTGACGCCGAAACGTCATTTTTAGTTCTCTTTTTACTTGTTTAAATTTTTTGGTTTTTTGGTTCTTTTAATTTATTTTTTGGCGTGTATCCAAATAACTTTCATCAGTTAAATGATTCCGCCAAACCAATACAGAACATATTTTCAATAAATGACCACATCATGAATTTATTATGTGTTCTGTATAAAAAGTCTTACTCGAAATACCGCCTATGTGGTACCAAAGACAATTGTAGTTACACTAATAGACACCCAGAACAATGCTAAATTTTTGGTCATCAGCTTGGACGCTCGCTTCGTTGAATTTATGAAGCGGGTATCCATCAAGTACACACGTAAACAGTAGGTATAATTTGCAGCTTCATAAATCCAGCCAAGCCAGCGTCCAAACTGATGACCAAAAATTTGGCATTGTTCTGGGAGTCTATAGTGAAACTACAATTGTCTTTGGTGGTACCAAATATTTCTAAAAAGAAAAGAACAGCACACACTTCTCTTTTACTTCACTAAATCAACATTCCCTCAATAAGCATCTCCACATTCAATAGTAATATTTTTGAAAGAGCAAAAGAAAGGTCCTCACCCCCACAAAATTACGATATTTCTTCGAATACTTCAAATGCTTAAAGCCATTTTTTGTTGTTTATACGGTTTAAAACATTTTATTTTTTTGTTTAACGGCGACGTCATGTAGGGCGCGTATTTAAGCGTGTTTGAATACATCAGGGACAATGGTTTAAAAACAATATAGTTATCTTTGTCGGACGGCCGAATGCATCGCACTGATTAAAAACTTTGTTTCGGTCATTTTTTGTAAAAAAATTTTATATTCGGTTTAACTAAAGCACATTTAAACCATAAAATATAAAAATCATAATCATAACCCAAAAGTTTACTGGGCTATGGCGCAAAGGTTTGAAAACCTACATTTTCTTGCTTCTCATAAGTAGTTATATCGTCATTTTCTAATACGGTTTAAACTAGGGCGTGCAAAAACCGGTTAACCGAATATTTAAAACCGGTTTTTAAAACCGAAAAACCGAAAACGGTTTTCAAAACCGATACACCGAAATCGGTTTTTAAACCGAAAACGGTTTTCAAAACCGAAAAGGCTCTTCTGAACCACAGTTAACAGAAAATCGGAAAGTAATTATTCTCTATTAATCGTTTTTGCGTTGATTACGGATTTGCCCATAAGCTGTGGTGTTAAGTAATAATCATTATTCATCCTAGAATATTCTTTAAAAGAAATTGATTAAATATAAAATAAGAAAGAAAATATAACATCCAGTCTCGATCCCAGTTAATATAATAATTTATTTTTTCCTCTTTATTTAAAATTGGTATTCTATTCTCGGTGTTTTTTCTTGGTTTATTGGTTAATAAAAAAACAGAAAAGGAAAAGTGGTGATTTTTACATTTTAATTTAGTGTATTATTATAGTAAATTGTAGTTTTTATTTTATAATACCATTAAATTTTCCCCTTGATTTCAAACAATTCTTACTAGAAACATTTTCTTCTAAAATGCGCCGTTTTCTGGTTATTTGCCTGTCTTAGGTTAAATAAACCACCCTGTATAATCTGTCAACCAATAACCGATTTTAAAAAATGAACGCTTTTTCTTTTTTAGATATAAACCGCAATCAACCATAAACCTATTAATTGATATTCGAAGAACCGTTTTTCGATTTTGGTCCGATTATCCAAAAAACCGGTATTCGAAAACTGATTATCCGAAAAACCGGTATTTGAAAACCGCTTTTTTAAAACCGGTTAACCGACATTCGAAAACCGGTTTTTCAAAACCGGTTAACCGGTATTCGAAAACCGGTTTTGAAATACCGGTTAACCGGTATTCGATATACCGGTTTTTGCCAAAACCGCGGTTAACCGAAAACCGGTTTCGGTTGCCAGCCCTAGTTTAAACCACTGAGACGAATACGGTTAGCAAGAAAATTTGACTTAAATCCCGGTATTTAAATCCTAGATTCGAATACTGGAAATCCCTGTATTCGAATACTGAGAATCCCAGTATTTAAATACCTAAAACCTATATTCGAATACTATGATTTAAAAACAGTATTCATAATTCAGAATCCCAAAGGTACTGACCAAAAAATCATTCCAGCCGAATACGGAATTCCAAATATACAGATGTATCCGCATACTATTCGAATTCCAGCCAAATGTATTCTGAATATGATTTAGAATACCGAGTATTCGAATACTACCCAACTTTGGAACGAATTAACATAATAGTCGCCAGGGCAACCAAAGAGTTTGGGAACCAATTTTCCAAATATTTTTAATTCGGGCACCAATTTACATTTGCCCGTTTTTAAACATCTTATAAAATTCCAAATTTTATTAATTCTTTGTCAAACGTTGTTATCTACGTGATAACAGTGTAATCAGTTGGGAATTTTTGTTTTATTATTTTTGCAAGCTATAAAAGGTAAAAATTTTAATATTAATAAATTTAAACATAAAAATTGTTTTGCAAATTTGTAGTAAGTAATAAGGATAAGCCTCTATTTATCGAAAAATAAAACTAATTTTAAAAACAGTCTTTTTTAAAGGAAAAAAATAGGAAATTATTTTTTTTATTTAGTCTCTGACGATTTTCTCAAAGTCGACAAGACGTAAGAATTGTAAATTAAGCCTAATGTTATGTCAGATTAATGCGTTCAAGACACCGTAATGTTCGCCGTCGCGAAAAAAGTCAGCCAATAGTCATCCCTTATACGTATACAGGGTGTTCCACAACTTACCCGACAAACCTTAAGGGCTTATTCTACAATAAAAAATGGGAAATAAAAACTTTAAATGAACATATGTATGTCTCAAACGTCTTAGTTTAGTTTAAATTAAAAAAAAATATATATTTTTTTTATAATAACTTTTATACCAATCCACATAATAATTTTAAAAAGTGCGCCTCCTATGCACCAAAAGACATTTTTTGGCATAAAATAAAAAATAAATTACTTAAAGGCAAATCGGCAAGTACAGTAACAACAAAGAAAGTACAATTAGTCATCCAATCCGAAATGTTTCCATGCCGGTATTCGCGTTAGACCCTGTCCTTTCCACACATTACCTATGAAGCACTTTATTTAGCTGATTCTGTATGAATAGGGTTTTAGTAAAACAAGCGAAGAAGAGTTTCGGACTTTTGTTGTTACTTTAATAATTATTCGCACTACATTTTGGACCCTCTATCTCTAACATTTTCCAAGTATGAAATAGGCTTTTTTGACGTATTAGCGACCTTATTTTTAAGAAAACAATTTTGCCAGCATTTTCATTTTATGTTATTTTTCTTTGCATTTAATTTTCTAAGTAGATAAGCGAATATCATGTCAACAAGTCCATTAAATATCGAGTCGGCATTTTCAGGAAAATTTCAAATGAGTTTGCCAACTTCTCGTCCAACTCTATTTATATGTTATTCAACAAAAAATAATAACACTAAAAATTAGGTAATTAACAGTCAACGTGTTAACGAATATAAAGATTCAAAATTGTCACAGATTATTTGAAAAGTTTCTGGAAATCTTGGTCAACGAAATAAAGTTATTTAGAGTAAGCTGATAATAAAAATGCATTAACTTTAGTACAGATTAGGGAGTTATTGAACACCACTTTAGAACTTTGCCTTAATAAGGCACTCCTTATTTTGACAGGTACGCATGCGCAGTTGAAAATCTTTATTACGGCAACTTTAATAAAATACTGCATTCCCTTATTTATGTCTGATTACTGTAAGCTTATAAGGTTACCTTACGGGAAATTTCTCTCGTTCTACGCATCTTCTTTCTCTTCTACTGTTCTAGTTTGAAGTTTGTGGAAGTTTTAATATTCTTTTAACGGTTTTAACCTATAAAATTAAAAATATAAAAATTGTAGTTTGTTTTGTTGTGTTGAATGTGAATGTGTTGTTAAAGACTCGGTACTCTCGGTAGTGTATTTATATATTTCGTGTTTTTGTTATCTACCAAACATGACTGAAAAAAAGGCAGTGAGACTCAGATTTTCCTATAATGATTATATTATCCTTTACGGGAATTCGTAAGGGAAAACCTTTTTCAGTATCCTGGAGATGAAGGATGGGAACTTGTGGAGAGAAATGCTTTTGAAGGTAGCTGCGAAAAAAAAGCGGAAAATTTTCATAACTTGTTAGGTTGGAAATAAGGTTAAGGTAAGGTCTGTCAGTTTGGACAGATGACATTTAAATTTTCAATAACTCAACTTTTTCCGTCGGATATAAGGTTATGCCATAATAAGGTAAGGCATATCCTTATTATGGCATCGCCTTAACTTGTGTGTTCAATAACTCCCTATTTAATTGCCTTCAGAGAACGAACTTTATTTTTGCTAAACTTACGTTTCTTGGGCTATTCGGCCGTCGTTGTAGATTTTGTATCCTTGACGTTTCGCCAGCGCGAGTGGTTGGCATCCTCAGAAGGTCCGAGTATACTATTTGTGCACTATTGTATATAGTAAGAACATTTTAAAAGCGCAAGTTCGGTACCCTTTAAAAATAATACAAAAAACATAAAAAAGGCCGCCTGCAATCGGACTATTTTATACAAAGGCGCCGCTATCCTTTACAGCGACGCGCCGATACACTATGGGATAAAAATCCATTATTTTGGCCAAAAAGCAACTTTGAAATTTTAATGGCTCATGCTGTGTATTTCAAAGTAGATACTCCAAACTACATGTAAGCAAAATTATAAAAGGATATGACGACTTCTATTGGGGTAATAAGAAACTTGAAAATATATTTTAAGTAAACATAAATATACAACATTTAATCTACTTAGTTTATTATTAGCCTTGTTTACTAAAAAAAGTAAAAGAGTTTAAATAATAAGAGCTATTGTTGTGTTTCCGATGCAGTCTCGCGAAGTCTCGCTACTTTTGTCAAAGATTTTTTTACCTTTTTCTTTATCAGTTTTTGTACTTACAATTGCCTTCCTACTTTTTGCTACTTCTGTGTGTAAGGACAGATACAAGATTTTTTTAATAATTTTCAAGGTTTTCCATTTTAAAATTTAATATGTTTTGTCCTACACTATATAACCTAAAAGATAAAAGCATTCTGATAAAAGATATGGATTCTACAGAATCTACCCAATAAAACAGTGTTTTTTATTTATTTTATACGTTAAAAAATAAAGAAAGTTCGGAAGATGTATCTCTATTACGCTTCTAAGAATAATTTAAAATTATTTTTCAGATTTGGATGGTCATATTTCCGAAACTAATTGAGATAGACACATCAAATGTAGTATTATTTAAAGCATTTTAAAAGATTTTTTGGTGGTGATATAATATTCAGGGTATTTCATTTAAAAAATCATACCTATTGTCGTACCCTGTATATCATATGAGATAATAATCATCGGATTACTAATTAGAATACTACCGAATTAACCAAACAAGCTGACATTTTAGTTTATTTTGTACAATAAAAAATAATAATGTTAAGGAGGGTGTAAATTTATAATAACATATAATAAGTTTTAGGTTTCCAAAAAGCATTTGTAATAATTTATAATATTTTTCCAGTAAAAAGCACCTCAATTTAAGTTAGATTGGCAAGTTTCAGAATTTTGACCAAAAAAATTAACTTCTATCCCATAGTGCGATGACCAGCTGCATCAACCGGCATATCATAAAAGAAATATAGCAAAGGCGGCCGCGAAGACAAGCAAGCCGATTTATTTGCTTTAAACTTTTTGAGACTTTTTTTTCTTATCAAGAGCATAATCTACTAGGAACCTTCTGAGGATGCCAACCACTCGCGCTGGCGAAACGTCAATGATGCAAAATCTACAACGACGGCCGAATAGCCCAAAAAACTTAAGTTTAGCAGAAGATGGCCGCGAAAGCCTTACACATTATAATTTTATTTTTAACCGTATACATATTATGTAGTGTTGACATTTCCGACTTTTTACACATTTCTGGCTTTTACTTTCATCCCAGGAAAGAAAAGTTAACTTACCTTCCATAAGCCAAAAGTAAAATTTAGTTAAAGTTATCCTAGCAACCTAGCAAAAATTTAAACATTGACATTTTGTTAGGTTGACACATTTTTGATTAAAAAAACAAGGAGGTAATGGTTGTAAATAAAATATTAAACAAACCGAAACTGTCCAAGTTACATACATATGTAACCTGAACAGAAAATAGGTGAATAGTTTCATTACTGTCTCGAGAGTCAGCCTTACGCGTCGATGTAAGTCATCCTTTTCTCTCGCCAGTAAAGAAGCACTTTTCATCTCGGTCCATAACGTACTACCTATTTCTTCTTAACGTAACGGTTTGAAAGTGATTGTTGAAACTGAAAGGTGGGGGTGTGGTTTTATTTGAGAACATCGTTAAAAGGACGGTTTTCCTCCTAATACTATTTTATGATTATGTTTAATAGGATGAAAAAAAAGAAAGTATATTTCACATAAGTGGAAATTTTTGTACCAGTTCTTTCCCACCACTAACTTTGGAAGATGAAATTATTTCTACCGCTAAAGAAATGGCAGAACTATTTGCCAAACAATTTGCTGCCAATTCAACCCTTGACCCTCCCGTAAATCATCCAATTCCAGCGGTTACCCCAGTTCCTCATAAAATGCCCGATATTATTTTAAAATTAAAACACATTAAGCGTAACCTTTCTTCCCTTAACACCAAGAAATCGTCTGGGTTGAATGGCATACCAGCAATCGTTTTAAAAAATGTGCTCCAGAACTTGCACCAATCTTAACTCGGCTCTTTTGAATTTCTTACGACACAGGTATCTTTCTGGAGAGCTGGAAAGCTGCACGTGTTCAACCTATTCCCAAGAAAGGATCTAAATCCCTTCCATCTAACTATAGACCAATTTCAATTCTCTCAGTTCTTTGTACAGTAATGGAAAAATTAATTAATTCACAAATTCTTAAGTACTTAGAAAAACACAAAATTTTGCAAGTTAGGCAGTATGGAACAAAAGATCTACAGCAGATCTTCTTTCCTTCGTATCCCACTGTTGGAATAGGTCTCTTGAGCTTCTAGGTGAGTCCCAGATCGTTGCTCTTGATATATCCGAAGCTTTTGACCAGGTCTGGCATGCCGCACTTCTTAATAAACTTCCCTCCTATGGTCTTTCAACTAAACTCTGTACTTGACTCTCTAGTTATCTATCTGATCGACGTATATCAGTTATTGTGGACGGCCATTCTTCAAGCTTTCACCAAGTAAATGCTGGAGTCCCTCAGGGTTCTGTTCTGGCACCAACATTGTTTCTTCTTCACATCAACGACCTTCTCTCGTCCACAACTAATTCCATTCATAGTTTCGCCGACGATAGTACCCTTCACTCCAGTTTTCAGGTTCCTAAACCCATCACTAAACCTGAATTGGAAAACAAACGCAGAGCCATGCAAATATATCTTTCGCAGGATCTTAATTTAATATTGGATTGGGGCGCCAAAAATCTCGTCCATTTTAATGCATCCAAAACATAATCATGTTCCTTGTCGCGAAAAGAGTCATCAAATACTCATCCTCTATTTATGAGCAGCCAAGTTTTACAGATCAAAGACACCTTCAATTTTGTTGGGCGTCACATTTGAAAGTAACGTTAACTGGCATAAACACATTGTATCTATAGCCACGGCAGCTTCAAAAAGCTTGGATTTCTCTTTCGAGCCAAAAAGTATTTTTCCGCTTCTAATTTATACACTTTATATGTGTCCCAAATCCGACCTCCTTGGAATATTGTTCCCATATCTGGGGCATGGCGTCCCCCACAACCCTAAGCATTCTTGATTCTTCACTTACAGAAAGGCTTCCCTCTCTTGCCCATCGTCGGGCTGTGGGGAATTTATCGCTTTTTTATAGGTACTTTCATGGCTTCTGCTCTGAAGAATTGTCCAGTATAGTTCCTACACTCACGGTTCCCAACAGAGAAACTCGTTGTTCCGCGCGTATGCATCCCTATACGGTCCAACTGGACAGGTCCCGAACTTCTCACTTTGTTTGTTCTTTTATCCCTAGAGTTTCTAGAATGTGGAACATGCTGCCCGCGGAGGTCTTTCCTTCCCCCAAATCTTTAAGTATTTAAGTCTCGTGTCAACAAACTTCCTCTTACCTCGCTTAAGACACCCACGGTACGTGAGTATTTAGGCTTTTAGTCTTCGTGGTTTGTCCAAAGATTAAAAAAAAAAGAAGAATAGTGTTAACTAAGGCATCAATTTTAGGCGTTCAACCAATTATAACCGCGGTAATAATTGGTGACAACTTTGACGTATAATACATTGTTTAAACGTCAACATAACCGATTGGTAAATACCGTTTTAGAATTGGTTCTTCGCCTAAACTTGATGAATGTTAAGAAAAGTATTTAACTTATATACTTATAATATACATCCTCTACATAATATGTCATCGTGGTTAGGTGGTTTGCGTCCTTGCTGATTTATGTATCGTTTGCCAACTTTTTGTTTTGTTTTTATAGTATGGATAGAATGGAAGTCATTGATGTTTGCCAAAAATCATTCTCAGAGGATTTTCCTCTCTGTGTTCCAGTTAAAAGATTTAAAAACACATATTTTATTTTAGCAAAATTCGTTATCAGATAGGTATATACAAGGGGTCCCGAAAAATGTGGAGAATCTGTAGGATATATAAAGAGATAAACACGTGAAAATATTACGGTATGGTCATATAATTTTTTTTCTATAGGTCTCCTATCTAGGAGATTCTGGCCCACAAAGAGCTCTAATGGTATATCAAGTTTTTTAGCCATAATTATTAAACAGCAGGTATATTCCTCTTATTTTTTAATGATATTTAAACCAGAGAATTAACACATTCGTTCTGATTTACTCACAACTGCAGGGATGAACTAGCTGTGACATTATGGCCCCATTTTTTACGTATTGTATTGATAGGAACCGTGGAGATTATTTTTGTGCAAACCTTTAACGATTAACTCTCTAATACAAACTGTTTTTAGCGTATTTTTCATACAAGATATACCTTTTTCTCATCAAAAATTAGCTTGCTAGTGTATTAAATAGGGAGTTGCTATTTAAACCTGATACATAATTTATATTTAAAAGATTTACTTCTTAATAGAAGTAATTGTATTGATAGCGAATCTTTTTTTTTTCATATTCAGCCCGTCAGACTGACAGTCAGCACAGGCACGGACGAATGTATACAAGGTTGTCCCAACTCTATTTATACACAAAATAACTTCGCCCCTGTACAAGATACAAAAATAAGCTTAAAATAAGTAAGGCTTATTTGGATACACTCTTTTTATTGACTGTACTAGTTAATATACAAGGTGTCTCAAAAACTGAATATTTATTGTCAAGTAGGTTTTTTTAAATGGAACACCCTGTATGTTTTTAAAATTTTAACTCTGTATAAAATTCTACATTAAAAATGTATAACACACTATACGTCAACTATTGCTGGTTTTTGAGATATCAACAATATTAGCTATGCTCATGAACAATTAAAAGCGAAGAAAGAAAATAATATTTTGGTTTTAATTATTTTTAAATAATTTATGCCTGTCAGAGTGACAAATAATATAATAACATGTAATTAATTACTTTCCATTGTAAGAACTACCAATAGGTAAGTCGGCTAATTGACGTAAGACTTGCTCTTTTTTTATTGAAACTAAGTGAATATGTGTCTAAAATAAATTAAATTGCTGACTTACCCATTAAATTAGTAGTTCTTATAATGGAAAATAATTAATTTTGTTATTATATTAATTGTCACTCTGAGAGTGACAGAATCCTTTTAAAATAATTAGAACTAAAATATGATTTTCTTTCTTCACTTTTAATCGTTAATAAGTAAATCAGCATACTGCTGATATCTCAAAAACCAGCAATAATTGACGTATAGTTTATAATACATTTTTAATGTAGAATTTGATACAGAGTCAAAATTTGAAAAATATACAGGCTGTTCCATTTAAAAAACCTACTTGACTATAAAAATTATGTTTTTGGGACACCTTGTATATTAACTGGTTCTGTCAATAAAAGCCGAAGAGATATTTCCTGTATAAATAGAGTTGGGACACCTCTGCTATAGGGTGGGGGGTTATAGCGCAAAGATATTTGCAAGAAATATTTTTTGAATAGTAAAAAGCCTTACTTTAAAACACTTTACAAGTTTGTGATTTTTCTTACAATAAACATGTTCCTTTTGATTGAAGGGCAAAAAAAAGGTCCTCATTTTCCAAAACCCTACAAATTACTGATTTTTGTTATTAAAATGTGTTTCTTTTCTTTCTTTACGGATGCCAAGGGGGTCCACATAACAATATGCACTAATAAATATTTTAAAAAAATTAAACCGACTTCAAAAGAAATAAAATTCACTAAAAATTTAAAAATAGTGAATAAAAAAATAACCCCCATTACAGGGACCATATGTTGCCAGCAAGAGGCTCTAATATAAAATTTTTAAATTTTATTTATATACTACCTACTTGATAATGCTTGATAATTTCTTTTAATATACAGTGTCCGTCAAATTTATGGACGCAGATGAAAAAAAAATATTACACATTTCACAAAAAAACTAATAAAAGTTGGGGGCTCGAACCACCAACCCCCTCCTTATATACGCCCATGAGTACAGGTATACCCAGTGCCGGATTTAGACTTCGTGATGCCCTAAGCACTCGACCCCTGTGGTGCCCCCTAGACTTGATGAGAAATATTTTGACGACCAATACAAAAAAAACGGACGGAATAAAAATTTTCTTTTAATCTAAAGAACCCTTATGCCCAATAAACGTTTAATTTTTTACTTCATAAATTAAATAACAACCACACTTCCAATTGTACCGTATAATTTTTCTTTAATGAGCAGATGTTACCAATTAATCTAAAAACGCGGCAGCGTGCCCAAAGGGTCAACGGTCAGCACGGTATTTGAACTCGCTGATGGACCCCAATCAGTTAAAGAAGCCACCATGTGCTTTAATTTTCAACGTTGTCGTCGCTGGTGCCATTATTTTTATATACAGTGTGTCCAAGATATGGATCCTAAGCATAGGAATCTCAGTACCTATTGGAGATACAATTTAGGTTAAATTATGAAAAAGTTGTGTTTTTTAAAGCTTATTTACATGCCGTTTAGAAAGTCGAAAAATTTTCATGGCCTGCTGAGATATTTGGCAAAAACGAAAATTTGACTATATCGATTTTATTTTTTTCTGACTTTATTTAAAGAGATATAAAAAACTAATAGCACTTTTTCATTGGCACTTTTTAGCTACTACATGATGGTATTTTTAGATTTTATACCCGACGTTTCGTTTTCAAGAAACCATCATCAACTTTATTTTTTTATATGGCTCGAAAAAAGTACACCCTGTATCTGATCCTCATCAATGATGTATCATATGTCACATTTTAATTTTTAGTTAAAAGAAAAATTGCATTTTTTCTATTTTGTTAAATTAAGTTACTGTGTCTTTATACGCAATACGCATTACTAGGCTCAACAAAATCCGCGTGTTAAGAAAATATCGAAACATCAAGAACGTTCTGGGTTTAATATGGGGTGTGGAATTTTAGGAACTAAAATACCAGGTCCATGTATTTACCATAATTCATTAACTGCAGAAATGATACCTTTATTTATTTTTGCAGCACAAAATGTAGCATATTAGCATGTCAAACTTATCTTCATGGATATAATGACCATCCTGCATATTCGACCGTAATAATACAATAAGATATTAGCTATTCACCAATAAACAATAATAGAGACAACAGTAACAATAAGAACAATTGCTCTAAAAACAACAACTCGACAAGCAGGGTAATAAGGACAAATACTATTTTATAATGATATTAAATTATGTTACAGATACGGTAACAGGTATTAACGTCCAAGCATTTGTTTGCAAGGCCTACTTAAAAATAACTTTAAAAAATAGAAAAAATGCAATTTTTCTTTTAACTAAAAGTTAAAATATGAGATGTGATACATCGTTGAATTTGTAATAAAAAATGGGATCAGATACAGGGTGCACTTTTTTCGAGCCATATAAAAAAATAAAGTTGATGATGGTTTCTTGAAAACGAAACGTCGGGTATGAAATCTAAAAATACCATCATGTAGTAGCTAAAAAGTGCCAATGAAAAAGTGTTATTAGTTTTTTATATCTCTTCAAATAAAGTCAGAAAAAATAAAATCGATATAGTCAAATTTTCGTTTTTGCCAAATATCTCAGCAGGCCATGAAAATTTTTCAAGTTTTTAAACGGCATGTAAATAAGCTGTAAAAACACAACTTTTTCCTAATTTAACCTAAGCTGTATCTCCAATAGGTACTGAGACTCCCATGCTTAGGATCCTTATCTTGGACACACTGTATGTATATGTTTTAATATGCCATAAAAAGCAATTGCCGTAAAGTGATAAATATTGTTACGGCAAAAATGTTTCTTCCATTAACAACGTCCATTAGGTGCTATTTAAAAGCGTAGTTTCGTAAGTGTAGGTCTATGAATTCCAAAATTATCTAACAACCGAGCTAAAACCCATTTGTAATCCAAATATATCGATTGTTATTGGTTTTCCAGCTCTTGTTTGGTGTTTTCTTGTTTCGTACAGTCTGGTTTCGTCACCTTATAAAATTTTACGTGAAGACTTCCCTTCCTTGTCCATCGTCGGGCTGTGGGGGATTTATCCCTTTTTTATAGGTACTATGGCTTCTGCTCAGAAGAATTGCCCAGAATAGTTCCTTCTCTCACGGTTTCCAACAGAGAAACTCGTGGTGCCACACGTATGCATCGCTATACTGGACAGGCCCCCAACAGCACTTTATTCGTTCTTTTATCCCTAGTGTTTCTAAAATGTGCAACCTGCTGCCCGCGAAGGTCTTTCCTTCAAGTCCCGTATTAATAAACCCCCTTTACCTGTCTACCTCGCTTACGACACCCACGGTACGTTAGTATTTAGGCTTTAGCCTTCGTGGATTGTCCAAAGATAAAAAAAATCACTTTTTACTTTTGCGGTTAAGGCAAAGAAATTTTGTCATACATTTTATTACCAGGTAATATACATTTAATATAATATTGTAGCATAATTTAATAAAAACACGGGACTCCGAATACGTCCTGATTTTTTTAAAAATATTTGATGGTTCTCTCTCTTTCTATTTTTTTTCTTGGTTTTGGTCCCTTCAGGTCCAATCCACCACTCTCCCCCTTCCGGACTATGGTTTCCAGGGCTTCGTCGGCGGAATATCCGGATAATCGAGCTCGTAGCTCCCAGAAATTCCAAAAGAAAACAAATAATTCAACAATCGATGCAATGCATAAATTGTCGGCTGTCAAACCAAGATCTGCTACTGGTGTTACGTATAACCTTCACTTTCACTACTGACAGTTCCCATGGCACGCCCATCTATTTCCCGCCATTTGAGAAATACCTCGTGTTCACCACCAATTATAGGAATCTTAGGTCACAGCGCTTAGATCCAGAAGAAAGATGCCGTCAATTTAGTGTGAATCTTTCCTTGATCCCCGAAGGTAAAAAACGTTCGTACGACACCTCTAGCCGCCACTCCGGGAAGAACTTGGTAGTCCTCTACGCACGTCCGCACTGTCCGGAGGTCAAACAAAGAGTATTTGGATAGTTAAATCGATTTAAATTTTTAGGTCGAGTGGAATCCAAATTATTTTAGTAGAAAACTTCGATTAAAGCCAAAATTAACGAATTTTAATAATTGGCTATCTAAAAAAAAGTTAAAAAATGAGTGGTGTCTTATTGGTCCATTCCGTATAATCAGAAAAATAATTGGAAGTAATATCCCTAGTGCATTTAATTTTTTCAAAAAATTCGAAAAACTGGTTTCTAAGTAATTTGTTTTAACAAAATAGCATGAGCGAAAGTGGTTTTAAAAATCTGAGTCGAAGACGAGGATTTTTCCACTTTCGCGATTTCAGTTTCTAGAAATGTCTTAGGTCCTGTAATTTTTCCATTTAATCATCCTTCAATCTATTATAATTTTCAGTATCCTATACATTCCCAATGTACAGGGTATTTCACAACACATCCGACTAACTTAAAGGTCTAATTCTACAATAACAAATAAGAAAAAATATATGAACATATATTATGTCCTAAACGTCTTAGTTTTTGAACTATAGAAGGAACAGTTTAAAAATGTAAATTCGGTGCTCTTTGATAAGAAAAAAAATCACAAAAAGTTTAAAGCAAATAATGCTATATTTCTTTTATGATATGCCGGTTGATGCAGGTAGTCATCGCACCATGGGATAGAAATTAATTTTTTCGGTCAAAATTCTGAAACTTACCAATCTAACTTAAAATGAGGTGCTTTTTACTGGAAAATATTATAAATTATTACAAATGCTTTTGGAAACCTAAAACTTATTATATGTTATTATAAATTTACACCCCACTTAACCTTATTATTTTTTATTGTACAAAATAAACTAAAATGTCAGCTTGTTTGGGTAATTCGGTAGTATTCTAATCAGTAATCCGATGATTATTATCTCATATGATATACAGGGTACGACAATAGGTATGATTTTTTAAAATGAAATACCCTGAATATTATATCACCACCAAAAAATATTTTAAAATGCTTTAGAAAAATACTACATTTGATGTGTCTATCTCAATTAGTTTCGGAAATATGACCATCCAAATTTGAAAATTGAAATAATTTTAAATTATTCTAGAAGCGTAATAGAGATACATCTTCCCAACTTTTTTATTTTTTAACGTATAAAATAAATAATAACACTGTTTTGTTGGGTAGATTCTGTAGAATCCATATCTTTCATCAGAATACTTTTATCTTTTAGGATATACAGTGTAGGACAAAACATATTAAATTTTAAAATGGAAAACCTTGTAAATTATAAAAAAATCTTGTATCTGTCCTTACACTCAGAAGTAGCAAAAAGTAGGAAGGCAATTGTAAGTACAAAAACGGATAAAGAAAAAGGTAAAAAATCTTTGACAAAAGTAGCGAGACTTCGCGAGACTGCATCGGAAACACAACAATAGCTCTTATTATTTAAACTCTTTTACTTTTTTAGTAAACAAGGGTAATAATAAACTAAGGAGATTAAATGTTGTATATTTATGTTTACTTAAAATACATTTTCAAGTTTCTTATTACCCCAATAGAAGTCGTCATATCCTTTTATAATTTTGCGTACATGTAGTTTGGAGTATCTACTTTGAAATACACAGCATGAGCCATTAAAATTTCAGAGTTGCTTTTTGGCCGAAATAATGGATTTCTATCCCATAGTGTATTGGCGCGTGGCTGTAAAGGGTAGCGGCGCCTTTGTATAAAATATTCCGATTGCAGGCGGCCTTTTTTATGTTTTTTTGTATTATGTTCTTACTATACTTGAAAAATTATTGTTTTTCAATATAAAAATAAGCAATTCAGATATTTAAAAAAAATGGGGGACACCGACCATGCAATAAAAGGCACTTTTTCGTATACATAAGGAAAATTATTTTTTACTAGTGTCGTCCATAAGATGTTTTAGGTAAATATTTTTAAATAAAAAAGTGGCCACTGAATTTTTCTTAATTAAAAATATTTTTGAAATACCCCTTTAGTTTGGAACAAATTTGATTTTTTTATTGATGCACGGTTTTTGCGTAAGTAAATAAAAACCATTTCTTGGCATGGTCATGTTCTTATTGATAATATCAAATTCTACAGTAAAAACCACCTTTGATATTTATTTTTTAATTGGATAAAGATTTGACCATTCCGAGAAATAGTTTTCATTTATTTACGCAAAAACCGTGCATTAATGTATTGCATAATTTATCACGTCACGATTTGTTTCGCCTTAAAATCAAAAGAAACTTTTTACCTTTATACATGTTTTCATCGGGCAGGAAAGCCGTTATAGTATCTACTAACCCCTTCGCATAAATCAAATTCTTGGGCGCCCTGCCGCGTCGAGACGTCGACGCCGGGTCTGGAGCCACCGTCGGCGTCGTTTTCGCGGCGTCCGCCACTTTAAATCACCCCGGTGGCGTCCATAAGGTATCAGGTTAAAGTGTTTTAAATAAGCATCATGATATACAGGGTGTTTTTCTGAATGTGGTAGACAATAGGTCAGAAATGTTGGCAACAGTTCTCTGCTGGAACGCCAAGGCGTGCATACTGCTTATACGTCAGTACAAGAAAGGCTATGTTAAACATTTGTCAGTTATTTTTGGAGAAAGTTTGCAAACTTTTTAAACAGTTTCTAACATGTTTTCAACATCTTAAAACTACTGCTGGAACAACAAACAATTGTATAATGTTATAAACATGGCACTGCTGGAACGACGTATTTGACGTGCGCAGAATCCGAACGGTTGCAAAACATTTCTAACAGCTTGCTGGAACAAACCATTCAGTTTACACTTGAAAACGGACAGAAATAGGACTGTTCAAAACGTTGTGTGAATAATAAAATAAAGACGATGGAAGTCTAAAAGAATGCTGATCCTTAAGATTGTGAATCCGTAGGTGATTTTCGGAAGAAAAATTCAAAAAAGGTTATGTCGATAATGTCTTAACTTTTAAGGTGCAGGATGCCAGAGTAGTCTAGTACTATGTTTATATCGAATAGTTGAAGCTGGCTTGAAAACAAAGCGGCTTTGAAGCGATTTTCAAGTCTACGTGTTTATTTCGGTGGTCAGTATTTAAATTTAGGATTTACTAGAATATAGGTATTTGAATATCAGTATTCGAATACCGGTATTCGAATATCAGTATTCGAATATCGGTATTCGAATACCAGAATATTCAAAAACGATATTCAGTATAAAGAATACCGAATACTGACCAAAAAAGTATTCCGTCGAATACCGAATACCAAACACATAAATAATACCAAACACATAAATCTATTCGAATAGTATTCGAATACCGCACAAATGTATTCTGAATAGTATTCCGAATACCGAGTATTCGAATACTACCCAACTCTGTTTTGTTTTTATCGAAAAAGTACGCAATGATACAACAAAACAAATAGCGTTGAAAGGTCTTGGTAACCAGGAGGATCGTTAAAAAATCGCTATTTTTGTACCCAACGCGTAAAAAGCACTTTTACGCCCGCGGCTGAAAGCTGTTACCCGAGCCCCGCGAGGGCAAGCAATCAGCTGTGGGCGTAAAAGTGCTTTAAACCAGAGGTAAACAATATTTTTTGTAGGACTGAAATTAATGTAAATATATATATATATATATTATATATATATATATATATATATATATATATATATATTATATATATATATATATATATATTATATATATTTATATTAATGTTATAAATGCGGGCGTTTTTGATACTTTTTGCCCTAGGGCGTAAAAGTGCAATTTTACGCCCGGTCGTATAAAAAAGATTTTGTAAATTGATGCAATACAACTTTTTTACGAACTTGTAAAAAAAATTGACTTAACGTTTTAAATACACAGATAGTTATAAACAAAACCCTGTAAAATTCTAGTTAAAACCAGTAGACCGATTAAAAATTCGGTCTAAAACTCTTACTCGTAAAATTCTGCTAGTATAACTTAATTTGCTACGGCAATCGCATTTTCACCCTCGCTTTCGATTGCACCCCTCAACCCCTAAAGTTCATTACTTTCGTTTCCCACTGTACTGACCTTGGCTCTAATCAAAAATCGATATTCAACTTAGATGGGTTTATAACATTGTGTATACCTTCCAAATATAAGGGGACCAAAAATTTTAAAATTGAAAATAATGCTAGACATTTTTAAATTAGGGGCCGTTTAAGTATTACGTAAGCAGATTTATTACAATTATTAACCCCCCTTCTCCCATGTTATCAAAAATAAGCAGAGTCGTAACCCCCCTCCCATGCTTACGTAAAGATTTTTGTGTATGCATTTTTCTTTTAATGTATTTCGTCTTTTTTATTGTTTTACTAACTGACCCGGCAAACGTTGTTTTGCCATATAAATAATTGTTAAGATGTTAAGGGTGGACCACCCTTATCACTAAGGGGTATGAAAAATAGATGTTGGCCGATTCTCAGACCTACTCAATATGCTCACAAAGTTTCATGAGAATCGGTCAAGCCGTTTCGGAGGAGTACGGGAACGAACATTGTAAGGGTCCCCACAGACGTGCAGGTGTACCCACGGTCTGCCCACGGTAGACCTGCACAGTTTTTATTCAGGTAGACCTGGGCGTGTGTGGGCAAAACTGTGCAGTTTTTTTAACCTGTTCAGGCGACCGGAATAAAATTAAAAATATCCTATTTGTACCGGCCACAGACACGCAGGTCGACCGTAGAAGTCGTAAAGTTTTTTAACCTGTTTATTTTAAAAGGCGACCGAAGCCGGCATCCTTTGTAAACTCGAGGGTGAACTGGTTTATTTGTAATTTAAAAATACATAGTAATTGATTATGGCAACAGAATTTTTTAAACAATGCAAAACATTTTTGGGTTGTTTTTTTTTAAATTTTTTAAAAGAATAAACTATAGGTAAACTCCATTTAATAACTTAATGATTATAAATATAATTTAAATGTCATAAAAAATACTAAAATTAAATAAATAATATACAAGGTGTCCCATTAAATAAAAGCTTGTGTGTATGACTATGGTTACCATAATTTCTTTAGTCAAATTAAAATGAGACAAATAACTTTGTTTTCTCATTAATGCATTTATTGATATTTCGACTGCTTGCTACATTTTCAAACCGAAAATTTAGCAAAGCTTCAGGACTGAAGTCAAAATGTCAATAAATACAGTGCTAGAAAATATAGCTATTTGTTTCTTTTTAATTTGAAATGTACTATCAGAAAGTAACGGACAACTTAATTCAGTAACTCTTTAATCAATATCGAAACACCTTTATTTCTGATATGTTAAGCGGAGGGGGACCACTATTTTAAACCTAAATGTTTTCCTAAAAAAATAGTTTATAAAAACAAAACGTAAACATAAGTAATATGCACAATGTGTCACCTTAATTCTTTAGACTGTCTTCTTACTACGCATTGGCAAAAATGGACGGAGGTAAACGGGCGAGAAAATATCTCTTTTACGCACGCCTGTAAAGTTACGTTTATATCATAGGTAAATGGGGCGCCAGCCCTTCCCGAGAGGGGGTGTGGGTCAGGGCAGGTAAGAATTCCTATAATTGACACTAATAATTTGTATACCACTTAGTCAGTTCAGTTCTCATTGTAATAGTGAATTGATGTGCGAAAAGATTTCCACTCAAGATTTTAATAGTGAGAAAAATGTCGGTATCAGTAATTGAAAGTGTGAGTGGAAAAGATTTAATAGCCTACAAAAATTTTACATTTTCCAAAGACAGTAAACAAAAAGAATGTAAATATTTTTTGATGCAATAAATGTTTCGTAATTAATAAAATTTTTAAAAATAGACCAACATTTTATTTCCGATGCTCTTTACTTTAAAGAAAACATTTGCGCCCCGTTTACCTATACGATTTTATTGACCCCAAGATCCCTGCGCCCCATTTACCTGTTCAATAAAACTTTATTGAAGGCCTTGCGCCCCGTTTACCACTGCCGTTGGGAGGAGTACGGGAACGAACATTGTGACACGCGAATTTTATATATTGTTTTATAACCAGCAGTTATAATTTTAGAAATAAGAAAATAGGCTTAGAATAGAGGACTTCAACGCACAAAAATATTCATTTAAACAAACACTTACCGTATTCAACATAGAGCAAGGTACATATATTACAATATTAATTATTATTACGAATAGAACAAACGTTCCTAAAATTTTTGCTTTTTTTTATCCTTGGTCAAACCACGAAGGCTAAAAGCCTAAATACTAACGTACCGTGGGTGTTTTAAGCGAGGTAAGAGGGAGTTTGTTGACACGGAACTTAAATACTTGAAGATTTGGGGGAAGGAAAGACCTCCGCGGGCAGCAAGTTCCATAACCTAGAAACTCTAGGGATAAAAGAACGAACAAAGTGGGAAGTTCAAGTTCGGGGCTTGTCCAGTTGCAATTTAAAAACAGCAAAATTTTAAGGGGCAAAAAAAGGGCTTTGCACACTTACAAAAACATACGCAGTTGAAAACTTAAATTAAGCGACTTGGCAACGTTGCAGTTGCAAATTTAGAACTTAATGACATTTCATAATCAAGTTTTGCTTTCTGTTGTTGCAGTTAATATTCAATTTTTTAAAGAATTTTTATGATTTATGGGATGAATGTTATAAAAAATAGAAAAATAGTTAGTCTACAACTAGTGTTAGGCGTTTAAGTGGTTGCCATCATGGATTTCGTTAAAAATTCAGCAATAAAACAAAACGTGCGAAGTCAGTTAAGGTTAATCTACAAACTAAGTCTAAGTCTAAATATGTATAAAGTTTCTCAAAACACTGACTATTATCCTGCTTTTTGTTATTTAGGTTGTCAGATCATGATGCCTAATATTTTTCGTGAAATTTAATAACTAATCAGGTAATTTATGTAAATATTCTTCGCCACATTGAATCTAGATACCCATTTTTGTCAGCTGTTTGACCAAATTACAACACTGTGCTCCTTAATTTGAATTCCCAGTACCCATGCTTACTGCCTTTTTAAATTTGCTAAATTGAGGACTCTTTGTTTGACCTCCGGACTGTGCGGACGTGCGTAGAGGACTACAAAGTTCTTTCCGGAGTGGCGGTTAGAGGTGTCGTACGAACGTTTTTTACCTTCGGGGATCAAGGAAAGATTCACGCTAAATTGACGGCATCTTTCTTCTGGATCTAAGCGCTGTGAGCGAAGATTCCTATAAGCTGATGGTATCCTGTTTGGTGGTGAACACGAGGTATTTCTCAAATGGCGGAAAATAGATGGGCGTGCCATGGGAACTGTCAGTAGTGAAAATGAAGGTTATACGTAACACCAGTAGCAGATCTTGGTTTGACAGCCGACAATTTATGCATTGCATCGATTGTTGAATTATTTGTTTTCTTTTTGGAATTTCTGGGAGCTACGAGCTCGATTATCCAGATTTTCCGCCGACGAAGCCCTGGAAAGCATAGTCCGGAAGGGGAGAGTGGTGGATTGGACCTGAAGGGACCAAAAACAAAAAAATAGAGGGAGAGATAGAAATTTGCAAAAGCCAGCGAAAGACGGGAATGCGGGCGACGGACCAACGCTAATGAAGTGTATGGAGTCTTGTGAGACCTTTCACACGTAGAGAACGCGAAAAGTCGGCAAACTCAAAGGCTGACGACTTTTACTGCGAGGCCCCTTAACCGGGGTACAGACGGTCATGCAAAACTGACAGTTTTGCATGACCAATGACCAATGCAAATCTCAATTTATTTTGTAATATACACGAAATGATTTGCGCGCTAGCATTGGCTTTTCAAGCAAAAGTGATAGTTTTGCATGTCTTATCTAACTTTAATTAAAAAGTAGTCCGAACCTGAAAAAAATATAAGTTTTTTTTTTAGTTTACTGTCCTAAATCAAATAAAAATGTATTATCAAATAATATTGCCGATTTAAACCACACCATTCTAAGAATAAACAAGAATTTATATTTTAATCTATCTAGCTAATAAACCTTTTTTTTTAAAAGACAGCGATAGACCTCAATACAGACAGGCATTACTAAAATTCCGACTTTACAGTAACAAATTTTCGAATACCCTTGCCTTTCTTACCCCACACAAATGAAAATACCAGGCTCGATACCTCTAAAACTGCATAATAAATGTCATGCACCCCTATTACAACGCTCCCAATCTCACCCCTGCAATCTATTCGGCAGAAATGCACTTGGGCAAATAGAATAAAAAATAGGTTAGGGATGGCGTCTAACGTGGGGTGGCGGTCACTCATTGGAACGATGTTGTTATTAAACTAAGGGGTGGGATATCTGGGAATTTCCTAGTTTTTACTGAAATTCAACAGAAAAGAAACACTTTAAAAAATAAATAAAACTCACTTAAAAGTTAAAAATATTTAATAAACAAAAAATGAGGTCTGGTAACAACACAATGGTATTAAAGTATAAAAAGTTTTTTCTTATTTAGTTATTAAGATTTAGTAGTTTACCGCATATATTTTTACGCGACTTAATTTTTTTTAATTATTATTTTTAACTTTTTAGTGAGATTTATTTACTTTTTTAAGTCCATTTATTTTTTTAAGAAAGTGTTATTATTAATATAGTAAGAACATTTTAAAAGCGCAAATTCGGTACCCTTTGAAAATAATACAAAAACATAAAAAGGCCGCCTGCAATCGGAATATTTTATACAAAGGCGCCGCTACCCTTTACAGCCACGCGCCAATACACTATGGGATAGAAATCCATTATTTTGGCCAAAAAGCAACTTTTAAATTTTAATGGCTCATGCTGTGTATTTCAAAGTAGATACTCCAAACTACATGTACGCAAAATTATAAAAGGATATGACGACTTCTATTGGGGTAATAAGAAACTTGAAAATATATTTTAAGTAAACATAAATATACAACATTTTATCTACTTAGTTTATTATTAGCGAGTTTAAATAATAAGAGCTATTGTTGTGTTTCCGATGCAGTCTCGCGAAGTCTCGCTACTTTTGTCAAAGATTTTTTACATTTTTCTTTATCAGTTTTTGTACTTACAAATGCCTTCCTACTTTTTGCTACTTCTGAGTGTAAGGACAGATACAAGATTTTTTTATAATTTACAAGGTTTACCATTTTAAAATTTAATATGTTTTGTCCTACACTGTATATCCTAAAAGATAAAAGCATTCTGATAAAATATATGGATTCCACAGAATCTATCCAACAAAACAGTGTTTTTTATTTATTTTATACGTTAAAAAATAAGAAAAAAGTTGGAAAGATTTTTCAGATTTGGATGGTCATATTTCCGAAACTAATTGAGATAGACACATCAAATGTAGTATTTTTCTAAAGCATTTTAAAAGATTTTTTTGGTGGTAATATAATATTCGGGGTATTTCTTTTAAATAATCATACCTATTGTCGTACCCTGTATATCATATGAGATAATAACCATCGGATTACTGATTAGAATACTACCGAATTAACCAAACAAGCTGACATTTTAGTTTATTTTGTACAATAAAAAATAATAATGTTAAGTGGGGTGTAAATTTATAATAACATATAATAAGTTTTAGGTTTCGAAAAAGCATTTGTAATAATTTATAATATTTTTTCCAGTAAAAAGCACCTCATTTTAAGTTAGATTGGTAAGTTTCAGAATTTTGACCAAAACAATTAATTTCTATCCCATAGTGCGATGACCAGCTGCATCAACCGGCATATCATAAAAGAAATAAATATAGCTAAGGCGGCCGCGAAGACAAGCATGCCGATTTATTTGCTTTAAACTTCTTTGTGATTTTTTTCTTATCAAAGAGCACCGAATTTACATTTTTAAACTGTTCCTTCTATACTAATAAATCGGTAAACCTACACTAAAAATACTACCAGTACCTCTTTCACAGACTACAGTAAAAAGCACAGGGACGTGTAATTTGATTAGTTTAAAACGTTACAGTCATGCAAAACTGTCACATTGGGAGGAGGGGTCATGGTTAGTTTTGGTTTGTTAAATCTCTTTCAGACTCCCCAGTTTTTTTTACTGTAGTCTTTCTTTCAGTTCGATGAAAAGGGTAAATTTTACTCCAAGGTTGTCGATTCTGAATGCACCCCTGATGTTTGAGCATATACGAGTCTAGAGGCAGCTTTGCCGCACGAACAACGTACGGCAGAGAGAAAACAATTGGTCTGGTACGTTTCTCTCTCGCGATTGCACTCTTTTAAAGAAAAAAAATCAAAATCAGTCCACAATTGACGGAGTAATCGCGTAAAAATACACACAAAAAAACATACAGGCGAATTGAAAACATCCTCTTTTTTAAAGTCCGTTAAAAATACGAGTTATTTTTAAGCTGAATTACTAAAATACAGGGTTGCTGTAAAAGGTGTGGAAAAAAGCTACCATTAATTCCTGATTCAAAATTGAGTGATTTCTAACACACAGGGTGTTATTATTCTAGTTTTATTTTTTTATATAAATAATTTTGATAATAATAGGTACCTATATTAACACAATATTCTCCCAGAGGGGGTTTTAAGAGGGGAAAAATACGAATCTGCTATGAATTTTAATCTTAGCTCTAAAGGGCACCACCTGCTGATTCTGTCATAAATTAAAACTAAAATAACTCTTTTGAGCCACCCAGTATGTAACTTTTAACAAAGACCATTGTAGTTTCACTATAGACACCCAGATCAATGCTAAATTTTTGGTCATTAGCTTGGACGCCCGCTTATTGGAATTTATGAAGCGGGCATCCATCGAGGGAATATAAGTACACAATACGTATAATTTGCCGCTTCATAAACTCTGCCAAGCGAGCGTCCAAACTGATTACCAGAAATTTAGCATTGTTCTGGGTGTCTATAGTAAAACCACAATTGTCTTTGCTTTTAGATAAAAATTTTTATTCTTTAACATATTGTACATAAAAAGATTTCAACACGCGTGTGATATTATTTGTTTTCTAAATGATCAAGAAGTGCGTTTTATGTCATTTTCATATGTGGCCGTGGAAAATAATTTTTAACACCCTGTATCTCGAAAATCATCTACTTTTATATCAAGGTAAGTTGGGTTACGTCGTCATATTGTAGCCTCAGGAATTTGTGGTAGCTTTTTTTAAATTGTTAACTATAATAATTAATAGTTTAAAAAAACTAAAAAACACGCTTTTATATGCAACCGAACTAAAAATTAGAAAATAATTTTTCATTAAAAAAATATTGTCATTTCATAGTAAAAAGCGTGGGGTGCATTTTACTATTTTTTCATAACTTTTCCATCATAGATATTTGCAAATATAATAATTATAACATTTAATATATTTATCACCCCACGCTTTTTACTATGAAATGACAATATTTTTTTAATGAAAAATTATTTTCTAATTTTTAGTTCGGTTGCATATAAAAGCGTGTTTTTTAGTTTTTTTAAACTATTAATTATTTTTCGTTTTTTAGTTTTTGCTAACACCAATGGTGCAACTAACCCTATATTTTTATTGTTCATAAAAATTGAAGACCAATGGTGCAACTAACCAAATTGTGTAAAAACCTAAAAAGTTTCTTCTTCATTTAATAGCAAAGTTTGAAATGTTGCCAACAGATGGCACCCTAGGTGTTGTTTTTATAATATAATGGAATTTTTTTCCTGGCGATCCAAAAAAGATAACGGGATACTGTTTGCAGATTATTGCATTGTCATGTTTCCTTAATACGTGTGCAAAGTTTCAAAGAAATCGAATAGCTGGAAGTTGGTTAAAATTAGGCTCAAAGATTCCGTTACATAGCCAGCCAGATTGATAGATTGATAGTTACAACCCAAGTTAATAAAAGCGTGTTAAAAATGCCAAAAAGAATTGCAGCTTAAAAATGTGTAGGGTAGGGCGGGGCTAGTTGAGCAATTTTTCACTTGATCGGTTATAGCTCCTCAAAAATAAGTCTTAATGGCTTATAACCTATACTGATGGATTAGCAATTTATTCCTTATTAATAGTGTCCATAGTAGTTTCTTTCTAATAAGTCGAATTTAGGAGCTACATCTATTTTAATGTAGATAGTCAAGTATGCCCAACGTACCCCATAGGTGGGGTAAGTTGAGCCAGGGTATGGGGCTAGTGGAGCACTTAGAAAGTATAGTCAAATCATGGCTTGAATGTTAGATACGTTTACAATAAAAATACATTTTGACAATTTGCTTTTTATATTTATAATCTTATAATGACAAAACAACAAATCTTATTAATAAAACAGCAACTAGCTTAGCTTATCTATTGGATTTAATATCTATCAATTCATCTTTGTTTTTTAAACTTTTTAAGCAGTTTTATTTTGCTTCTCTTGTAATGCCTTCTGTATCTGTTAAAATTGCGGGTTTTCTTGGACCAGCCTTTGGGTATGGTCGAACTATTTCCAGAAAAAAATTATAAGTTAGATAGGTCAGCTCGTTTTCTTTGTTGCTTGTATAAAGTTCGGGTTGCAGCCTCTTTTAAATCTTGAGAAGACTTTAGTGTTTTACTGTTATAAGTCCGTATCCTGAAAAAAAAAAAAATAAAACATTTTATACTTAAACCCGTGGGGATTGTTGGGCAATTGTAGCTCAACTAACCCCAACCTGAAATTTTTAAGAAAAAGTGAATTTATTAAAAAACCGGTTAGAATTGTATTCAAAATCTTTATACATACATATTAAAACTGCAATAAATTTACTTAAGATTAACACTTACCTGATTGAGAACGAAATACATTTAACTATTACAGATAAAATTTGCTTGCTTGCAATTATTTTACTTTTTAATCACAAAATAAACAATGCACACGGATACTTTTCTCGATCGCCGCGTCACCACTGGTGGTTGCACAATCAGTTCCCCTCGCGCAACCCCTTCTTTGCGTTATTTAATGCTTTCGCGTGCGGTCGATAGTTTTTGAGATATTTTGATTGCCCAACTTACCTCTATGCTCAACTAGCCCCGCCCTACCCTACTTAAAAATGAATATGAAAACGTCTTTAAAGATTAAGGATTTTCCGAAAAAAATTAAAATATTAAATTAAAAATATGTATTAAACCATTCTAGAATTTTTTTAAAATCTACATCAGGATATAAAGAAGATAACCAAATCTCCTTATCTAGTCTTACCTTTCAAAGGGATTTTCCGATGTTGTAATATTTGAAATTACTAATTGGTGAATTAAACTACACTAAATGTTTATTTTTAAAATAAAATACAAATAATTTAAGTATCTAATTCACAATAAATTAATTGCATTGTAAACAGTTGCTAACAGGAACAAATAACAGATTAATAGAAAATAAACAAAATCGGAGATCGGGTGATACATAAAAAGACACACTGTCTGATGATTTCGGTATTTTTTACTTACAATAAATTATAGTAAAACCTGTATTAGCGATGATTCTCTTTTGATTTATTTATGCGGGTTATTTCTACAAACAAATTCTAAAATCTTAAAAGTTTCCCATATAACATTTTTTGCCGGCAAGGCATTGGCAAAAAGGTATCAAAAAGACATCAAAATGGGCAATTGGCCGTTTTAGGCCACGTTGCAGAAAATGTGATGGCATTTATCATTAATAAGTTATGATGAAAAAATGCATTTAGGATGATGGCATCCATCATTAAAAAGGTTTTGGCAAAAATATGCCTTTTAGATGATGGCATTACATTATTTTTTCCTAATGACAACAAAATGCATTTTTACCGTCTAGGGAGCTAAAATGTGCATAAATAATGCACATGCATAATTTGTGTTTATTGTACAGGGTGTCCCATATAAAATTAAATACTATAATTTTGGAAAAACCATAAGAGATTATTGTATAATATTGTATAAATACTAAAAAATACATTTCACTGAACAACTTCTGCATTTAACTTTTTCTTGTATCTCTTATGGTTTTTCCAAAATTATAGTATTTAATTTTATATGGGATACCCTGTACATAAGCACACATTATGCATGTGCATTATTTATGCACATTTTAGCTCCCTGGACGGTAAAAATGCATTTTATGGTCATTAGGAAAAAATAATGTAATGCCATCATCTAAAAGGCATATTTTGCCAAAACCTTTAATGATGGATGCCATCATCCTAAATGCATCTTTTCCAGCATAACTTATTAATGATGGATGCCATCATCGTAAACGCACTTTTTTCATCATAACTTAATAATGATAAATGCCATCACATTTTCTGCAACACGTTGCCTAATAACGGCCAATTGCCCATTTTGATGTCTTTTGATAACTTTGCCGATGCTTTACCGGCCAAAAAGGTTATATGGGTTATTTCTTGGTCAAAATAAAGAACAGTTGGTTGTATAAATGGTGGTTTAAAAAACACCAAAAACCTTTTTTAAAATCTTTATCTCCATTTTTCTGACATTTTTGTACCTTGATATCCCCCGAATGGTCAACTTCACTTGACCCAATAACACCCTGCTTTTAAATAAAATAGATTAATAATTTTACGCATAAAGGACCTTAGTTCCAAACGTAGGTACTACTCTCAAAAATGTTGAATTTTTGAGAGCTTTAAAGACTTTATGTTATTTTGGGCAAATGGCTTCTGCCTGGGCAAATGACTTCATGAAGATGTTTATTTAAAAGCCTTTTGCGTAGGTAAATGCATTTGCCATGGTCCTTGTTAGGCATATGGCTAGGATATATTTAATAACATACAGTACCGTAGGCGGTGTAGGCGGTCGCCTACAGCCTCGCGCCTGGGGGGCTCGCGGCAAGGTGAAGGTATTGAATGTGAATGCGGAAGGTCTTGAAGGCCCAAAATTGTAAATCAGGGGTCCCGAAAACTGTAGAACCTATTAAAAAAAATGAGGGAGGTCCTTTTTTTTGCTTCCGAAAATTTTTCCAAAGGATAAAAGGGGCCTCGCGGATAACTTTGCCTACACCTAAAGGGACTTGCAAGAAAAGTGAGGACCTTTTTTTATGCTTCTCAATATTCGTCATGAAAGGGGCCTCGCGAACACGACTTCGCCGGCGGTGGTAAACGAGGCGCAAGACCTTCACTAAAGTTTTATTGAACAGGTAAATGGGGCGCACTGATCTTGGGGTCAATAAAATCGTATAGGTAAACGGGGCGCAAATGTTTTCTTTAAAGTAAAAGGTATCGAAATAAAATGTTAGTCTATTTTTAAAAATTTTATTAATTACGAAACATTTATTGCATCAAAAAATCTTTATATTCTTTTGTTTACTGTCTTTGGAAAATGTAAAATTTTTGTAGGCTATTAAATCTTTTCCACTCACACTTTCAATTACTGATACCGACATTTTCTCACTATTAAAATCTTGAGCGGAAATCTTTTCGCACATTTATTCACTATTACAATGAGAACTGAACTGATTAAGTGGTATACAAATTATTAGTGTCAATTATAGGAATTCTTACCTACCCTGACCCACACCCCCTCTCGGGAAGGGCTGGCGCCCCATTTACCTATGATATAAACGTAACCTTACAGGCGTGCAGGTAAAGAGATATTTTCGCGCCCCGTTTACCTCCGTCCGACTTCGCCTACTCCTACAGTTTGTTTTCCAGACTACAGTAAAAATCAAAAGCACATGTAATTTAATTGGTTCAAAGCGCCATAAGACGGACATGTCACATTGGGGCGGTCATGGTTAGTTTTGGTTAATTAAATCTTTTTTTTTTTAATTTGCTTTATTAAGAAATTAAAAAGATTCAACTAACTAGAACAAACCATGACCCCCCAATGTGATAATTTTGAATGACCGTCTAGTTATTTATTTTTACAAGATTTTTATTTTCATTTTTCTAAAAATTGCTTAGGCAAATAGAATCAAATGCTATTTGACTAGGTAAATAGCATTTGAAAATAAAAATACACCATTTGCATAGGCAAAAGGCATTTGCCTAGGCAAAAGCTATTTGCCTAAAATAACCCTTTGCCTGCGACATATGCATAGTCGCGGCATTAAGGAATAAAAGATTTGTAATTGAATCGAAAAACGGTGTAAAATAAATAATAAACAAAAATTTTAATTGTGTTTATAAAATATTGTGTGCCAATTTAGTGTTACATTCATCTAGAATTTCGTGAAAAAATAAAAGTGAGAATATAGGTTAATATGATTTTCAATTTTGATCTTGAAAACAAAACGAGTGCCAAAAAAATCTTTCACTTTCGTGATTAGCGTCCATTAATTTTTTTAGAACTTTTGTCAATATGGCCCTTCTCTCTGCAGAACGAATTCGTTCGTAAGTAAAGGATGTGTATTGACAAACTTTTTTGTACTCAGGGGACATAACTATCTGTGAGGCAATAGAACAAAATTCCTGGTGCTCCAAACCAGCTGTTTACCTAAATACATACCATTAGGATCTCTTAAATGAAAAATATTCAAAAAATGTTAACTTGGAAAATAATTAAGGTGTTTGCTCTCTTAAAAGCAAACATCCTTATAATATACAAAAATAATTGTAAAATTCTTGAAAATCCTTTAAGATAATTGAAAATTCCACCCACCTCGTGTGTGATAAAAATATTTACTCTGCTCATCCAAAAATCTAATAAAAAAACATCTAAATCTATTCCGCGAAGCGTCAAAATTCCAAATTTTATTTCCTTACTTCCGAAATTCCTAGAATTATATCGCCTACGATTTTTCTCTCTTTGTCTGGCTTGTCTAAAAGTATGTCTTGTTCTTTCTATCGAGCATACCTTGAATTCGTGTATGAAAAAATGATCGTTTTACCGTAGAGAGAGTTTTTGCATGTACAGACATTTTTTTTGTAGTTCCGTAAACTTATAACATTTCTATGTCCCTTTGACTGTATGTGTGTTGTTAAGTAGAAAAATATATTTTTTCAAAACAATTTTTGGTAAAAGAAGTGTAGTAAAAAGTGGGAGTATTACTGGTCTCTGTTAGGGTGATTCATTTCATTTTCTCGGTGCTCAAGCAAAATTTAAATCCAGAGCCATACGCGAGAGGGGGGCAAAAGATGGGTTGCTTGCTGGAGATACCGCCTAAGCTAGGGGCGCAACTAGGGTTTTTGAATTATTTTGTCTAAACACTGAGGTGTCATCAACATGGGACCTACACCAAATTTATATCAGATGATACTGGTGCTGAGAAATACCGTTTGTATAAAACTTTGAGGAATATAAATGACGTATTTTTCAAAACACCTTTATCAATCCCTGAAGCTGCACCCCCAGTCACTTAAAAATCCTGAATGGCAACACCCCTTATGTAGCTCCTCTCTGGAAAGCTTATGAAAAATTAATTTTGTTGGTCATAAAAAGGTTGGAATAAAATCAAATACTACCCTTAAATTTTAGATAAAAACCTATTTTATTATTTATAAAGAATACCAGAAAATATTTAATTAAATAAGTATAAAATTAATTAAAAATTAATAATAAATTAAAAAAATACTTCCTGTAGATCTAACCCGTTCCCAAAAAAGTTCTGGTTACTTCTGTTGCACAAGCGCCCAACAACTAAGACCAGTTGCTATAACTTTTTTCTCGAGACATTCTTTATGAAAAATAAAATACGTTTTTTTTTTTAATGTAAGGGTAGTATTTGATTTTACTCCAACTTTTTATAATCAACAACAAGAATTTTTCATAAGCTTTTAGAGAGAAGCCACATAAGGGGTGTTGCCATTCAAGATAAATAATAACCTGTAAGAATTCGGCTACCATGGTTGGTTGTTTAAAAATTGTCAACGCCTGAAGCGGCTATGACAAGTCTTAACAAAGACGAAACACGGGTCGCCGTCTTGGTCGGGCCCGGGGTATTTAATTTTCTTTTGGAGACTCCGTAATTTTTAAACAACCAACCATGGTAGCCGAATTCTTACAGGTTATTATTTATTTATTTATTTTTACTGTCATTAATGAGCCATATGCCCAAAGAACTTTAATTTTAAAAGCGCATATGAAGCAAGTTCGGACATATGTTTATAGGAACTTTTATTTTAAAAAAGATATAACAAATCACCCCTTGAGTTTCGTACCGTAGTTTAAAAACACCCTGTATAAATAACCAGAATATAATGCAATAGATTTTTTGTTCAGGTGTTATTCTCAAACCAAATTAAATAGAATAAATTTTAAATACACCAAAATTAAAAACAATTATTGTTTTTTGTTTTTATATTGGTTTGATAAAGATCAGGCATAAAATTAAATATCAAAAAGAAAGGCTGTATAAAAACCACATATAGTTTTCGCAAAAACTCTCCACCTTATAAAATTAACTTGAGCGAAGCAAGGAACGAAAAATTTTCGGAATAAATTTCACATTGTAAAAGTGTTTCTCGGTCCCCCTTTCGCTCCAACACGCGCGTTTGTGACGTCAGTTTCCCCAATCGCCCGCATAAGTTCGACAGAGACCCAGATACTCGGCCAGTTATACAGAAAAGAGACCACGCCAATCGAGTGTGGCCAACCTTGATTGTTTTAAACGGTGGTTTTAAAGACTGTTGTTTGCGAACTCTTGCCACTAGTTAGGCATTTGTTTCATTCAACGCACACGCGATATACGGGTTTTTCGAGTAGCTCTTGTCCCATTGACAGTTGCATTGACATTTCGAAAGTTGTACTCGTTTGTTTTGGACGCGAAAAACTCTTGGCCGACTTGATGTCGCAGTTAGTGCCTTTTTGAACTTCGGTTTGGACGACAGTGAAATATTTGACGCCGATATGTATTCAGAAAACTTTTTTGGAAAATCTGGTGGCAGAATGGTGAGTTTTTTTCGAAAATTATTTTATGCAGATTTAACCAGGAAATGCTGTTGAATAATATCCAGTTTCAGTCATCTAGCTTGCCTTGATCGATTAATTGTTCATTTGTTTTACAACGTGTTGAATTTCTATTATTTTTTTTATAGCCTGTTTGATTTTTTTATAAGTCGTCGTGTATTAAAGCAAAAAAATGTGTTTGAACAGAAATGAGATAAAATTTATTTTTAGCTGTTTTCTTAATTAAAAAACATTTATTTGCCGAGTTTATCTTACGCAATTAATTGTAAAAAGCGATGACTCATTCCCTGAACGGTGTGACGATTGTAAATAATTCTCGAACGGTATTACTAAGGTGTTTTTGTTTTTTTAAATTTTATTAATAAAAGTTTTTGATTTGTTGGTCGAGTTTTAAATTTACTAAACAGATAATGATATAACTGTTTTGACGTCACACAAAACTATCAATGAAGTTGAGAGTGATAATAAAATGATTAATTTGGTTATTTCGCTGTTATTTCTGATTAGAGATATGTTGCGAATTAAATAATTTATTTTAAAGTGGTTAAAATTATTTATTTTTTTAATTTAAATTTACCTACAATGTTTTTAAAGTTCTGGTGAAAATTAAATTATTTAAGTTGTATTAACGTTTCTTCTAACTTGATTTTCGAGATATTAGATACAGACGTAATTTTGTCAAGTCACTTTCTATAACATATTTCGCAACATACGTTTATTCAAGGTAAAATTAACATATTTACAACTTTTAAGCCATTTTTCAAATATTAGATAAGTGAAATTAAATCTTAAAACTTTGTTTTTGGTAGTTTTTTTTTGTAATAGACAATTATTTATGTACAGGGTGGGTTTTTTTGGTTGGTATTATAGGGTACAGGCTAAACGGTAAGAGATACCAAAAAGCTAGGATACTTGCCCCATTATCTTTTTGGTAATTTTCTAGAAACCTGCGGCAACTCCGATTTTAACTAAATTTGGTATACGGGGGTTTTTGGGACGCTGATCACAAATCTGAAAGATTTTTGGCGGAAACGTTTCGTTCTCGAGATATTCATCATCAAAGTTCAAATTTAAACTAAGCTTATTTTCACTATATTCCTCCTTTTTGCACACAATTCTTGATTTAAAGCTAGTGTCACAAAATATTTGATTTTTCACCCTTTAAAACCCCGTTTTCTACATTTTTTACATTATTTTTGCATTAATTTGCGTGGCTTTTCTTTGATAATGCGGCAACCATACATACACATAGGGCTTCATGGCACACTGGGATTAAAATGATTCAAAGTATAACTATGCAATTTAATGCAAAAATAATGTAAAATACGCAAAAACGGGGTTTGAAAAGGTGAAAATCAAATTATGTGTGCCACTTCACAATCAAGAATTGTGTGCAAAAATAAGGGGGAATATTGTAAAAATAGTATTAGTTTAAATTTTAAGTCTGATGATGAATATCTTAAAAACAAACGTTTCCGCCAAAAATTCATTCGGATTCGTGATCAGCGCCCCAAAACCCCGTATACCAAATTTCGTCAAAATCGGAGTTGCCGCAGGTTTCTAGAAAATTACCATCTATTTTAGTGTTTAGTTTAATGGCGCAATCAGATCTACGCTAACTTGATTCGTTTAGAAGATACAGGGTGATTCTCAAAATTCGTCGATTTTTATTATGTCCTATTACTCGGACACTTCTGGAGATAGAAAGAAAATTCAAGTACAAAAGTTGTATAACTTTTTATGTAGAATCCAGTGGCGTACATAAAATAAATATAAATGTTTTAATTTTTGAGATATAACACAAACTTGCATTTTTTAAATGGTACACCCTGTATCTAAGTATCTCAAAAAATTGCATTTTTGTTGCGATTATAACAATATATAACACTTAAGAAAAACTATACAATTGGTTGGCCTTTTTTTAACATTATAAAGCGCGCATATATAGTGCTTCTTTCTTTGGTTTTAATGCGTCTTGCATTAAACCCATAAGGTCAATTTAAAATGCGGCCGAATGAATTAGCTCGATTTTATATTAAAGAAGTCTCTGCACAGCAAAAGGTTTGTAGTTATTTTTTAAGGAATAATTACTTTTACGTTTTGTTTTACCAAATAAATTTTGTAGGTGGTTTGTTGTCCAAATGGTCTTATGGAAAAGCTGGACCTGATCATGTTAGTTATTAGGGTGGGTCCAAAATTTACTATTTTTATTTCTCCTGTCAAAAGTAGAAATAAAAAAGTCAATTTGACTGACAAATTGATTCGTAGGTACCTGTACGGCAACGATGAGCTTTTATTTTTAATAGATAGATCCGCCTTATTGCAGTTCTGCACATTTTTCTAGGTTCTATAAAAAAACTCATATCACAATTTTTTAATCATACAACCAAACTCTATAAAAACTTTTATAGAAAATTAAACACTATAAAAAAGGGTCTCTTATATTTTTTTGATACATCTAACCATTAAAAAGATATTCAAGGTCAAAGATTGAACAATTAAAAAAAAACACTTTTTTGTTTTGAATTTTGTAATCTACATAAAAAGTAAAAGAGACCTGTTTTGTAGAACGTTTAATTTCCAAAAGAAATAGTAGAAACTTAATTATCAATACTTACTTTTCAGTAAGTTACAAAATTTAAAACAACAAAATTATTTTTCTTAAAATTATTAAATTTTTGACCTTGAATATCTTTTTAATGGTTAAATTTACTAGGGCTGGCAAAAACCGGAAAAAACAAAACCGGTTAACCGGTTTTTAAAAAACCGGTTTTGGTTAAAACCGATTAACCGAATATTAAAAAACCGGTGTTAAAAACCGGTTTAAAAACCGGTATTAAAAACCAGTATTAAAAACCGATTTTTAATACCGGTTTGTAAAACCGAAAAACTGAGAACGGGTTTGAAAACCGATACACCGAAATCTATTTCATTTTCGTCACCCCAAAAAAAAAAGGTCCTCACTTTCATTTCTTGCAATTCTACGTACTAAATAAAATTTTGCCGCCCCCTAAACAACGTCTGTCGCCCCCTAAAAACTAAAAAACGCCGCCATAGGTTCAGCGTACTCAGCCTTTTGGTAAATACGCCACTGTATAAACCGCAATCAACCAAAAACCTATTAATTGATATTCAAAAACGCATTATCCGAAAACCGGTATTTGAAAACCGCTTTTTAAAACCGGTTAACCGATATTCTAAAACCGGTTTTTCAAAACCGGTTAACCGGTGACCAAAACGGCGGTTAACCGAAAACCGATTTCGGTTGCCAGCCCTAAAATTTACCAAAAAAGTATAATAGACCATTTTTGTAGAACGTTTAATTTTCTACAAAAAACTTATTCATAGTTTTGCTCTATGATTAACGAATGGTCAGATGATTTTTTAGAATGGGACTGAGAAAAATATGCAAAAATGTAATAAGGCGGATCTTATAATTAAAATCACATCAGCTCGTCGTTGCCGAGCATTGTCTGGAGGTGCCCTGGGACTAATTTTTTGGTGTTACAAGTCAAAATTATAGTAAGAACATTTTAAAAGCCCAAATCCGGTACCCTTTGAAAATAATACAAAAACATAAAAAAGGCCGCCTGCAATCGGACTATTTTATACAAAGACGTCGCTATCCTTTACAGCGACGCGCCGATACACTATGGGATAGAAATCCATTATTTTGGCCAAAAAGCAACATTGAAATTTTAATGGCTCATGCTGTGTATTTCAAAGTAGATACTCCAAACTACATGTACGCAAAATTATAAAAGGATATGACGACTTCTATTGGGGTAATAAGAAACTTGAAAATGTATTTTAAGTAAACATAAATATACAACATTCAATCTACTAAGTTTATTATTAGCCTTGTTTACTAAAAAAAGTAAAAGAGTTTAAATAATAAGAGCTATGGTTGTGTTTCCGATGCAGTCTCGGGAAGTCTCGCGAGTCTACTTTTGTCAAAGATTTTTTACCTTTTTCTTTATCAGTTTTTGTACTTACAATTGCCTTTCTACTTTTGCTACTTCTGAGTGTAAGGACAGATACAAGATTTTTTTATAATTTACAAGGTTTTCCATTTTAAAATTTAATATGTTTTGTCCTATATATAAAGATATGGATTCCATAGAATCTACCCAACAAAACAGTGTTTTTATTTATTTTATGCGTTAAAAAATAAAAAAAGTTGGGAAGATGTATCTCTATTACGCTTCTAAGAATAATTTAAAATTATTTTTCATATTTGGATGGTCATATTTCCGAAACTAATTGAGATAGACACATCAAATGCAGTATTTTTTAAAAGCATTTTAAAAGATTTTTTGGTGGTGATATAATATTCAGGGTATTCCATTTAAAAAAATCACACGTATTGCAGTACCCTGTATATCATATGAGATAATAATCATCGGATTACTGATTAGAATACTACCGAATTAACCAAACAAGCTGACATTTTGAGTTAATTTGGACAATAAAAATAATAATGTTTAGGGGGCTGTAAATTTATAATAACATATAATAAGTTTTAGGTTTCCAAAAGCATTTGTAATAATTTATAATATTTTTCCAGTAAAAACACCTTATTTTAAGTTATTGGTAAGTTTCAGAATTTTGACCGAAAAAAATTTCTATGCCATAGTGCTATGACCAGCTGCATTAACCGGCATATCATAAAAGAAATATAGCAAAGCGGCCGCAAAGACAAGCATGTCGATTTATTTGCTTTAAACTTTTTGTGATTTTTTTCTTACAAAGAGCACCGAATTTACATTTTTAAACTCTTCCTTCTATACAACAGACGACTCTTTTGATTAGCAATTTTGGTTCATTCTTAAACTTTTCACTTATCTCCACGAACATTTTAAAACAATTATCAAATCTTTAGGACCACACGTTTAAACATAATATAGAAAAACCGACAACATACTTTCACTGACGTAAAAACCATTAACTAACGACCTAAACCAATTAGCCCCAAGTGCATTTGGATTGCCATTTTTTCTAAATTACCTTCTTTCTCCTGATAAAACGACAAATTACGTTCAAAGTTACGTTAATAAGTTTAAAACTGTTTCTTAATTGTTACTTTGAAGCGGTCTGTTAAAACGTCGAGATCGGATTGGCCTCCGAATTGGCTCCGTTTAAGTCCGTTTGTTTTATCTGGACTGGACTGGATTATAAATAACTCTTAATTTTTTAATTGAGCGACTTGATCTACCCACGCGATAGACAAAGTAACTTAGGTGCAGTAAACCATTATTATTATATGCGGAGATATGGCATGGCTTTATTCTTCAAGAAACAAAAATAATATCTCTGATACCACCTAAAGATTTTATTTAATGAAATTTGGTAAAGATGGGTCCATATTTAATTCACTCTGAAAGCGATGCCGCCAAGTACACAAAAAATGATAAAGCAAACAAACCTTTTCAAATGCACATAGCCTCGGACAGAGCCTGATTACATATTTTTAGATAAATAATAAAAAGTACATTGCTAAAACACGTATCACCTACTTACAAAACATTCTTCTTATTTCGCCTCTGTCCTACTATAAAACCGGTGGCACGTGGCTTGGTACTATATAGAAACTCGTCGGGTTAAATATTTTTTGCTGCAATAAATCATTGTTCACAAAACGGTTTTTTTACTTTATCATTTTTGTGTACTTGGCGGCATCGCTTTCAGAATGAATTAAATTTGGACCCATCTTTACACGACTACTATGCATCAAAATTCATTTTCTAACAAATCTCATGTTTTTTTATTTTTTCCAGTGGCGTTTAGGCGGGATTTATTAAAGAAAAATTGGGTCAGCTAATGCTTTTCTGGAAACAAATACTATTTTTACCTATTTATCAATTTCTATTCACTTCTGAGCAAATCTGCTTCTATTCTTAAGTCTCTTATCTGAGTAGCTTTCCAGTGACGAAAATTTTTGTGCGTCACGCTCCAGGGCTGAAGCTCTTGATCTGCTATAAAAAGTTGGTCACTGGAACGCATCCCTAGACAAGGAAAGAGAGATAACTTTAAGAAATCTTAAAATTTCGTTTTTTTTAACCTTTCTTGGCTTTATAATAATAATCCCTTTTGAATATCTAATTCCATTTAAAAAAAATAATTAAAATAAAACATCCTTAACCATAAAAACACGTTTAAAGCACAAAAACCAAAAAAAGGGCTGGTGCATGAGGGGCAAGGGGAAAGAAAAACGGAGTAGTTCATGTGCATAACACTTTCCGTCACTGGAACGCCATAAAGTAGAACGAAATGCTCCTGAGCTACTCGGGAGCGCTCTATATCCGTCACTGGAAAGCTACTCTGGAGGCTTGCTTTTGTTTTTCATGCCAATATTTTACTTACTTGCATTGTTTAAAATTATTGTATTCGTTAAATGAAAAATTAGCGAAATTTAAACCTGATCAAAAAGTTTTCATAGTAAAACATCAACCTATACTCTATTTTTTTGCAAGAGAGAGTAATAAATCATTTAATTTTATGGCAATTCGCTTTCTGTGTTAGTCCGAGTATAAATATTTTTCTTCAATTTTACCTGTTATGTACTGATAAGGCATCATAATTTTTGGCCGGCAGACTCCGCTCTAATATTCGTCAACCTCTTCGAGTCAAATACAAAGAAATAACAGATGTTTACCCGTATTTACGTGGGAATAATGTGATAAAAACCTTGACAGTGGCGGTGCGCTTGAGTTTATTTTGGGAACCTTACCCTTTTAAACAGTTTAGGTAAAATGAAAATCTTGTTTCTTTTATATGTGTAAAAATTTATTTTAAAATTTAGTAGTATATCAATATTGTACAGTTGGTATAATTATAGTTAATAATAACCATTTTATTAAGAAAATAATACACATTAAAAATGCATAGTCAAAAAATAATTATTTAAAATATAATCTATACCTAATTAAATATGCTACATAATCTACATCTAGTTATTCACATTCTTCCATATCTGACATACCTACTATCACTACTTGAGTCATATGAGTCCACTTGTATAATTAGAGGTTCAACAGTTGTATCTACTATTATATCCAAAGACCACATTTTATTTTCTACTTCTAATACATGTTCGACACATTTTTTCCAGTTTTCTGGGGAAGCATTAGATATGGCAATTTGAAATAGTTTTTTTATATCTACTAGTTTAAACGTAGTATTATTTCTGGCTACTTCACCTTTCACTTGTGCCCATATAAGTTCTATGGGGTTTAGTTCGCAGTGATAAGGTGGCAGCCGATATACAGTTATATTTTGTTTCTTGGCTATTTTATCAATTACAAAACGTGTGTACTTAGCTTTATTTGTGGCGACTTCAATATTTTGCTGCATCAACCAGGATTGAACGTCTTTTTAAGCCAGCTTAAAGAGCATTTTGTACGCGCTTTCTGCCTCCGAATGCCTCTGTTCCAGACCGGAAAACAATTTTTAAATGGGTTGCTAACTTAAGGGCAACTGGTTCTTGACTTTCCTAAATCAAGACAGCGATCCGAGATGAAACTGCTGCTATTCCTCAAGATATGGTGATAAAAGTGATGCGGAACTTCTAGGAACGCCTTCGCATGTGTGTCGCTGCTAACGGCCGTCACTTACACGATATAATTTTGAAAACATAGTTAAAAAAACCTTAAAGTGTGCTCATTTTAAAAATAATAAAAGTTTAGCTTCATATTTTATAGTAGACTTTTTATTTGCTACCCAAATGTGGGAGTCCATTCTGCCGCACCCTGTATAATCGAATACGTTTTTAACAATCTGCTTTTCGTTTACAGTTAAATGGCCGAGACATGCGCGTTTCTGCGGAGAAGCCATTTTTACAATACTGTAATACTTTGAACAATACTTTAACAATTTATAACCACTCAGTTGCACATACGGAAAGATACTAAAATATATATAAAATTTATAATCCTTATTTAACGCAATTCGGTGTATTTCTACCTGTTCTTTGCACAGAGACTGGTGCGCCTATGGTTTACAACCTTCTAACCGTCCCGAGACATTTTTATTACTATCTCTTGCAAAAAAATAGAGTATAATATATTAACTTAATCATAGATCATTTTTTACCCTTGTTTGCGTTTTTAACTTATTAATTTAAATGGTTTTGAGCTATTGCAGTCAATAAAACACTAGTGTTCGACCGACCTTTTGGTTTCGGCTAAAATTGGCCGAAACTTTTGCCGAAACCGAAACTGATTTCGAAAGTTCTTGTGTTCGCTCGCCTTACTTCGTTTTTCGCGGCAACGCTCTCTTAATTTGAAAAAATTATAAAAAATAATTGTTTTTTGATAAATGATAAAATCAAAACAATTATACAGTGTTTTCATTTCATGTTTCTTATTAATGCAGAATAATGGGAAAAACGCTCCTAAGTCAGTAGATTAAGGTATTTTATACTTGATCACGTGAGTTTGAGTTTCGGTTTCGGCAGGAAAATCAGTTTAGGTCGGACTTTATAAAATACAAAAGTTGAATTAGGATTTTTTTAAGTAAAACGTGATTACTTTTTGATGGCCTACTTTTTACCCAATAACAATAATAAATAACATTTTACTTAATATCTTAAATACAGCTTGAAAAAATACAAAGTGTTAATGATTTTAATAGAAAGAATATACCAAATGTCAAATTTTAAATTTGCAAAAGTAAATAAAAAATGCGTATTCGAAAAAAATTAAAAGCATAAATACAATCTGCATAAAATATTGCTGTAAAAATTCCACACCACTGTTTTTTGACCAATCAAATGTGTAGTTTTGGTTGCATTACCATGACAACACAAGTATTTATCGGAAACTTTTTTCTCCTGCCTGGGGTACCCTGGAGCGAATTATAGTGGAAATTTTTTGACATAATAATTGAATTTGTTTTAACGTCATGTCTGTCATTCACATACATAATTAAAGAAAATGTTATTTTGTACCAGTTGTAGTATTTCAGACATAACATAATATAAAATAATGTAAGGTTTTAAGACCTTAAATAACAATTTTATTTAAGTACAGTTAGTAAAATAATATCATAGGACTGAAGTAGTAGACATAAGTAAAGAGCAAACGAAAGCAAGGTATGGGTCTAAAAAATTAAAATAAACTATTTTTACCAACTTTAGTAATATAAGGTATATAAAATATAAAAGAATAAACAATGATAAGCTCTTAAATTACATATATTTGCAACTACAATTGGTAAAATGAAATATATTTATTTTATAGGAAAATTTTAAGAAAATTCTTAATTTTATAATTTTTAAAATATTCGTGGTCTTACATTTGAGCCTTTAAAATTGGAGGTCAGTTTTTTTATGTCAAACATACAGAAACATAATTTTTCTCTGAAAAGTGTCGAGCCATAGAGGTACCAAACTTTCAATAGTGTAAAAAATTATTTTTTTTAAATTTTCGTACAATATCCCCTAGTTTCGATGACATTTTTATTAAGGTAAAACCTGGACATTATAGAAAATTTAAAACCCAATGAATAGTTGTTATTTATTTATTTATCAACGGGCGATTTGCCCAATATAAACAGAAGTTATCGGGTCGAAATTAGCGTAAATTTTCTTTGTGTAGTTTATTAAAAAAAAATCTCATTTTAAAGCACCTTTGAACATAAACATGTTCGATTATCCTATGGAAAATACATATATGTACACAGAATGTGGTTAAACAAACCATCCTGTGACCCTTATAGCATTGTATGCAAATAGAGGATTGTTTGTTTTAATGGTGCTTTGCATTTATTGTATTATTTTGCTCACTTAAGCGAGTATAATAAGGCGACACGCGCCTTCTTTTTATATATTGAAAGTAATACAATCGGCTACAAAAATTCTTGGACTAAATCCTGTTTATATTTAACGCGAAATACAGCATAATATACTTTGAGCTCCATTTATATTGTAGATTTAGGACATAACATCGCCTAGCGATCTGACCAAAATGAATAATCTATCGAACTCTGTATAAGTACAAAAACTTTATTCTCGATAATATCCGAGGAACTTTTATTCCACATCTTAGTAAACCACCACGTCTGAATGGGTCACTAAAAACACACAAAGAAAATGTTCCACTTAGACCTATTACCAGCTCAAGAGATTTGGCAACCAGTAATTTAAGTTGATTTCTTCTTCAAATTGTCAAACCATTAAGTAACTGGTCACAACCTCTTTTTTAAAGAATTCTCAACACTTGTTGACATTTGTAAAAATTTAGAATTATGTCCCTTAAACAAGTTTATCAGTTTGGATAATGAAAACCTATATAGGTACCGGGTGATGCATCGCCAGGCGGGACATAGGAACTCCCTTGTAATTTTTAATGGGGTCAATTATTGGCTCCCTAATTATTTTAGAGAAAAATTCTATTGAAGTTTATTGAAGAGCATGCAAATCTACGTCCATGGTAAAAACTTTAAATTTTTCGGTTAACCCGTTTGCTAGTTAGATGCTAATATATTTTTAAAAATTGTTACATTATTATCGCCTCATATTTATGAACAACAATAAAAATACCAGTTAGCGTGACATAACGTTGTCATTTTGAAATTAAGTGCTTTATTCTTATCAAAAAATCGTATAGCGAAAAGATTAACCATGAGTTATACTACTGAAGAAAAAGTATTTATGATTAAATGGTACTATCAAGGAAATAGTTACTAAAAGGTGTCAGACATGTTCGCTGCTCAGTATCCGAATAGACCGATACCCGGAAAATTAACAGTCTATAGGACTATTAAAAAATTTGAGACCAAAGGCACAGTGATAAATAACTGCAGATATGAAGCTAGGGAAGAATCGTTAATTCTTATCGAGGCTAGAGTAAAACATGACACGACCTTCTTAAACAGAACCTTGTTACCTCTGGTGGAAGTGATGGAGCTTTTAAGGTACTGTCTGCATAATTCTAACTTTAAGGTAAAAGATACCCCCCCGCCTCTTATAATAGGGAAAGAAGAATGTGGAGTTGGAAAAATCATCAACGTTTTTAAAAAGCTTTTTTGCCCTTTTCTTGATACTTTCTTTTTCGTCCTTAACCCGTCCCCTCCCCCATAAAAACCTATGTATACGTCCGTGACGACCATTAATGCCGAATTAGGTTACATCAAGACCGAACTGTTTCAGAATGGCTATACCAAGAAATCCATTGATATGATTAAGGCGACACATCCAAGTCTGGTATCGCTGACCACGTTTGGTCTAAAAACCAAGTCATTAAGTGGTCAAAGGCATCGGTTTTTCATAGAGAATCTTATTGGAAAAAGCGCAAATTTAAAAAAGCTGTCGTCAGTAAACACAACAAAACCATTTTAAGTAAACCAAGTGTGGAAATACCCACTATTTCTAAACCATTCTTAAAGCACCCAAAGCTCTTTAACTTTTAAGATACAGGGTTACTCTTGAGTAAATTTGATCTGCTGGTCTAAGAAGCATTTTTCTGCAAGGCTTCAAGGCTATAACATAATAGATAGAAAATGACTTTTGGTGTTTTAAATTTAAAGTAAGAAAAAATATTTAAAAAAGCAAGTCCTTTTGATCGACGTGGTTAACTTTTGGGTCTATCTCTTTTGCCTTTTGATGATTATAGCCGATCTGTGTCTGGTTATGCCGGTGTCGGCAGTCAATAGATCTCATCATTATCAGTAATTTAAAACGTCTTTGACAATTGTCTTTCGTGCTTTAAGAAAGAACTAAATAAAACAGAATTCCACTAATTTTATGGGAAAAAGTACCACAAATGCTAAAGACCTATTTTTGTTAAATAATTTCCAAGAAACCAATTTATCTTTTATTTGAACTTACACCTGGGCTAGAACAATGGCATGCAATCATTTTTTTCTTATCTCATTCACTGTGTTAATTCCAAAGACGGAAAAACAAAAACCAGACATTTCTTTGTGCAACGCACAAATTTATCTTTGAATTTTATTGTATAGTTGCAATAACAAATGTATTATAACAATTTTTATCAGTACGGACGCAGATGGTGGTACCAAGAAAATGGTATAATAAGAGAAAAAATTACTCACCCAGCTGTGCGGCGAGGTTACCGATAAAATTTTGCAATACAATCGGTAGTTTACGAGATACGGTGTGTCTTTTACCTTTTCCAGCACGTAGCTAATTTAGAATTATGCAATTTTTGACACGTAGAATTAAAATTTAATGTATCCGGTTTACCTAGATCGATTTAATCTGTACGATTGTGTGCCAATTGAAGCATACGATTTAAGTTTTTGGTATGGTTTTATTCAGTCCAATTGTTTAGTTGTCGTAATAACCGTTTTGCATGCATTTTAATTTGTTTTTGTTGCAGTCTGATATCGTTTAGTTTTTTTTTGCAACTACGAAAATGTATTTTTTCTTAATTTGTAAAAAATATCGGGGTATCGAATATTGAAAAGACATTCTAAAATGTTAATTGCCCTCGACCTCGCTTAAGACACCCACGGTACGTACTTTTAGCCTTCGTGGATTGTCTAAAGATAAAAAAATAATAAAAAAGCACTTTTTTTAACGATAACTTGAGCAAAAATTAATTAATGATTTGCCAATGATATTTTAAAACCATTATTTTCTGGTGCCTTGAGAGGGGCTGCAGGGGCTTAATGCGCCCAATTTTCCATGATCCAAATCATATACTTTTTTAAAAACATATTTAAAAGTGAATCAAACACAAATAGAAAGAAATACATTAAGGCTAGCCGCGCACTAGAAACTTTTTTATTGACCACCATAAAAGTGCTATGCTCAACCAAGGTTCGCCACCTTGTTTACTTAGGATGTTGCTTTTTTAACATAGGTAGATTTCACTGAGACAGCAGGTTTTATTGTTTTTATTTAAAAATGGAAAAATGGGAAACCAAAGACGGTATTTCGGTTTGAATCGCCTTCAAAATAGATTAAGATGTAATTTTTTGTGATTAAAAAGTTGCTAATACGCGGTATCATATAAAAACAAATACGTTTTATTATTGCATTTTTTAGTTGCTAAAAAAAGATGCTAGTGCGCGGCTGACCTAAGATTTACGTGTATTTTAATTTATAAATACGTAATAGAATATTATGTTAACAAATTCTTACAATAATTTACCTTCACCATTTTGTCAAGAAATAAACGTGCAAAGTATTAAAAGTTAGTAACAGTTAATGTATGTTGCTACAGTTGCTACCTTTTTATCAAACTATCGATGCGTTCCACTAAGCGCTCACAACGCTCAAAATGCTCCTTTAGCCGCCGGTAAAAGAAGCATTTTGAGCGTTGTAAGCGCTAGTGGAACGCACCCTATATGATTTCTACATGCTTGTTTTCGTGTGTCTGTCAACATGAAGCAGCCTCAACGCTCGTGAAAGTTTTCAATAAATTTTGAGACTATTGTTATAAAACCCGTAATAACATTTTGGTAATTTTCTTAGGTGTTTTTTCAGCATCTTTTAAATTATTTGTCTTTATACCCAATGTACCCTCTAACATAAACAACAGGCTTAGTACCAACATAAAACAGAAGCTTTCATGGCCTTGTTCAACTGAGGATTCTTGGTTCTTGGGTTAGGCCCCCGTCACAATAAAATCGTTTAACGATGTTTCGCCATCGATTGAATTCATTCAGTGTTTCATTCTCGCAGAGTACAGATCCCTAAAGATGCCTCGTGCAATCGATGGCGAAACGTCGGTAAAGAACCAAGATTTCTCAGGGTTAGTACCAAATATGTCTAAAAATACATAGACCCACTGTTCAAATCAAAATCTTTACTTGTCAATGTCTCGAAGTTTACAGTCAAAAGTCGAATCTATACCTACTAATCAAATCAGAGGTCGCCCTTTTATAGTGTAGTGGAAGGGTAAAGAATGATCTAGAATTTTGGAGAAATATCGCGAAAATTCCATAATACAGGATGGCATAAAAGTTCTAAATGGATAATTCGTCCGTTTTCGGAAACCTTTGAAACTGATGAAAGAACTTGGAAAATCTAAGGTAAATTATTTAAATAAATTATCAGACTAAATTAAAAGGTCCTAGCTTTATACAATTCTATAAACACAAAACACTTATTTTTAATGTTTGTATCAGTATGTATGTTTTTCAGTTTAATACTCTTTAGTACTGCGGGTCTATTCTCCATTCTCACTTCACAGTTTTCCTTCTCACTTCACAGTTTTGCATGCGTAATCGAAGTAATGTCGTTTAAAAATCTTGGGCGAGATTCTATTAATGTCGAATGCGACACTGGGTAACCGAGATTGGATAATCGTCGGCTTGTATCCGGTTTTCGGATACTTACTTGTTCCTTAAAGATGCTAAGTATTTAACTATCTTAAAAAATTATGTTAGATATATTATAACACAAGTATACAACCTTTTTTTTTTGTTTCCACTATGGTTTAATTTTTTTCCCAGTCATGTCACAAATGTGGGTGATAAACATATTTCCGATTTACGTAGTTGTGGAAGCAAACTTCCTTTCTTGCGTGAATTACCTTAATTTTATATTTAATAGATAACAAGAATCTATATTAAAAATATTTTGTGGATTAGTTTCCGGCCATTTTCGGTGACGTCAAAACTAAGAAGTCAGCCTTCCACGATGTTACGTCATTACTTTTACGGCGAACTGAAAGAAATCGAAGGGGAGTTTTCGCAACGTTACGTAATGAATGTTATTTTAAAAATTAATGTATGAGGTGCTTGTTTACCGGATGAAAATATCTGAGTTGCTATAATGCTGATAATACACGGAGCGCCACTACGATGCTTTCCTATGAGTATCAGTGTGTTGAAGAAGTTCTGCAAGCAGCTAAAATTAATGTAATATCTTTCAGAAAATCTTATATTCAGATTTTCCGAAATTGGTGGGATGTATTGGGATATTGACAACTATAAGAAATAGAAAGATGGTTAAATAAGGAAATTTGTATGCCGTTCAACCACAAATTTAATGCCGTTTTGATAACGCCTCTCTATCTTGTTTGGTTGTTAAGATATTTTAAAGACTCTTTGTTTGACCTCCGGACAGTGCGGACGTGCGTAGAGGACTACAAAGTTCTTCCCCGAGTGGCGGTTAGAGGTGCCGTACGGACGTTTTTACCTTCGGGGATCAAGGAATGATTCACGCTAAATTGACGGCATTTTTCTTCTGGATCTAAGCCCTGTGACCTAAGATTCCTATAATTGGTGGTGAACACGAGGTATTTCTCAAATGGCGGAAAATAGATGGGCGTGCCATGGGAACTGTCAGTAGTGAAAGTGAAGGTTATACGTAAAACCAGTAGCAGATCTTGGTTTGACAGCCGACAATTTATGCATTGCATCGATTGTTGAATTATTTCGTTTTCTTTTCGGAATTTCTGGAAGCTACGAGCTTGATTATCCATGTTTTCCGCCGACGAAGCCCTGAAAAGCATAGTCCGGAAGGGGAGAAGAAAAAAATAGAAATAGAATAGAAGATATTTTGAAAAAGTGAAAATGTGCATTTAAAAAAATGTGCTGTATTATGTTTATTTTTCGTTTATTTTAATATCTGTAAAAACATTATTAAGTTACCTTTTGGAGAGCAATGCATTCCTGCACTTAGATTTTTATTTCGATGTTTCTATACCTATAGCACGATCAACTTTTAATTTTCTTATGGCGGTCATTTTGTTTGTTAGCACCTTTTTAAAGAACGTGTTTTCCCTTTATAATGATGTATAAAACTTTTTGGTAATGACCCGAGTTAGCCATGAGTACGCAGACCATTGGCTTTTTTCCATTAAAAAATTTAATTAAAGAAATGACAAAAAAAGCACTTCCTTTCCAATTATAATACTATTAACTTGCAATGAAGAACCACCCTGTATATAAATATATTTAACGATTACGACTTAACATCCTTTTCGATCTGGGTCATTCGGTTTATTCGCGGTATATCGCATCGCCAAATTTGGTAACGATTTTTAAAATAAGCCCGTTGAATTCCTAATTCTTCGAAGCAACATTAAGATTATTTTAGTGTTGCAACAAAAACATTTTATATGTATAATAAAATTCACTCTTTGTATAATTGTTAAAATGAAAATATTTCTAGAAACTTTTCGATTTTGTTCGTATAATTGGGATATTTATGTAGGTATGTTATTTTTATTATTAGGGAAAGCTATGCTAAAATTTTAAAATAATTCTACCTCAATTAAGAGTATCTGTACTATTTATATGGTGAAAAAATTGTAGTTGCTAGAAAAGGCACTTGTAGGGATATGAATTTGACCTAACAAGTGTCGAATTTGATCAACAATTTTCGTTTTGTTAAAATAAAACTGTTACACAGTTTATTAGACCATTTAAAAGTTTTTTTCTCTGAGAGTAATAGTTCGAGAGCTGGTAAGCATTTTTGAGCAGGTATTTGAGGCACAATGAAAATCATCTACGATGCTTTTTTAATGTTATTTAAATATACAAACGCAGACCTGTCTAAGGGGTGGCGGGGCATAATTTTTTAACAAATTAAAAGATGTTTCAATTTCTTTCGAAAAGAAACTTGACATTTGTTTACATTTTTTTATATCATAAAAATTGTTGGAGTTAAATTTCTTAAATAATTTTGGCATAAAGTTTAATGTTTCTACTAAAACACACTTTTTTAATATAAAATAGAGTTTAAATATGCAAACTTGTTTATTTTAGCCATTTTTGTAAGAGATAAAAATGGAAAATCCGAAAATACCGTTTTTTCTAATTTTCTCGAAAATTTTTGAGGTTAGGGTAAAACTATTATTACTATTACATAAGTAGTAGACAATTTTTACATTTAACTTTTTTAATAGGAGTTATTATTTAGCCTGAAATTGCAAAAAAACATTTTCACCATTAAAAACCACCCCTTTTACCCCATAGCGTATTATTTTGGTCATGATCGATGGTGATGTGTCGACGCCTTTAGAGACTTTAATCGTCGCAGTACTTCTTGGCAAGTTTTTAAGAGCAAGGATTTTTTTCAAAAAATTGTTGCTTATGCCCCGGCACCCCTTAGCCAGGTCCAGGGCCGTATTAACTGTTTGAGGCGCCCTAGGCTAGAATTTCGGAAGCACCTATTTTCCACCAAAAATTTTTTGAAAAGCAAGAAAAAAAGTCATTCCCTCATTTTCGCGCCTATTTCATTCCAAAGCACCTTATGCACAGAAAAATTATTCACCAAAAATCCCCACTCTACCTAAAGTTTTTTAAAAATCCCCTGTCTGACTGTCCGAACTAATAGATAACTAAACATGCGCTTTAAAACAATTCTAAACCAGTTCGGTTCTGGTTCAGAATCAGTTCAATACTGGACCCGCGAACAAAGCTAATATTTGGTAATGGTAAATGGATGTACTTATGTATTTAACACGTTTATCGGGAAATAGTCTTTTCCCTGAAAAAATTAAATATTACCATTGCCAGACGCGCACACCACGGTCAATCGGAAAGATTCACCCGTGCAGGTCGTAGCGTGTGTGGCACAATTCGGTATAGCGGTCTTAGGGCCTTTATATGATCTTACTTGATTTTTGAGCTTGCTTGGCTCGCGACACACATGATCAGATCGACCTGTGCAGGTCCACTGGAGTGTGTGTATCGGGCATAACAGATATGGAACATTGATCTGTTCACCCTCACTATGTGGCGATTGTCGGTTGAGATAATGGTGGTATTTCAAAAATAAACATTATAATCGATTTGTCGACAAAACGCCTAGAATATTGACAAGAAGGTTATTACTCTTTTAAGTAAATAAAGCAGTTTTTGTGATTTTAACAATAATTATTTAATAAGCAACGAGTTTAGAATAATAGAAGTGTAGTTTGGAGAAAAAAAATATGTCGGGATTATTTTAACAATTAGGTTTTAAATTAAGCAGGAAAGGGAGTAATAGGTTACGGGACAGTATCCTCTGTCCTCTAACCCATTATAGTAAGAACACTTTAAAAGCGCAAATTCGGTACCCTTTGAAAATAATACAAAAAACATAAAAAAGGCCGCCTGCAATCGGAATATTTTATACAAAGGCGCCGCTACCCTTTACAGCCACGCGCCAATACACTATGGGATAGAAATCCAATATTTTGGCCAAAAAGCAACATTGAAATTTTAATGGCTCGTGCTGTGTATTTCAAAGTAGATAGTCCAAACTACATGTACGCAAAATTATAAAAGGATATGACGACTTCTATTGGGGTAATAAGAAAAATGTATTTTAAGTAAACATAAATATACAACAATTAATCTCCTTAGTTTATTATTACCCTTGTTTACTTAAAAAGTAAAAGAGTTTAAATAATAAGAGCTATTATTGTTGTGTTTCCGATGCAGTCTCGCGAAGTCTCACTACTTTTGTCAAAGATTTTTTACCTTTTTCTTTATCAGTTTTTGTACTTACAATTGCCTTCCTACTTTTGCTACTTCTGAGTGTAAGGACAGATACAAGATTTTTTATAATTTACATTGTTTTCCATTTTAAAATTTAATATGTTTTGTCCTACACTGTATATCCTAAAAGATAAAAGCATTCTGATGAAAGATATGGATTCTACAGAATCTACCCAACAAAACAGTGTTATTATTTATTTTATACGTTAAAAAATAAAAAAGTTGGGAAGATGTATCTCTATTACGCTTCTAAGAATAATTTAAAATTATTTTTCAGATTTGGATGGTTATATTTCCGAAACTAATTGAGATAGACACATCAAATGTAGTATTTTTCTAAAGCATTTTAAAAGATTTTTTTGGTGGTGATAAATTATTCAGGGTATTTCATTTAAAAAATCATATCTATTGTCGTACCCTGTATATCATATGAGATAATAATCATCGGATTACTGATTAGAATACTACCGAATTAACCAAACAAGCTGACATTTTAGTTTATTTTGTACAATAAAAAATAATAATGTTAAGTGGGGTGTAAATTTATAATAACATATAATAAGTTTTAGGTTTCCAAAAAGCATTTGTAATAATTTATAATATTTTTCCAGTGAAAAGCACCTCATCTTAAGTTAGATTGGTAAGTTTCAGAATTTTGACCAAAAAATTAATTTCTATCCTATAGTGCGATGACCAACTGCATCAACCGGCATATCATAAAAGAAATATAGCAAAGGCGGCCGCGAAGACAAGCATGCCGATTTTGCTTTAAACTTTTTTGTGATTTTTTTTCTTATCAAAGAGCACCGAATGTACATTTTTAAACTGTTCCTTCTATACTCTCTTCCTGTTTAATTTAAGGGCGTAAATAAGTTACCATGTTTTAAATTAAGGTTGGCTAATCAATTAAGGCTGGTGTAAAAGTTACCAATTTAATATTGAAATTATTTAAATAAAACACAGATTTTTAACACATATTTTTTTTTCTTTCAGGTGAGTTGCAGTGTCAATTATTATGTTATTGTTTGGGTAAAAGTTGGTAAGATAAACGATAGAAAAATAAAAATGAATTCAAATTTATAAATAAAAAATCTCAACCGTCAAATTACTAGTGGTAACAGAATAAATCCCTGAAAGGAAATTTACTACTTCTCATACATGGTATTTCTTATAGCGTGGCCAACATTTTATTATTAAAAATGTTAAATCTTATATATTTTTTTTAATGGGATACACATTAGGTCATTTTTATTTTATCATGTAATATTTTGAAGATATACAGTGCTTTTGAATTGTTTGGTATTTATTAATGAAAATTTGAGGATAATAGTAAGACAGAATAACCCAAATTTTAGACAAGAAATGTACACTGTGTGCAAAAAGTCCTGGAACCCCTTAATAATTCGCAAATGCGCTCATTTATCGAAAAGTCTTCCAAATAAAGTTTATAGATATATTTTAGATCTATTTTATAAAAATATGTTTACATGTACAGGGGGCATCACAAGGAAGATATAGACACAAGTTACCTTTTTTTAAATGGAATGGTGTATATTTTATTGGATTTTTGAATTCTCCACAAAATTTTAACATGACTTTGTGTAACATATGCTATACCTAAACTCACTAGTTTAAACAATACAAATGAATTCCACAAAATTATATTAGAATTTCACACAACTCCATTACAATTTCATGAGACTTCCACTATAATTTTGGAAATTAATTATATAAAGTGGCGGATCAAAGCCTTTTTTTCAATTTTTTTCTCATAAAAAAATTTGAAGAGCAAAAAATTGCCTTCACTTTAAGAAATGCAAAAAACTAGGTGAAATTAAGATACACACTATACACACAATAAGATTACAAATACATTTAATTACACATATTTCCACACAATTTTACTTTCCTTTCCTCAATTCCACGCAATTCCACATATTTCGCCATAATTCCATCCAGAGTTAAGCAGAATACTGAAAATCGGTATTCGAATACTGGAAACGAAAAGATTTGAATACTACCACAAAAAGTAACCTAAATTTGAAGAGCAGAAAAAAGGTCCTTATCTCATTTTTCCCTATTTTGCTTCCCTTTTGTTATTCTAATCATGACAATTTTAGTATTCAGATACTGTTTACACTTTTCGGGATTCGAATACTCGGATCGCCGGTATTCGAATACTCAAAAAGGATATTCGTCGAATACTTCTGAAGTATTCGAATACAGAATCCCGAATACTAACCAAAAAGTATTCTACCGAATTCCAAACACACACATGTATTCGAATACCGGCAAAATGTATTCTGAATACTAGGTATTCAGAATACTGAGTATTAGAATACGACCAAACTCTGATTCCATCCAATCACATCTGCTTGTACACCACAATTATTCAGTTGTTTACCCCTCGAAAAATATTTTTTAGGGCTTTTTAAAGCTTTTAAGTTCTGCTGTTTTAGTTGTCGATTTCTATTTATTTTTGTATTTGTTGGAACCAAATTTTCATGTTTTTTTGCATCCTGTATAATTTACATTACAATTTTATGAAAGGAAAAACACTGCTGCTTTTTTAAACACTTCGACCCAGAGTGCGCTAAAAATAACCATATTGGACCATTATAGCCCATATGCAGGGTTTCCACCGAGGTCATTTAAGTCACTTTTTATTATTTTCTTAGGCTTAGGTCACTTTTTGTGAAAATGTGGAAAAAAGTATAAAAAGGTTAGTAGTTCTTTTTTTTTTCATTTTGTATCTTACTCTAATAATTCTTTTCTTTTCATGCTCATTAGTTAAAATCTTTTCACTTGCTACTGTGGTGCCAAAATATGTGGAATTGGGAAAAATAAGGTGGAATTGTTGTGGCAGTGTAAGGAGCTGTAATGGAATTGTTTGAAATTATATCTTAAAATTTTACCTCCTTTTTTGTATTTAAAGATTTTTTTAGGTTGGTTTTTTAAAGTTGAAGCCTTTTTTGATCCACCACGGTAGATCATTAATTTTTAAAATAACACTTTAATTGCGATAGAATTGTGTGAAATTGTGGTAAAAATTTGTGGAATTGTGGTGTACACATTTTCGTCAGTGGTTTACCCCTCGCATAAAATACATCAAAAAACATATATCGCAAGTCTGGATTCCAACTTCATAGCTAAATAATATTTGGAACACTGAAAAAAAACACTGTAGCCTATGATACACATGCGATGTATGGTTTTCTTTGTATTTTTGCTGCGTGGACACGAATCCGTGGTCAGTTGTTCTCCATCATACTTTAGTCTCCAGAAAATCGCTAAAAAAAAACCTTTAAAATTACGGATTTTTTTGCATTTTTGAGTCCGAGGAAAAAAATTATGACGACAGAATTTAGCCATCAAGTCAAGTTTTTTTTTACATTAAAAGAAATTTAAAAAGAAATTCAGTATGCTAATTAAATAAACGAAAAATAACGTTTTCTACAACATAAACAAGTTCCTACACACTTGAACCAAAAACTCTCATGGTACACGTCGTACCCACCCAACGTGGTGCAATGTTACTGTCTACCAATGGAAAGCGACCACATGTTTTCCATCCTTGTTTCACCAGTTGCCTTTTTTGTTACAGAACCAAAGATCACTTGGGGTGTTGCCAGATTGTGTTTAGAATATTTAAATTTTTTGTTATTATAGAATTAACGGTGTTATTGACGATTTTTTTCTGTGAAATAGTTTACAGTAGGACTGTACACTCTAATTTTTAAGAATAATTTTTTAATCACCCTGTAGCTTTTTTATCCGAGTTATGAATATGTTTTTTAAAATTTAAAAATACATAATACAATAGGTATCTAAGAGGTACAGGGCGTTAATTCTTTTTAAAGAATCAATATTTTATAAATATCTTAAATGCCCTTAAACCGAATTGTTTGAAATTTGATAGGTTTGTTTGATGTAATAAAGCGCTTGTAAAGCTCTAACTAGATTGACTTTATTGGGTCAAGTGGCGTCTCGGTGGGCACCACAGCCAATATTATTGGGTAAAATATGTACGCCACTGGCTTTTTATGTATGTTTTATATTTTTTCGTACTTGGCTTCGTATTTAAGATATTTAAAAATACCGACTTAAAAATAAAAATTTCTGTTCTGTAACTCAGGTCACTCAAATGTTTTTATGAACTTTTCGTTTCGTACAATAGTTAGGAAATATCCTGTATTTTAATTTGGAAACTAGTCTTTTTTAGGTCACCCTGTATATACAAATATTTTTGTGAAAATGTATTTTCTTATCAAGCAGGACTTTTTTAAAAAGGTATTTTTTTGTAAATTTAATAATTAAAAAGATTCCCATTTGGTAAGAACTTCGGCAGACTGTATAGAAAAATATAAAATACTGGAAATGACAAAGTAAAAAAAAATATGTTGTTTATTAGTCTCTTACTTATTAGATTTTGGGAAAAAATATTTAAAAATAAACCAAAGAGTGAAGTGAAAAAAATGTGATATTGAAGTGAATTTGTTTACGACATCTGACAACATCGGTTCTTTGTGGTACTACTCTGTGCCATGACGTCACTGGGCCGAGCGCGTTTTATCTGCCACCGTCGGGCGGAAAAATTATTTCAACAATTTTCGATAAGTCAGTGTTATCCGTGCCGTATTCCTAATCTAGTAGTCCGCGCTCCCGTTCTTTTGTCAGTGCGCGTTCGTTTGTTTTCTAGCTGTCACTCACAGCTTTTTTTCGTTGCTTTCGCATTTGTCATTTTGTTCTCGTGTGTCATTTTTGTTTATTGTTTTACACGTGCGCGAATTACGGTCAGTGTTTTGTTTTTGCAGTTGACAGAGGCTTTTGTTTCAAAGGTTAGTGTTCTGTTTTTATTTTTGTCAATCGTTAACATTTTCTTTGTTTGGGTTGCTTGACCCTGTGTTTTTAAGGATAATTTGTTATGTACTTATTATTTTTTATTATCTAATTTTTAAGTTATTACTGAAGACTTGTATATATTTAAATTAATAACAGTTTTAAAATAAAATTTTATTTTAATTTGTTATCTGTAGACAAATATACGCCCTATTAAGTTTATCCGGGAAATACCCAAGTTCGAATAATATCATTTGGTTGCAAAATATTTGACATGAACATTTTTACTACTTTGTTTTTTTTTCGCAAGGTTGTTTGTTTTTTACGCCGTGTTTTTAAATAAATGAAATTGGTGATTAGGTTTCTGTAATTTTTTTTTAACAGCTATTAAAGTAAATTTTAATTGACTGATAATATATTCTACATTTTTTAACAACATTTACAAGTCCTGTTAATTAGACGATTTTTAATAGGCTGGGCCCGTTAATAGTAAATACATATTTACTCTCAATTATCAAATCCTAAAAGGCTTCATTTGCTTACAAACAGTTATTTTTTTGTCTTGCGGTAGCGCAGTGAGCAGAGTCTTTGATCTCTAAGCTAAAAGGTGGTACTGTTCTGGTAGTCGACACTAAAGCATTGTGAAAATTTAAAAATAAGACAAAAACCACCGGTTTAAGTAACTTGTTGCATCGATTTACTGTAGTACCGTTTATACAATCTGTAGTACAACAAGTTGCATAGTCTGTGGGCCGTTTTACTTGATATTACATGTTTTTAAAATAATATTGACATAAAATACCATTTTGGCACTTTATAATATCTCTCTATGATAAATTGACCACATTTTCTTTCTGACAAAGCGGGAAAATGTGAAGAAATGAGGTAATAGCTGCAATGATTTTTATTTCGGGTCCCCAAAAATTTTGAAGAGCAAAAAAAGGTCCTTATCTCACGTTAAAACGTGATATTATGTACCTACACATAATATTTTTTTATGTGCGTTTATTTTAATGCCGTGTCCAGATATGTATCACGACCTGCAGCCGTACATATCTGGACGTCGCGGAGCGAACGCCGTCGCGGACCAGATAAAAGGTCGATTTATACAAATCCGTGCCGTGTCCGGTTAGTGTCAGTTCCGGGTCCGGGTATTTTTGATGTGATATTTATAAATATCTGAGTTGCGGCAGTGTTTAAGCGGCTATAGGAAAGAACATTTTGCCGTATTGGCTTCATTACTGGATATAAAGAGAAAGAGCAACAAAAGAGGTGAAAGCAAGGAAGTTAAAGTGTTTACTCGGTATGGAAAAATAAAGGAACCAAAGGCGAATTCAGAAAATACAGAGAAATAGTCCTTGTCCGATCCGTGCCCCGTCAGTGCCGAAACCAAAAATATCGTTTGGTATTAATTTCCGTTGTTTTTTTTTCTGTCCGGCATTGACATAACACAGAACGGACACGGCCCGGATATGTATAAATCGGCCTTAAGTGTGGCAGCTCAAGGTTTGCCCCGATCACAGCTTGTCGGTAAATTAAAATCAAAAGAATTGGTCCACGACGGCGTTCGCTCCAACATCCAGATATGTACGATTGCTGGTGGTTGTATACAAATCTAGACGGGGCTGTCGTAGTGGTTCTTGACGAGGTTGTGTGTGTTACAGATCGTGGTATAGATGGGTCCACATTTAATTCATTCTGAAAGCAATACCGCAAAGTACACAAAAATAATAAAGTAAACAAACCTTTTCGAATGCACATAGCCTCGGACAGAGTCCGCTTACATATTTTTTGATAAATAATAAAAATACATTGCTTAAACACGTATCACGTACTTAAAAACATCCTCTTATTTCGCCTCTGTCCCACTATAAAACCGGTGGCACGTGGCGTGGTACTAGAAACTCGTCGGGTTGAATATTTTTGCTGCAATAAATCATTGTTCACAAAAGGGTTTGTTTACTTTATTATTTTTTGTGTACTTGGCGGCATCGCTTTCAGAATGAATTAAATGTGGACCCATTAATAAGGATATGCCTTACCTTATTATGGCATAACCTTATATCCGACGGAAAAAGTTGAGTTATTGAAAATTTAAATGTCATCTGTCCAAACTGACAGACCTTACCTTAACCTTAATTCCAACCTAACAAGTTATGAAAATTTTCCGCTTTTTTTTCGCAGCTACCTTCAAAAGCATTACATTATTTATATATCTTTAAATAGTTTAAATTATATTTTATAGGTTAAAACCGTTAAAAGAATATTAAAACTTCCACAAACTTCAAACTAGAACAGTAGAAAGAGAAAGAAGATGCGTAGAACGAGAGAAATTTCCCGTAAGGTAACCTTATAAGCTTACAGTAATCAGACATAAATAAGGGAATGCAGTATTTTATTAAAGTTGCCGTAATAAAGATTTTCAACTGCGCATGCGTACCTGTCAAAATAAGGAGTGCCTTATTAAGGCAAAGTTCTAAAGTGGTGTTCAATAACCGTAATAATCGCCATCTAATCATTACACTGACATTTTTATTCGTCTCTCGATAACATTTTGCGATGTTCTGCAACTCGCCGAGACAAAATATTTATAATTTTTTGATGATATGCAAACATTTTAATTGTTTAAGTATCAAGTATCCTAACTATGGATATGATTTTTACTCGCTAACTGCATTCTTGACATTATTATAATTTCAATCGTACATAAATTAATAAATTATCTTGCAGTTTATTACTAATACCTTTTTACCAGCAAAAATCCAAGACGTATGTGTTATATATACAGGGTGATTCAAAAATCGATGACGAAACTTAAAGGGGTGATTCTACTTGACAAAATAAGGGTAGAGCTTCATATAAATATTTTTCAATATGTCATTCCTTTTCGAGTTACAAGCCGTCAAAGTTCAATTTTTATTTAGGTTTTTTCGCCATATTGCATTTATTTTTTAACCAATCCAGTTGATATTTGGCACATAAATCAAACTTTGCAGATTCGATAATTTTAAGACAAAAGTACTTTTTTAAATACCGCCAGAGGGCACTTTACCTAAAACTTAAAATTTATTTACATCCTAACTTTTTATTTTGACAGATATCGCAAAGCGGGGGCGCTATTTTATAGACAATCAAAACCTTAAAAATAAGGTACTCTTTATTAAAGTCGATAAACCTCACCGTTTAGGCACCAATAGACATCAAAGTTTTCATCAATTTCAATTAAATTACCTACATACATAGAGGGTGTCCAGTAACTCAACCGACAAACTTTACGGGGGATTTTACAACAGAAAATGAGAAAAACTTCATATAAACATATGTCCTAAACATCTTACTTAGTTTTTGAACTACGGTGTGTTAAATATTAAAAAAAAGACTTTCTTTTAAATATTATGTTTTTATATTTTTTCCGATTAAGCATTCAAAAATTCAACTTTTTAGTCTCTTGTATCTTCTTCGTATCTCGCTTTGTTTTTGAGAAAAAAATGGAAGCCACTTTAAGTCATTCAAAAAGTATCCAAAAACAACATAAAACAAAATACAAAATTAAAAAATAAACACCTAAGTAACTAAGTAAGGAAAATAACGATTTCCAATAAAAAACACGACTGCTCAATTATTTTGTGGCAAATAATTGTTTATTATTTTTTGCTTTCTATATAATTTTTCTACGGGTAGGTACTTTTTAGAAAAAATTAAAGTGGCTTTATTTTTTTCTCGGAAACGAAGCTAGGTATGAAGAAAATTTAGAGAAAATGCATTTTTGTTGCTTAATCGGAAAAAAATAGAAAAACTTTGTGAAAAGTCAGTGGCGTACTTTTTGTCAATAATATTGGCTGTAGTGCCCACTGAGACGCCACTGAAAATAATAATTAATAATCTTAATCTAGGTGGAGCTTTACAAGCGCCTTATTACATTAAATAAATGTACCAAATCTCATCTAAATCGGTTAAAGGGTTTTTAGTATATTTATGTTTTACCCATCTATTATTGATCTGTAATACCTTAGAAACAGAATATGTTATGGTAGCAATTATACCTGCTATCACACCTAGGGCATTATAAGCGGGCATTATGATAATGCCCGCTTATAATGCCCTAATGCGCTAATATGGAAATTTTATTGCTTATCCAATTTTTTTCTCTCACAATAAAGATCAAGTTTATACAAACATATGTATTAAAATAAAATCAATAACTTACCAGTTCCTGAAAATATGCTTTAAAACGGTTTCGGTTATTTGAAGAATTGCGTTCGCATCTTTCCCAAATATGCCATACTCCCGATCATACTGTTGCCTTGATTTAACTGGCAAAAGATTTTCGGTCGCTTTTATGGCCTTTTCTCTTATATTTTGTGGAATTTCTTCCATTTTGAGCAAATCGTTAAATAAAAAATGCCAACTGACTAACTGATAGAAACATCAAAGTCAAACTAACACCAGTCATTATCTACTTACGTATACAGGTACAGGTGCAACTTATTTTTTATATTGCGAATAAATAATGTAATTAGTCATTGAAAAACTCTTTTTGGGTAAAACATAAAGCATTGTATGCACCACGGGCTTTACTGGACTATAATGCCCATCAGGTCGAAATCTAGCCCTCGGCTATTTCGACCTTCAGGGCATTATAGTCCTAGTAACGCCCTTGATACATACATAGCTATTAAATAATATCGCCATTTTTTAAACTTTAACGCCCTGTTTCTCAGAAATGAAATAAGTCCGGACACATGTTTATAGTTTTTTTTAAGGCATAATAAATCACCTCCTTAAGTTTCGTACCGTAGTTAGGAAACACCCTGTATAAAATAAAAATATATAATTACAAAATAACCTAGAAAAACAAAGAGTTTTTTCTTTGCTCATTTCTATTCAATTTGAACAATAAGGAAGAGATTTAAACAATAAAACTGCAATACAACAGTCAATCGATCTGAACAATTTCCATTTTTTTTCTATAGTCTTCAACAAAGACACAACACAACCGATGACCTTAGATTTCCACAGTTGGACTGAAAAACGTCGTTAAATGGTAAAAACATCTAATTCGAATATCGTGCGAATGTTGCAGCGATTAAAATTCCCATACTTACGCTAAAACGTGTTCAAGGATTTTTTGTTTTTGTATAAAATAACGAAGTTTATTTATTTATAATGAAAATAAAAGTTTACTTTGCCGCGGATGGTATTTGGAGTCAAGGCAAATAGTTATTTATTTACAGGAGAAAAGTGTAACATTAGGTATAGTTCTTTTCACGATCTAAAAAGCGACTTAGGATTGGGAGGCCATAAAACCATAAAACTATTCGGATTTCTCGTGCAGGGCCGAACTATACCTGATAAAAAGATGTAATAATGTGTAATGTTGGTTAAGAATTAAAAAATCAAACAATAATTTGCCTGAAACGGCTTTTGCACTGGACATCTTCAAACTAGGGCTGGCAACCGAAACCGGTTTTTCGGTAAACCGCGGTTTTGGCCAAAACCGAAAACCGGTATTCGAATACTGGTTTCGAATACCGGTTAACCGGTATTGAAAACCGGTATTTGAAAACCGGTTTTCGAATACCGGTTAACCGGTTTTAAAAAGCGGTTTTCAAATACCGGTTTTTCGGATAATCGGTTCTCGAATACCGGTTTTTTAGATAATCGGACCAAAATTGAAAAGCGGTTCTTCGAATATCAATTAATAGGTTTTTGGTTGATTGAGGTTTACATTTAAAAAAGGAAAACCGTTCATTTTGTAAAATCGGATATTGGTTGACAGATTATACAGGGTGGTTCATTTAACCTTAGACAGGCAAATAACTAGGAATCGGCGCATTTAGAAGAAAATGTTTCTAGTAAGAATTGTTTGAAATAAAGGGGCAAATTTAATGGTATTATCTAAAAACACAACACAATCTACAACTTACTATAATATTACACTAAATTAAAATTTAAAAATTACCACTTTTCCTTTTCTGTTTTTTTATTAATCAATAAACCAAGAAAAAACACCGAAAATAGAATACCAATTTTGAATAAAGAGGAAAAAATAAATTAGGTATGTATGTATGGAATTTTTACATCACCTTTTAGAATCTTGCATTTTATTAACAGGGATGTTATATTTTTATTCTTATTTATATTTAACCAATTTCTTTTGAAGAATATTCTAGGATGAATGAATTATCACTTAACACCACAGCTCATGGGCAAATCCGTAATTAACGCAAAAATAATTAATAGAGAATAATTACTTTCCGATTTTCTGTTAACTGTGGTTTAGAAAAGCCTTTTTCGGTTTTGAGAACAGTTTTCGGTTTTTGGTTTTAAAAACCGATTTCGGTGTATCGGTTTTGAAAACCGTTTACGGTTTTTCGGTTTTAAAAACCGGTTTTTAAATATTCGGTTAACCGGTTTGAACCGAAACCGGTTTTTTTAAAAACCCGGTTAACCGGTTTTGTTTTTTCCGGTTTTTGCCACCCCTACTTCAAACACACTAACACTGCAGAACTTAATAACTGACAGTATTTATAAATGTGTCGTGATAAAGATTTCTTTTGTACTTTTAAGTTACCATCAGGTATATAAATTTCCAATATTTCCAGGGGTTTTTGTCCCCCTGCAAATAATACATTGCAATAAAATAAAGTAATACGAATGACTTCAAAAGTCTTATAGCGTTTTTAGGTAATAATTTATTATTTGCCAACAACAAAATAGATCGGCTATGTGACAGCTTTATTGCATATCATTATCCTGTCTCAGGTCAAGCCACTTTCTTAGATCGTGAAAAGAACTATACGATTCAGGTTTATAAAGGGCTTTTTTATTCATAATAGCCCTTTGCTAACCATCATGTGCTACGGAGATACAATACAATTGGTCGGCCGTCGACGTTTTGAGAATTTAAGTTCCTCTTATAAACTTTCTGAAGCCCGCATAAAAGTGTGCTTCTTTATTTAGTTTTAATGCATCTTGCACTGCGCCATAAACCACAGCCTTCTTAAACTCCGAGCCGTGAAGTAAGAAAGGCAACGTTGCACACAACACTGTACAATAGGAATATTGAAATGAGTTCCTAATAGATTACATGCTAAATATAATTATTTTTTAAGTGTTTTAAAGAAAATATAGGTATTATTTTTTTAGAATACTTTAGACAACATATAGGTATAATTTTAAATACTATAGTTGCCCTAAAAGCAATAATGTGTCTGCAAAACTTATCAGGAACTTTTCTGCCTTATTCAAATTTGTTGGTAAGGATTTAAAAATTCAAATTGTTATGATGTTTTCTACCTTTATGCATTTTTTGCGAACAGACCAATGTAGATTTTTAAAGTTAACTAAACATTTATTATTTAGTAATATTTGCAATACTTAAAATGAATTGAAAGCATGTGTGTTTAGTTATAAATATAAAAGCTTAATAATATAGCGTATTACATAAGCTGCGCTTTAAAATAACAAACGCTTTAAATTAGGTTTTCCACTATATTTACCCTAAAACCGCCTTAGGTAAATAACTTTCAGAATATCTATATAAATAATATTTTTTGGTGAACTTACCAGGATATTTATGCGCATTAGTTGATATAGTCCTTAGGATATTGCTTGGAATAAATAATTGTTTTTGGTGCACTATACACACTATTGATATCAAATAAAACCAATTTTTTAAAAACACACTTAGTTAATTAGTAGCCCGTAAAATATATTTGTCCATTTACCGTATAGGTACTACTTTTACTTTAAATAAAATAACACTTATCCGGTCAATAGCGCACAACCAGGCTTTCCTAATTTCATCGTTTATGGGGAAATAAAATGTTGTTTGATAACCCTCTGTTTTAATATAACTTGGGTAATTCGTTTTGCAGCCCGAAACGCAACACTTTCGTGCCATAATGTACGCCGTACGCACCAATTATACGCCACATTTAAACGTAAAAACAACGATTGACATATTGGCACTGGTCCTATTTCTTAAATATAACAATAAATTACCTATTTTTTCTTTATATAATAAATACACGCTACGATTTAACTTTTAAAAACAGAAAAAAACCTTTTAAGAAATCGTTTAAACTTCTAAACATTACTTGACATTCCTACTGTGCTGTGTTGCCAGATTTCTCCTTCACGGCTTAGAGTTAAAGAAGGCTGTGCATAAACCCATAAGGTTCATTTAAAATACAGCTGGGTGAATTAGCTCGATTCTGTATTACGGGAGGTTTTGCACATGCATATATAAAGCATACAAAAGTTGGATTTTTACCCAATAACCATAATTTATCTGCTAATTATGCATACTATTTGAAACACCGTCAATAAAATACGTAATGTTTTAAGCCACAAATAATAAAAACATTGAATACGAAATAGGTAATAAAGATAATACGCAAAGAAAAGTAAACAGCTTAAAGTATTGTATTCCGTTTATAATTTTTTTGCAATTTACTATGAAATGTTTTTATCTTATCAGGCGCGTCGGTTTGGAAATACCCAATCCAAACCAAAGGAAGCCCACACCTTAAAAATTCAACTTAACATTATTATCTCTTTCTAAAATAATGTTTAACCAACGTAAAATGTACACATAACTATTTTTGTAATTAAAATTTAACGTGTGGTTTAGTTTCTTTAACTTGGGCTGTGTTTATGTCGAAGCTGTTTTGAGCGAGGTTAGCAGCGCCCCACCCTAAGGGTGTGTTTATGTTGGAGCGACGAGAAACGAGGTTAGCGGCGCGGCTACACAAAATCAGCTTTAAGCCGTTTGTCCATGAGAGCGGTTTTCCGCTCGCGGATGATAATTCAGCGTTGTGATTGGTTAGTGCAAATTTAAAATGCTTTTCCCGCCAATCACAACGCTGAATTATCATCCGCGAGCGGAAAACCGCTCTCATGGACAGTAGGCTTTACGGTACAGTAACATAAGGACGCTTTGGTCGAGCTGCGCTGCTAAACTCGCTCAAAACAGCTTCAACATAAACACATACTACGTTTATATCGAATAGTTCAAGCTGGCTTGAAAACAAAGCGGCTTTGAAGCGATTTCCAAGTCTACGTGTTTATTTCGGTGGCTTGAAAGTCGATTGAAAATCGAGGTCAAGCACATTTCAGGCTCATCGTCGTATGCGGCAGTTTTGCATCAGCTTCACAGTAGCATCAAATGAAAAACAAACCTCACTTTTTGCTTTTTGCTGTTGTTGGTGTAAGCGTGTTTTAAAGTTTTTCAACTGTTTTTCCGCTCATATTTTGTATTAAAACCCTACTTATTTTCAGTCTTGACTTCAACGATTCAAGTCACTTTCAAGCGCGTTTACTCGCGTTTATATCGCCCTACGTCTGACAATAGGTGTCCATTAAAAGTAATAACTTTTCAGATGCAGGCGAAGTTTTATTACTCCGTTATGGATGTAGACATGGTCTAAACAGTATTTTATTAGGACGTTTAACTTTTTTTTTTATCCTTGGACAAACCACGAAGGCTAAAAGCCTAAATACTAACGTACCGTGGGTGTCTTAAGCGAGGTAAGAGGAAGTTTGTTGACACGGGACTTAAATACTTGAAGATTTGGGGGAAAGGAAAGACCTCCGCGGGCAGCAGGTTCCACATTCTAGAAACTCTAGGGATAAAAGAACGAACAAAGTGGGAAGTTCGGGGCCTATCCATTTGGACCGTATGAGGGTGCATACGCGCGGCACTACGAGTTTCTCTGTTGAGAACCGTAAGTGGAGGAACTATACTGGACAATTCTTCAGAGCAGAAGCCATGGAAGTACCTATAAAAAGCGATAAATCCCCCACAGCCCGACGATGGGGAAAAGAGGAAAGTCTTTCTGTAAGTGAAAGATCATTAATGAGACGAATAGCTCTTCTTTGAATGGAGTCAAGAATGCTTAGGGTTGTGGGGGACGCCATGTCCCAGATATGAGAACAATATTCCAAAGGAGGTCGGATTTGGGACACATAAAAAGTGTCTAAATTAGAAGGGGAAAATACTTTTTGGTTCGAAAGAGAAATTCAAGCTTTTTTGAAGCTGCCGTGGCTATAGATACAATGTGTTGGCCGCTCATAAGTAGAGGATGAGTATTTGGTGACTCTTTTCGCGACAAGGAACATGATTGTGTTTTGAATGCATTAAAATGGATGAGATTTTTGGCGCCCCAATCCAATATTAAATTAAGATCCTGCGAAAGAGATATCTGCGCTCTATGTTTGTTTTCCAAATCAGGTTTAGTGATGGGTTTAGGAACCTGAAAACTGGAGTAAAGGGTACTATCGTCGGCGAGTCGGCGAAACTATGAATGGAATTAGTTGTGGACGAGAGAAGGTCGTTGATGTGAAGAAGAAACAATGTTGGTGCCAGAACTGAGCCCTGAGGCACTCCAGCATTTACTTTGTTAAAGCTTGAAGAATGGCCGTCCACAATAACTGATATACGTCGATCAGATAGATAACTAGAGAGCCAAGTACAGAGTTTAGTTGAAAGACCGTAGGAGGGAAGTTTATTAAGAAGTGCGGCATGTCAGACCTGGTCAAAAGCTTTGGATATATCAAGTGCAACGATCTGGGACTCACCTAGAAACTCAAGAGACTTATTCTAGCAGTGTGATACGAAGGAAAGAAGGCCTTTTGTAAATCTTTGTGGCGAAATCCATACTGCCTGTCATGCAAAAAAACTTATATTTTTGTATTAAATAAAATAGTTTAAGATTGTAACTAAGCCCCTTAATTTGTTGTGTCCAAAATTAACCCATTTTTTACAACATAAAAAATACGATTTATGTCACCTACATTAACTAATTCGAAAAATTGGCACAGAATAGGTAATTCTTGTTGATTTGTGTGGAACACTTGTCATACCCGTCAATAAATTTAAGTAATGTCATATAATTTACGGCAATCGATAAAGCGGTAATTAAGCAATAAAAACGTTGGGAAGGACGCGTGCTCAACCGCGTTTTGTTTGCGGCCGGGATCTTAATTTCTCGGAGAGTTCGGTATGCCAAGTATTTCCGATTCTGGCGTCAGCAGAACGACGAAAAGTGGCAACAAATAATCTACCGGTGTTGCCAGATGTGACACTGGCTGGTAATCTTATTAAAAAATGTAGGTAATTTTTTGTTGTTTTTTTTTACTCGTTATGATGAAGAGAAAGGTACTAAATATTTTTTTAGCTGTTATGATGAAGATAAAGCACACTACATATAGTTTTAATAATGTTGTGTAAAAAATGGATCATACTTTAAAATAGGATGAAAATCCTTTAGCTGATAAAGACCTCTATGGGTATTCCATGAAAGGTATAGCCTTAAGAAAATAGGAATCTTAAAAAAATGTGGTGACACCTAGCGGCAAAAAGTGATACTACCTAGTAAAAATATACAGTGATCTCGAGGAGGAGGTGCCTAATAAAACGAATTAAAAAGAAAAAGATTCAACTACCCAGAACTAACCATGACCCTCCCCCTTAATGTCAATCAATCAAATTACACGTCTCTGCTTTTTACTGTTTCTCTTTCAGTTTGGTGAAATGAACGGGTGGACAAACATGCGCACTTAAAAGCCGTGGCAAAATACAAACACCGGCACCCCGTACCCTCCGTCCGCGGTCTGACCGTGACGCTCATTAGCTACCGTACTCCGAACAGAAAACCAGGACGCCGTCGACAAATTCTTTCGGTTAATGCTGATGGTCTGTTTGGCGTCTGGCAAGTTCACCCTCGATTTCTTGCGCACAAACCCGTTTTATTTTGCCCATGAAATGTAACTTTTGTTTCGCGCAGGTAATAACATTGACAATCCATCGAGGTCAGTACACAAAGTACATAAAAAATAATAAAGTAAACAAACCTTTTCGAAAGCACGTAGCCTCTGACAGAGCCTGTTTACATTTTTTTTTAATAAAAGAAGAGTATTGCTAAAACACGTATCACGTATCTAAAACAAATCTCTTATTTCGTCCTCTGTCTTGCCATAAAAACTAACGCGTGGCGCGAGGAACCAAAAACTTGTCGGATTTAATATTTTTGATGCAACAAGTTATTGTTTACATTATGATTTTTGCCTACTTTGCGGCATTGCTTTCAGAATGAATTATGTCTGGCTCGAGCTATACCTAGAACACAAATTATACAAATCGGTTATTGCCGTCTTGAGGCTCACAAAGACCCTCTTACGTTTTACCGACTTTTATGATATTCCTATTGCATTAAATATTTCAGCAGTAGTCCTAATTTTTAGCTTCTTTACAGTTAGTACCAAAATGACCTTTTAAAAATGTCAGATGTGGTTGGCTATACATGTCTTCTTTTGGATTTTAAAAGAATAGATTATTACGCAAAAAAAAAACACAATTAAAGGTTAAAGTTTACAGCTAAGATTTGTAAGAAATCAGACAACATTGTAAGTGGTACGATTACAAATGAATGCATATAGAGCTCGCGGACAAGGATGACTCATCGCACAGTGGTACCAGTCAGACCCAGGTCAGGTGAAGAGCGGACGACCGACCCATAAAAAATAAGAAAGAGAAGAAATAAAATTGAAATTCTGCGATTTTTAAAAATTAAAAACGCCCACATTTGCTGGGAACCACTGCTGCAAATTGCATGCAGTTTTTAATTTGTAATTGGCTGGTATTCCCAACTATCCCAACATTGCTGTTTTATGGTTTTTAAAGCTAAATTATCTATTCGGGAGTACTTATCATATCCCACACATCCGCATGTTAAAAGAAATGGTATTTAAATTTAATATTTTCTTATTTATTTATTTATTCATGTGTTTTAACATTATTTAAAACTCTATTAAAAAACGGAAAGCACTTTCTTATTGCATCTCCTTAAGCTATATGGATAAAAAGCAGTGCAGATTTTTAATTCGACGTTTCAGCTTTAAGAAACCATCATCAACTTGTTTTTTTATATCTAGCGATCAAAATAATTCTGACTAAAACGTCTTTATCAGCTCACTACCCATGTACCCATGGTTTTTCATTATAAAAATATTAATTATGTCATATAAAAATCGACTAGCACACGAATGGAAAAATAATATAATAATTTTTAGGTTTGGACCAGAGACAAGAATGAGACGAGTAACTGGTCCTAACAATTTGTCCATTGTATTTATCTCTTTCTGGTTTAACGCAAGTTCCAATAAATATGCCTTTGTCATTCATCATGGCAGGCTATCGTAGATGGAGCAATCATCGGTTTGCCCTGGTTGCCAAGTTGTTTACAATTTCTGCATGTAAACCTTAATGTCCTTTTTTGGTTCACATCTAATTAGGAGAAAGAAAATATACCATGAATCGAATATTTTTAACTTGACAACGTTGCCGCAGGCAGTCACGCCGAAATGTTAATCGATATTTGTGTTTGATATTTTTCAATGGCCGATTTGTTTGGACAGTTTGTTAACATTTTCTGTGATTTATTGTGTGTTTCGTGGTTTTTTACCTTTAATTGGACTTTGAATATTGACTTTTATTAGTGATCACACTACATATATTAAATTTGTGCTTTTCAACAAATAATTTAAGGTAATATTGACATGGTTATTTGTAAGAAAAAATCTTTATAAAAACCAAATAAATGACATTTTTAATAAGGTGTGTGTAATTATTGAACTAAATCCCAATATTTTATATTAATAGGAAAAAAACAAGTACCCAACATTAAGGGCAAAAATAGCACAGCTGTATAATTTGAATTTGGCGGGCAAACGATAAAGTCGACTCACGCGCCATCTGCGTTTGCCTTCCTTGAAGACAGACAAGGAAGGCCCAGCAGCTATCTCTTTCTCGGATAATTTATTTACATTTAGTTGCTCGTCTCATTGTTGTCTCTGGTTTGGACGTTCAATTCCCTGCTGCAAACCTGCCAAAAACAACGGTTTCTAAAAGCTCGAAACCCCCGAGTGTAACATCAGCACCTTGAATACGAAAATTGAAGACTCAGTGTGCGGGCAAATTCATTGAACCGCACATTTATTGATCTACAACCTACCAACATGATTCTAAATCAAAAAATAATCTAAGGATTGGTGTTAACATCACTTTTTGGGTTGCAAAAGAAATTTTGTTTGTAGATTACGCCCAGAATGGTAATATTGTGAACTCAGATTATTATTATAACCTTATGTACCCATTTGAAATCAGAAATTCGTAAGAAAAGAGCTGGAGACAAGCAGATAGAGAGAAAATAATAAAATAACAGGGTGTTCACATTTCTAAGTCACTTATTATGAGATACAAATAATTTAAAAGTTTTATTGACAAGTACTGCACCTACATCTCCTATTTTAACTCCCACGAAACAAAGGTCATCATCTAGAAGGTCATCTTAATAAAAAGCAGGTAAAAATCTACAAATAAAATAGCAAATCAGCATCTGAAAAAAATCGCACGTAAATAGTTTCGTTTCACCGGAACCCATTATTTTTTAATGTTACAATCGAGTTTTCAGAGTTCCTAGAAGAATTTTGACTCATACCTCAGGGAATGCAAGACCGCATGTTGGTGAATGAGTTTGGTAGTACATTTGGTTTCATTCATGGTTTCGTATGGCATAACTTGCTATAAAATTTATTTGCAACATGTAGAAAAAATTCTTTGTTCAGGATAACCTTCGGTGGCAGTAATTAATTCCTTTTTTAGATCAGGAAACTTAAATCTAATGAATTAATTGCCGTTGCGATTCTTAAGGTTAGGAATGGTTGACAGATTTTACAAGGTTTTGTTTTAATAAATGAAGCGCCGGCTTGAACTACGTTGGAATTCGCGAATAGTGTGAAATGGGGTTAATCATATGTGCGAATAGTGTGAAATGGAGTTAATCAAAATAATGTTGAATGGCACCTAAAGCAATTGTCTTATAACAGAAAAGTCCTTTTTTTAAATAATCAATATGTAATAATATTTATTTTAAAGACCTTCGCGGGCAGCAGGTTCCACATTTTAGAAACTGTAGGGATAAAAAAACGAACAAAGTGGAAAGTGCAGGGCCTGTCCAGTCGGACCGTATAGGGATGCATACGTGCCGCACCACGAATTTCTCTGTTACTATGAGTGGCCGAATTATACTGGACAATTCTTCAGAGCCGAAGCCATGAAAGTACCTATAAAAAAGTTATTAATCCTCCACACCCCGACGATGGGCAAAAAAGAAAGACTTTCTGTAAGTGAAGGATCATTAATGAGGCGAACAGCTCTTTTTTGAATTAAATCAAGAATGCTACGGGTTGTGGTGGACGCCATGCCCCAGATATGAGAACAATATTCCAAGGGAGGTCGGATTTGTGACACATACACAATGTATAACTTAGAACTGGAATAAATTAGGCAACACAAGAATCACATTTTTTATAAAAATCCTTTATTAGAGGATCTGTTTGTGATTCGAACCATTTAAAAGATATTTAAGGTCCAAAATTGGGGAATTTTAAGAAATATACATTTTTTGTTTTGAGTTTTGTAACTGAAAAGTAATTATTGAGAATGAATTTCTACTATTTCCCTCGAAAATCAAACGCTCTACAAAAAGTTTTCTTATACTTTTTGATAAATTCATTCATTTAAAAGATATTGAAGGTAAACGATTAAAGAATTTTAAGAAAATAATAAGTTTTGAATTTTGTAACTTACCCAAAAAGTATAATAGACTTTTTTGTAGATTTCATGGGCGAAAAACGGGTTTGTGCGCAAGCAAATCGAGGGTGAACGCGCCTGGCGCCAAACAGGCTATCCCCATTATCGGAAAGAATTTATGACGCCTCCTCTGGGTTTCTCGTTCGGAGTACATAGCTAATGAGTAATGAGCGTCACGGTCAGAGCGCGGACAAAGGGTACGGAGTGCCGGTGTTGTATTCTCTCAGTGCGCATGTTCGTCCACCCTCGATTTGTTTACTGCGCGAGGTCGTAAAGGTCCGAAGAATGCTTCTTGCCAGTGCGAATCTAAATTTGGGTTATCTATAGGCGGACCTTCATAATAAAAGACCTCATCGGTTCCGAGCATTCTCTGGAGGTGCCTGGGAAACAATTTTTCAGTGTCAGAACTCAAAATGAAAAAAGCCGCTTTTTGTCCTACCTTAATGTGTATCCGCGTGTGTATAAAATGTCATTAAAATATTTTGACTGGTATTACAGATACAGATAGTATAAAAAAAGATATATATTTTTTTAAACTTTACCAGTGAGTATCTCAAAAGCTAAGTTATATAGGCCATTTGAGGTGTATTTTTTTGTTTTTTTTCTTAAGTCACCACATCCTTAAGAATTAACATGTTATTCTAAAACACCCTGTATATAATTTATATTTGGATCCGAACAACCTTTCAAAACGAACTTTGCTAATCGGAAAAACAGTTGAGTAACTTCTGCTTGCTTTCGGTCAATTTATCACCGTCCAGGACATGATAATTTTTGCTGGTCCGATGCCAAAAACCTTTTAACTGCCTCCAGCTGAACAGTTTGCACTTTTCAAAGACCGAAATAGAAATAGAAGACAATAATTTTCGACTTGGGGATTTGCAAGGAAATTTATTGAAATTGCTGGAAGTGTCAGTAAGAAAATAGAAAATCATTTACATTAAAAAAGAACTATATATTTAAAACGCTTATCCTTAGTTTGTAAGATACTTGCCGAGACCTCTCATCTCTTTTTTTCTATTCTTGTATGGCTTATTTTTTTATTAAAAAAAATCGTCTGTAAAATTTTCTCGACAGGATGGTAAACCCGTCGAAATTCAACGCGTTTGATCTACTGCTGTGCTATTTTAGACTATTTTAAGGTTCTTTTACATGTAAGGGAATTATCTCGTGTCTTATATTATACAGGGTGTTACAAATTCCAGTAACACCATTAGGATGTAAAAGATACAGGGTTGGTTAAATTGGGGCAACGTTGCGCATTTTTATGGGTAACAATATTTCGTTTTTAAAATTTGCAGCCGGCTAAAACCGGAATTTTGCGAAACAGTTTTTATTTTTTTTTCTTGGATTTATTTAAAGAGATATTTCAAAACAAATGACACATTATCATTGCCACTTTTTATGCTCTATAATATGATGTCACTAAATTTAAGATCGGACGTGTCGTTTTTGAGCCACCATTATCAACTTTGATTTTTTTTAAATGGGCGGATTATTTGGTTTTAAATTTAACGAACTCGTATTTTAATTCTAAATCCAACGATGTTATATCACACTTTACATTTATGCGACGTTTTGAACCGAAAACCCATCATTATTCACTATTTCTTCAGAACGGCTGCAAATTTTTAACGGAATATTGTTAATCATAAAAATGCGCAACTTTTCCCCAATTTAACGAACCCTGTATCTCTTTCCGTTTCCGAGATCCTAATGGTGTTTCTCGAGTTTGTAACACCCTGTATAGTATAGTATACATCAGTATTGCCATAATTAAGACGAATGTTTCACTAGTAGGGATGGCAACAATGTATCGATTATTTTTAAATGTCGATACATCGGAAATCAAATACCGATATTCTTCATCGATATTTAATTTCTCTATATATCAATATCGAATATTTTCGATATTTGTGCTAAATGAGACAAAATTAAAAGCGTTTTTTTTCACTTAAATTTTTAAAACTGTGAAAAGTGTTGTACAGTAAAATTAAAAAAAAAAACTAGTATCAAGCTAATTTTTACTCTTATGCCATATTTATTTACCCACGACCTATTATGACAAATATATATATATATATATATAAACATATATATATATATATATATATATATATATATATATATATATATATATATATATATATATGTAATATAAAAAATATATTGATATTTTTTCTCTTTCAAATATCGATATATAACTCTTCGGTATATCTAATAATCGATATTAGCCAAAACGATATTTCGTCGATATCGATATATCGACTTTTTTGACATTCCTATTCACTAGAATGTTTTACACTGGCAAAATGTCACTGTGACTCTTTGTTTGACCTCCGGACAGTGCGGACGTGCGTAGAGGACTACAACGTTCTTCCCGGAGTGGCGGCTAGAGGTGTCGTACGAACGTTTTTTACCTTCGGGGATCAAGGAAAGATTCACGCTAAATTGACGGCATCTTTCTTCTGGATCTAAGCGCTGTGAGCGAAGATTCCTATAAGCTGATGGTATCCTGTTTGGTGGTGAACACGAGGTATTTCTCAAATGGCGGGAAATAGATGGGCGTGCCATGGGAACTGTCAGTAGTGAAAGTGAAGGTTATACGTAACACCAGTAGCAGATCTTGGTTTGACAGCCGACAATTTATGCATTGCATCGATTGTTGAATTTTTTGTTTTCTTTTTGACATTTCTGGGAGCTACGAGCTCGATTATCCAGATTTTCCGCCGACGAAGCCCTGGAAAGCATAGTCCGGAAGGGGGAGAGTGGTGGATTGGACCTGAAGGGACCAAAACCAATAAAAAAAATAGAGAGAGATAGAGAGAAAATGTCACTGTATCCTAAAATAAAAAAGATTTTCCTTCTTATCTCTGTTCCTTTTATTTTTGAGTGTAGTATAGGTGAAACTGTGTTATCTTATTTGTGAAGGTTTATTTTACGATTAGGTGAATTTAAAGCGCAGTGTAACAAACTTATATTAGGGTAGGGCGGGGCTAGTTGAGCAATTTTTCACTTCATCAGTTATAGCTCCTCAAAGATAAGTCTTAGGGGCTCATAATGCATACTGATGGATTAGCAATTTATCCCTTAGCAATAGTGTCCATAGTAATTTCTTTCTAATAAGTCGAATTTAGAAGCTACATCTATTTTATTGTAGATAGTCAAGTATGCCCAACGTACCCCATAGGTGAGGTAAGTTGAGCAAGGGTATGGGGCTAGTGGAGCACTTAAAAAGTATAGTCAAATCATGGCTTGAATGTTAGATACGTTTACAAAAAAATACATTTTGACAATTTGCTGTTTATATTTATAATCTTATAGACAAAACAACAAATATCATTAATAAAACAGCAACGTACCTAGCTTAGCTTAACTATTGGATTTAATATCTGGCAAAAAATGCCTTACACATTTTTAAAAAAACTTTTAGTTTGTAAATTTAATTTAAATTTTTAAAATTATAACTTTTTTCTATTTTTTTATTTAAAAATGTTTTTGTTAGAAAATTTTATTTAAAAATTTTAAATTTCCATTGACTCATCTTCGTTTTTCAAAGTTTTTTAGCAGTTTTATTTTGCTTCTCTTGTAATGCCTTCTGTATTTGTTAAAATTGCAGCTTTTCTTTATCTTCTTTTTGATTTGGCTTATCTTGGACCAGCCTTTGGGTATGGTCGAACTATTGCCAGAGAAAACTTATAAGTTAGATAGGTCAGCTCGTTTTCTTTGTTGCTTGTACAAAGTTCGGGTTGCAGCTTCTTTTAAATCTTGAGGAGACTCTAGTAGTCTTACTGTTATAAGTCTGTATACTAAAAAAACATTTTATACTTAAAACTTAGTTGGGCAACTGTAGCTCAACTAATCCCAACCTGAAATTTTAAAGGAAAAGTGAATTTATTAAAAAACCGTTTAGAATTATATCCAAAATCTTTACACATAATAAAACTGCAATAAATTTACTTAAGATTAACACTTACCTGATTGAGAACAGAATACATTTAACTATCACAGATAAAATTTTCCGGCTTGCAATTATTTAACTTTTTAATCACAAAATAAACAATGCGCACGGATACTTTTCTCGATCGCCGCGTCACCACTAGTGGTCGCACAATGAGTTCCCCTCGCGCAACCCCTTCTTTATGCTATTTGATGCTTTCGCGTGCGGTCGATAGTTTTTGAGATATTTTGATTGCCCAACTTACCTCTATGCTCAACTAGCCCCGCCCTACCCTACTACAAATTTATTAGATATCAAACTTTTTGCACGGCATCCCCCTACATTTCACTAGCAAGACGACCGACTGCGGGATCATGGCGATGGCGGTTATGTGTGACCAGACCTTTATAGGTTTGGATGATGTACACTTATTACCCACACGGTATAATATTTTTGGTATAGCATAATAATATAATTTCTTTGTTTAAAACTAAACTATGTTAAAAATGACTAACGCTGCTAAAGTTAGAGTTAAAAATGGATTTTGCGGTTGTCTTATTTGTATAACGATAGTAATTTCGCTGATAAGGCTAAAAAGTTCTCTAAAGTGGATAAAACATTATTCCTATCTATAAAAATATGTTGTTTGTTGAATGTTTTTAGGAATTTAATTTTCTGCGTATCTTAAATTGAAGAACCTTGACGGGATTCCATAAAAAGATTTTTTTGTAGAATTTCACCTGTGGAGTTTTAAAATTATTTCGTAAACCTAGCAAAATGTTTAACCTATCGTTCGCCCTGTTCCGTCAACGTTGTCCAAGCACTGAAACATGCAGTTATGCATTTCACAGCACCTTTTAGACAACGCGGTAGTGCTACCACGGTCGTTATTTTTAAATAACTACTACCTACATATGTCTCCCCCGCTGGGAATCGAACCGGCGACCTCTGGCTTCGAAAATCAAAGCTCTGTCCACTGCGCCACGTGGGAGATATACACAAAAAAAAGGCGAAATGATAACCTCCTTTTTGAAGTCGATTAAAAAAGCTTTTTATCTCAAAACTGAAGTTTGGAGACATTTTTTTTGTTAAAAAAAGGTCTTGTGTCAAATATTAAACTGTGTTATTAAAAACCTGATCTGCACTGTATGGCAAGGTGTTTTATGACAAGGAAAAAACATGTACGTGAATGGGTTTTCCGCAAGTTTAGTTTTAGAAGCTCACGTATCCATAAAAATTATCAAAGTTCATAATGCCAACGATAGATCTTATACAGTGACCGACAAAATTTTAAATTAATATAAAACAGAATTTAAAAAAATGAAAAATTAAGGTTAGTTGGTAAAGTATATAAAAAAGGTATTTAAAATTCAATTTCAATTCAATTCACTTTGCAAATTTAAGATTGGAAGTTTTAGAAAAACTTAAAAAACAATTTTTATTTTTAGTTTTACAACAAGCGCACCTGAATCCAAACATCTTTGTAAACGTACATAACTTATAGAAGGAACAGTTTAAAAATGTAAATTCGGTGCTCTTTGATAAAAAAAATCACAAAAAGTTTAAAACAAATAAATGGGCATGCTTGTCTTCGCGGCCGCCTTTGCTATATTTCTTTTATGATATGCCGGTTGATGCAACTGGTCATCGCACTATGGGATAGAAATTAATTTTTTTGGTCAAAATTCTGAAACTTACCAATCTAACTTAAAATGCTTTTTACTGGAAAAATATTATAAATTATTACAAATGGTTTTTGGAAACCTAAAACTTATTATATGCTATTATAAATTTACACCCCCTTAACATTATTATTTTTTATTGTACAAAATAAACTAAAATGTCAGCTTGTTTGGTTAATTCAGTAGTATTCTAATCAGTAATTCGATGATTATTATATCATATTATATACAGGGTACGACAATAGGTATGATTTATTTAAATGGAATACCTTAAATATTATATCACCACCAAAAAAATCTTTAAAAATGCTTTAAAAAAATACTACATTTGATGTGTCTATCTCAATTAGTTTCGGAAATATGACCATTCAAATCTGAAAAATAATTTTAAATTATTCTTAGAAGCGTAATAAAGATACATCTTCCCAACTTTTTATTTTTTAACGTATAAAATAAATAAAAACACTGTTTTGTTGGGTAGTTTCTGTAGAATCCATATCTTTCATCAGAATGCTTTTATATTTTAGGATATACAGTGTAGGACAAAACATATTAAATTTTAAAATGGAAAACTTTGTAAATTATAAAAAATCTTGTATCTGTCCTTACACTCAGAAGTAGCAAAAAGTAGAAAGGCAATTGTAAGTACAAAAACTGATAAAGAAAAAGGTAATAAAAATCTTTGACAAAAGTAGCGAGACTTCGCGAGACTACATCGGAAACACAACAATAGCTTTTATTATTTAAACTCTTTTACTTTTTTAATAAACAAGGCTAATAATAAACTAAGTAGATTAAATGTTGTATATTTATGTTTACTTAAAATACATTTTCAAGTTTCTTATTACCCCAATAGAAGTCGTCATATCTTTTTATAATTTTGCGTACATGTAATTTGGAGTATCTACTTTGAAATACACAGCATGAGCCATTAAAATTTCAAAACTGCTTTTTGGCCAAAATAATGGATTTCTATCCCATAGTGTATCGGCGCGTCGCTGTAAAGGATAGCGGCGCCTTTGTATAAAATAGTCCGATTGCAAGCGGCCTTTTTTATGTTTTTTGTATTATTTTCAAAGGGTACCGAATTTGCACTTTTAAAATGTTCTTACTATACGTATATGTGATGTTCGATGAACGTGGAGGTCTGTTTTTTTTTAATTTATTTTACAAATATTACATTTAGTGTAAGTTACATATAAATAATTTAAATTTACAAATAATATTTTTTACACAAGTTGTGTAAAATTTAATTGTAATTTTGTTACTTTCGACTTTGCTTTGGAAATTCAGAAATATTTTGTGTCACATAAAAGTGGAATTTTTTGGTGTTTTTAATATGATTAAATATTTTGAGACAGTCTGTATAAAATGAAATTATCCAGCTTAAAAAAAATCGCATGGCGCCATCTTATTGAATGTCAAACAAGCGACTTCCGTTTTTAAATGCGGTTGCCAAATTGATCTATGATCTTTCAAAATATGAATCACAGTTCCGAGTTGTTTAAAATAAGAATTAAAACTGGTAGTAACCGAAACTAATTTTAAGATTGGCCGCCAATTGTAAATAGCATTTCATCTAGCGAAATAAAATAATTCTAGGAAATAAGTTAATAACTATAATTTGGCAGCGAATCTCTTTAAAATAGTAATTTGTGTTTTGTTATCCTAATTACTTGTTTTTTAAATAAATTTTGTCGCGTGATAAGTCAAATCTAGTTTCATGGATTTTCCACATTGGAGTTTTTTGAGATGTAAAGACAAAGTCAAGCGGAACTAAATCTGGTGAACGGGGTGGATATTACAGCAATTCATACTTTCACACTGATTTTTGTGATATTTAAGCTCTGTAATAGGAAAAGGTTGTCCTGTTGGTCTAAAACATTAAACCACAAACACCATTTTACAAAAATAGGAAGTATCGTACCCGGTAATGTGCCGGTTAAGTGGTTTTCCATATATATTTTGTTCTCCCAAAACACGAATTCGTGGTCTGAATTTGGTCATAAAATTCACTTCTGATACAATCATGCAAGTTAAATAAGCACGAATACTTTTTTTTGTCGCTAGCTATAACAGAATTAAAAGCTGCCTTTTAAATGATTTTAATTACACCAACTACCCATAAAAACACTCCAAATAATAATAATAATATTCCGCCTCATAATATTATTTTATAAATACTTACGTGCACCTACTCGTAGCGAGCCAACGTCGGACATTATGTCTATTTTTGCCCGCTCCCGTGGGCGACGCACCGAAAATTCCCCGCAAAATTGGCAAAACTCTTGCAACCAGTCTTAATAACGAACTTGCCGCGGTTAGAACGCAGTTCTGATCTCGGCAAAACGCCTTTTTTTCGAACGAACGACGAATTTTTTTAAATCGAAAACTCTCTTACATTTCGGTTCTTCGTGCGAAGAATTCGAATTTTGCCGAACAGGAAATCTCAACTTCCTACTTAACCCGCTTTCCGAACGCTTAATAGGCTTCTCAAGCCTCGCCGACTGTCTTCTGACCGCTCAGAAGACTTCAAACGCGCTTTTTCCGACTCAGAAGGCTTTAAACGGCCTTTTGTTATATCACAGACGACCTATCGCCCGCTCAGTCCACTCAGTAGGCCCTGAAGTATTCGCTTTACAATTACAGCTTAGCAGCCATTACCGAGATCTTTTGTTTTATCACAGAAGACTCGATTCTCAGTGCTTCCAGCAGGCCACCCTAAGGCGTCTTTTGTTGTCACAGGAGGCGCTGATTGTTTTCTACTGTGTGTTTTATCACAGTAGGCGTGTTAATTATCACAAAGACGGACGCGTCGAAGTTGTTTATTGTTATTTTAGTAGACGCGTTGTGATATTTTACATAATTAATATTTTAACGTTGATTTTTCGGAACTTTTCGGAAAATTCGACAGTATAGATATTTTTCTCATTCGGTTATCTTCTTAGTTGCTTTTAACGTATTTGCTTCAACGGATTTTTAGTCGGTACTAAATCAACATGGATTATCTAGACCAAAAGGATATTACCCACTTTCTAGCCCAGGAGCTGCTATATCACCAGGTAACATTTGTTATGGAGTTATTGGAATATTATATTCGGACCAACTTTTTAGGTCAAGAACTTTTAAAAGTTGGATATCAAAACTTAATTCTTTATAGACGTGTTTCAAAGGTTTGTTTGGATTATGCTGCGACCAGACTTGCAACAATTTGCCGCGCCGAGTAGCGCGCCACATAGCGCGGATGTGGACGTGGACGGATTTCACGTCGTTTCAAGGGCTTGACGAATGACTCCGGGGTGATTCTGAGCATGTTTTTTTTGCATCAAAGGAGCGCGCAAATAGGTTAGTCTGTTTGGACCGATATTTGGCAAATTGTTGCAAGTCTGGACGCGCCTTTAGGTAAACATTGCGTTTTGCCAAACAAAAGACATACATTCCCCAAGGCTTAAAGGACTTGGAGATGTAATATACAGGGTAATTCTTTAAGAAAAACTTGGAAATTTTTGTTACCAAGGACAAATGATGACTAGTAATTTTAAAAAAATGTTGGTAAAATATTTTTAGTTAGGGAGATATTTAATTAATTGAGCGCATATAAAATGTGATGTTGCAATAACAAAAAAAACATGTAAAACGGGCAGTTCCGATCCTGGTGTAATATGCAAAAATATATTGTAAAAACCCAAATGAAATTTTGCTGCTTACAATACTAACCAGACTAGTCTTCATAAATTATAATAATTTTATAACAAATTGTTTTTCTCCACGTAAATTTTTGCCGTTCTCATATAATTTGCGCAAGGTTAATTGTATCTGACCGTACTCTAGAATTTCCCATTATTTTTTTTACGCAATATAAACTCTTAGTTTAGTTATAAATTATTATTGTCAAACAGTTATATTAGAGACATTTTGCAGCTCTTAAAATAACAGACGATTTTTGGCCTCCTTATGGTTATCGTTATTAAACATAACGATTACAGCAGCAGTTTTAGACAGAGATTTTGCAGCCTCTTCGAATAAATTTAACTTGCGTCTGCGCTTTCGACATATAACCTTATTTTTACCTGTGGTTCACCGATTTTAAAGTTTACGAAAAATCAGTACTTACTTTTATTCTCCATAAGTTATATATTGATATTTAAATATATGCAAATAATTCTCTTGATTTTGTTTTTCAAAGTAGATGTAACAATACAGTATAAGCAAAACACAAAAAGTAAGGTTAGGTTTGGTAGTAGAATAAAAAGCAAGTGTGCCAGATTGTAACATGTAAATAGATTACTGATTTAAAACATCCTTAAGTCCGTTTTAATTTCTTTACACTATTTTATTTTTCTTACTGCTATGGATTTTTCGCTATTTAGAGCCTATGTATCAATGATATTTTAATTAATACGGCCTTAAAATGTCAACCTTCTTAAATAATTTATAATAAAAATTCTACAATCCGACAACCACGCAGTTTAACAATAACGATAACGATAACGATAAGCTCTTTGGTATTCATCCATAATTAAAGGAGTCCGGTATGGTTAATAACGATAGCGGATCATGTTTGCGATACTGCGCAGACTCAGAATAACGTTAACCACAACGGAATTGCAAAATAAGAGGTGCAAAATGTCTCTATTTTGTAGTTATGAAATCTGTTATTATGGACATAGGTCCGTATTTTCGAAAAAATAAAAATAAAGTCTTACAGTAGGTTTTGTTTGTTATTCAGAAATAGTTTACACTAGTTTACACGATATCTGATAACACCGAGTCCTATATTATCTCTATTCTATTTACTAATAACCACACCGCAATAAAAACTGTAATTTGGAATGAAAGGCTTACTTATTCTGATTCTTTTAAAACCCTCATATTGGTCCTTCAAACCGGTTAACACCAACAGGGTTGAAAGACGAAAAAAGATTCCATAACTATAAAAAATATTTCTTTTTCGATTACAAAGCTTTTGCGGGTTTTTAACTACCGGAAGTTAAAATTGTGTAAAATTATCTTTTATAATTCAAAGATATTTTTGGTTTAAAAAATTTGGTTGCATTTACTAATCTGTAATTTCTGCACAATTCTGCGTATATTTTATACAGGACGTTTTTTAAATATGGGAAATTATTGTTAAGGACAAACAATGACTAATAATGAAGGAAAGAAAAAAGTTTCTTGTTACTAAGATAATTAATTATTTTAAATAAAATTAAATAACGCAATTTTATGAAGATAAATTTTAAATAGTAAACTATTTCTTGTTTTAGAAATAATTTAGTATATTTTTATACGGCTTGGTAAAATAAATCGGCCGAATTTTTTGCTCTTTATAAAAAATTACCAATAAATTAGTCATGATGATTATGTTTGGTATTCCTTAAAGTACACTATACTATCAGTTGTGATTATATTTTAACGCGACTTGAATTACAATTAGGTCTTATTGTTATTATGCCGTAATATTTATGAAACAAGAAAATGGGTTAGTACTTTATTTTTATTATTAAACATTATTTATCCCTAGAATAAAATATACTTCTATTTTTTAATTCTAAATATTTAGTTATCTCCTTAACTAAAAACATTTTATTAAATATGAATTCGTCGCCAAAGATTTCTATTGGTTTTTATTGCAGATAGAGATGTATTCCCACCTATCATGTTCGTTTCATAGAAAAATTAAGAGCATTGAACGAATATCACCCAGTGAAATACAGGGTGGGCCATAACTGTATAAGCAGATTCAATATCCTATAAAATAAACATTACAAAACATTGCTCGCGAAATGACGTTTATTGATAATTTTGGTCAGTGGACAATCCCCGACAGAAATATCAACATCCTCTTCATTTTCCTATCCTTATTGTGTGGACCTTAATATCAGCATGTGGAATTATTGGTCCATATTTTTCGAAAATTAAATTGGAGTTGCTGTTATGGTGAGAGCTGATAACTATTATACTATTATACTATTATGAGATTCTTAGTCCCAGCTCTTAAACAATTGTAAGAACTAAATGCTACGACCTGATTTTAACAAGATGGAGCCACCTGCCACACTGCCACAGTATTCATAGATTTGTTAAAAGAAATGTTTCCTGGAAGACTCATCTCACAAAGGGGTGATATTTAGTGACTCCTTCGGAGCCTAGATCTTACAAATGATTATGTTTTGTGGGGTTACCTAAAATCAAGGGTCAAATATCAGCAACGTGAGGGACGTCACTTGAACAACATAATTTTTAGCTTATTAAAATTTACAATATTTGTAGTTTAAAATAAGTAAAGTTTTGTAATGTTTGTTTTATTGGATATTGAAACTGCTCATACAGTTATGGCCCACCCTGTATTAAAAATCTAAAGTAAACTCTATAAAAACATACAGCAATTTTAGGCGAAGAACCAATTCTAAAACGGTATTTACCGATCGGTTATGTTGACGTTTAATTCATGTATTATACGTCAAAGGTGTCACCAATTATTACCGCGGTTATAATTGGTTGAACGCCCAAAATTGATGATAGTAACACCTAACATTTTTCCGTATAGTTAGTTATAAACACTTATTCCGAAACATACGTACCACTTGCTAAATTTAAAGAAAACAAACAAACGTTTTAGTGTTGTACTGTAAAAGCTATTTTCTGTCGACAACGTTCGAGTTTTGCTAGATCAGCTTTATTTTTAGAAGTAAATACGGAGGTAGACTGCCAGAAAATTAATTTTTGCAAGCTTAAACGTATTTGTTATTAAGCAAGGTAAATTAAAACCCAAGTAAATAATTATCTGTTTTTGTTTGTTAATTAAGTTATCGGAGTATACAAGGTTTCCTGGAAAATATGGAAAATATCTCGGATATCAAAAAATATCTAGAAGACTACAATAAGCTCATATAAAAATATTTTTCTTATATATGTCTTATCTTCTAAAATATTGGCTTTCAAAGAGCCCAGTTGGTTTCAAGATTTTTGACATAAGCATCCCTCACACCACACGGTCAATATTATTGAAGCAAATTATTGACGCAATATATTCCTACATTATAATATTGTCAATGTACTCCTTACACCTTTAATATTATTGATCAGTATCAATTAGTGTATTCCTTTTACCTTGTAGAACCGTTCTGAACCGTTCTCTGAACTGTCAATAGTCTCAAGAACGGTTCTACAACATAAAAAAATGTCAAAAAATTGTAAAGGGAACACTTATGGTGTCGTTCCGGGCGGTTCTGGAGCATAAAAGGAATACAGCAAATATAGCCACATTTGCCACAATAATATTGACCGTCTGAGGGTGGCTTTAGTTGTTGAACCACCAGAGACGGACTAGTGGTGACTCTCATGCCCCCTTTCTTTACGACCTGATTTATCTTTTGAAATAGCCCACGAAGGTCAATGCCTAAGTAACAGAGTACCGTGGGTGTCCGGTTACTGTATGTTTAACCCGAGGGGTAAACCACTAAGGAATTGTGGTGTACAAGCAGATGGTATTATGTCGAAATATGTGGAATTGCGGAAAGTAAAGTGGGGTTGTGATGTAATTGTGTGGAATTTTGTGTAATCATATGTATTTATACCATTTAATTTTACCTCGTTTCTTATATTTTAGCATTTTCCCAAAGTGCAAAACCTTTATTTTTGCTCTTCAAATTTTTTTAGGATCAAAAATCAATTTTTGCTTCTTGCTTTAAAAAGGCTAAAGAGACTTTGACCAAAACTGCATCATATCATTAATTTCTAAAACTAAATTGGAATTATTACGGAATTGCGTGGAATTGTGATGGAATTTTGTGGAATTGTCGTAGAATTATATGAAAAAGTGGAATTATGGTGTACACATTTTCGTCAATAGTTTACCCCTTGGTCAAAACCATCATTTCACCTGTTCCATCAACATTCGATGCTTTTTGTCTCTTTCAAATTACCGCCTACGAGAATTTAATATGAAATATGCAATGTAACAGTTAGCGCAACATCAAATAAATGAAAAGATCAAGTTCAAGAACAATTTTGTCATTATTTCCTTTAGCTCGCTAGCTAGCTAGCTAAAATTAAAAAGTATGTTTGATAATGTAGGTTTAGGAAATTTTTATACGGTCGTAGAAAAGTGTAGTATGCAACACACGCATAATATATCATTTTTTCTCATGGGATTGACGCGACTGCTCGTGCTTTATTTTAAACTCTCGATCGTTCGTAAACAAAGTATAACTTTATGCATTCGTTACACAAATTACTACTTAAATACATTTGATGTTTTAAAAATGATTTTTTTAACATCCTGACAACACGGTTTTAAATGTTTCAGTCTTTTTGCCTAACCCTGTATAAAAGATCCTAACAAAAAAATGTAAAAATAAACTTTTTACTAATTTAATTTTCACACCTTTTAACGAATGTGTGAATTGTTTTATTGAAAAAATAATTATTGCTAAAATTAAAATTAGTTTTACTACCTTAAATTGTAAAATGTGTAGTTGTTACCTCAAAACAAGCTTATGAATAACAGTTTAAAAATACTTTTAAATAAAACGATTTGCACGAAATACAATGACATTATTATTATATTTTATTATTTTAGGGTGCTAGGAATAATTGTGAGAAACAGTGCTGCAATAAAATATAATGTTCAAATAAAAAAGCGCTTGCACACCTTGTTTGATAATCTGCTAAAAATAAAATTATTATCTAAACCTTGTTTAAGTAAATATAAAAAAATTCTTGCAATCCTGTTTATTGAAATAATATAATAATTTCTGTATACAGGTTGTCTCTACAAGGTCTATACAAAATTCTGCAACATATTGTACGATAGATTGTACAACTCAAGTAGAAACCGTAATTGAATAATCTGTGGCGTTATTGTTCAACAAGTTGTACCACAGATTGTATGTATCTGTGGGCAAAAGTCTATATACAGGGCTGTAAGTAGGCCTTGCAAACAAATGCTTGGACGTTAATACCTGTTACCGTATCTGTAACATAATTTAATACCATTTTAAAATAGTATTTGTCCTTATTACCCTGCTTTTCGAGTTGTTTTTAGAGTAATTGTTGTTATTGTTACTGTTGTCTCTATTATTGTTTATTGGTGAAGAGCTAATATTGCGGTCGAATATGCAGGATGGTCATTATAGCCATGAAGATAAGTTTGACATGCTAATATGCTACATTTTGTGTTGCAAAAATAAATGAATGTATCATTTCTGCAGTTAATGAATTATGGTAAATACATTGACCTGGTATTTTAGTTCCTAAAATTCTACACCACATATTAAACCCAAAACGTTCTTGATGTTTCGATATTTTCTTAACACGCGGATTTTGTTGAGTCTAGTAATGCGTATTGCGTATAAAGACAACAGTAACAATAAAAACAATTGCTCTAAAAACAACAACTTGACAAACAGGGTAATAACGACAAATACTATTTTATAATGATAATCAATTATGTTACAGATACGGTAACAGGTATTAACGTCCAAGCATTTGTTTGCAAGGCCTACTTAAGAATAACTTTAAAAAATAGCAAAAATGCAATTTTCTTTTAACTAAAAATTAAAATATGACATGTGATACATCGTTGAATTTGTAATAAAAAATGGGATCAGCTACAGGGTGTACTTTTTTCGAGCCATATAAAAAATAAAGTTGATGATGGTTTCTTGAAACCGAAACGTCGGGTATAAAATCTAAAAATACCATCATGTAGTAGCTAAAAAGTGCCAATGAAAAACTGTTATTAGTTTTTTTATATCTCTTCAAATAAAGTCAGAAAAAATAAAATCGATACAGTCAAATTTTCGTTTTTGCCAAATATCTCAGCAGGCCATGAAAATTTGTCAAGTCTTTAAACAGCATGTAAATAAGCGTTATATAAAACAAAACTTTTTCCTGATTTAACCTAAGCTGTATCTTCAATAGGTATCCTTATCTTGGACACACTGTATATATAGGATGTTAAAATTTTCATTAATTTTGGTTATTTTGAAAAAAATTTATTAATATTATTTTTTTACGCAGAACTGGGTGTCGATTATTTTACAGGGTAGGGAATCAAAACCTGTCTACGTTTTTGTTGTAAAATTTAGAGCAAGCCACTTGCACTTCATTAAATTAGTGCTTCATTATTTTTATGGATGGTGGAGGGAGGATAACCATCTGAATGTTTTAAAAAGTGTCCGTCGAAAAGTGCAACTTAAGGTGGCGCCACATTAGCCAGAGGAGATTTTTTAACCAATGAGCATAAATTATTAGAGTGAGATACAAAATGAAAAAGGACAGATAGATACAAAATAAAAAAGGAAAGAAATACCAAAATCTCTCCACTTGCTACTGTGGCGCCATCCCAATTTGCTACATTCCGATTGCCACTTTTTCAACTTGTCCGCCATAAAAGATAGTTATCCTCCCTCCACGATCCATAATTATTTTGAAAATTACAACAAACAACTGAAGTGATTATGACATTACCCACGCTTTCTAGATACCCCAATGAGAGAATATCAAGAAATTGTGGTTAGATTAAGTTGTTAGTTTCTTGGAAAAAATTTCAAGTTATATTTTAATCTCCCCGTATTTTTGCCTGGAATAAAACAAAAAAAAATTCTTAGAGTAAGGATGAGGATGTATATTTATTAATAATCTACATAAATATAAGTTATAAAAACTTTACCAACGCGTATTTTGATTTTTATTTATGACCTTTGCAATAAAAATTACGTGAGTCAGCGAAAATAAAGTTTTTATTGGAATTGTTTAAAATAATATTGTACCATTGTTTTATGGTATAAAAAATGACCAGATGCGTTTAAGAAAATAATAAGCTATTTGAATCACACATAATAAGACAATCATAATTAGTATAAATGTTTAATCCAAATAAATTAAAATCTGATCTAATATGGGTGTGCTATTTATTGCCTTAAAACATAATTAGTACATATATATTTTTGTAAACAAAAATGATCTAATTTATGTTACATTCTAAGAAGGTCACGTTGAAAATCTTAAAATGTGGCAACGTTGCCTTGCGTCCGCGCCCTCATTGGAAACGTCTCGAAGCCTAGCGGGGCATTTTGACATTTCTTTGTCAGATTTAACTTGCTGTTGTTTCTGCAGGCGGACTCTTAACCGCTGTCTCGAGACGTAACGTATCGAGTCGCTACCGAATGGTGATTCTTAACTTATTTGAAACTCGATTTTGAGTCAATATATCCAGAGTTCCATAACTAGACACTATCCTTATTAAATAAGTCTTTATCCTATTTATTATTTACGTAAAAACAGATGAGAAAATAGGGCCGATAGGTTTCGAAAGAAATATCGAGAACTCGATACCGACCGAGTCGTCACCTATCGGGAAGTTGAGAATCCGGGCCCTGTTAGTCCAACTTTTTGAAAATATATTGTTTCTTGGATAAATCCAATAAAACATTTAAAAAATTGTCAGTCTACAGCTTGTATTTTTGTGTTCTTCTTATAGATTTTATTTCAAATTCTGCATCATATATACAAAGTATTAAAATCCTCACGTTTAGTAAAGAGGCCACCCACGTCATCATTATCTACGCAAAATCTTCTGTAACTCTTTTTCAATGGCGGTTTCGTGGGCTCCGTATCGTTACCTAGAAAGTAGGCATTTTAAAGATTTGATTTTAAAAAATAAATAACATTTTAAATACGGGATCAAAGTCGGTCTATATAGGGTCGCGACATTCGGCCATATTACTTTGACGTGCTATGACGTCACATCTCCCATTTTTGGCCATGTTGTTCAGTGCCGGAGATATACAGTTTATTGTATTAGTAGAACAACCGTTTACACAACAGTTTTTAATTATTATTAAGTTGTAAATTATTTTACTTTAAATAAAAAACATTTGGAATTACATCTTTCAACAAATATCACTTCCAAAACAATGCAAAATGAAATGCGCAAATTCTAGACGCCACAGGATTGATCATCAGCTTTGATTTTACCCAGTCTTGCCGACTTTTCTCCGTGGAGTGCCCTTCCTTGCGTCCCCGACCTCGAACCGCCTAAAGGTTGAGGATATGTCGTAACCTTATAAATATAAACTAACCTTGATACGGGATAAGGGAATAAGAGCAGATTTTGCGCAGAAAATGATGACGTCGGTGGCCTCTTTACTAAATGCACTGACCCTACTGTTGCGACTGCATTTGATGTGTTAACAAGAGGATCAAGAACAAATCATAAAATAAAATGTGTTAATTGTTATAAAATTGTAGTGTTTTTTTGCCTTTATTTATTTTTTCTATCTTTTGTTACAGTTTATAGCCCTAGAAGGTCTAAATTCGGGCGTGCCGACTAGGACCACACCTACGCTTACCCCCACCACTCTCAGGAATATAGAACAGACGTTCATAGAGTTACAGTCTAAGCCGGAGCGTCACGAAAACGAAGCAGGATTCGTACCACCAATGGTACATTCAATTGGTAAGTGCTAAAATCAGATCGAAAATACCTAATTTTACTTTATTTGAAGACTAGCCGACCCGTGCCAAAGAATACTATACCATAGAAGGTCACAAGTGAGATTTCAGCGTACCCTGAAATTTTAGTACCTACCCTGACCACCAGATAGCGAAAGTAATCCAATCGACCAATAGAAACTCGACATGGACATCGACCAATTTTCTGATTGGTCCGCTGCCAACTTTCGCTATCTGGTGGCCAGGGTAGGTACTAAAACTTCAGGGTATGCTGAAATATTACTTGTGACCTTCTATGGTATAGTATTCTTTGCCCGTGTCCACTTCGTTGGCCGTTAATTATATTTTTCTCTGAACTTTTTGTTTAATTATATTAAAATATAGCCTATAGCATTCCTGAATAGTGTAGCTTTCTGATTGTGAAAAATTTCATGATCGGTTCAGTATTTCCGAAGATTAGCCCTTACAAACAAACAAAAAAGTTCCAAATTTATCTCTTTATTTATAATATTATAAATAAATATCGAAGAAAAACTCTACTAAAAAAAGTAAATTTGGTTTTTATAAAAAAGAAATCTGCACCGCAGAGAATAGAACCCGGACCGCCCGCGTGACAAGGGAGCTTACACATACATAACCTATTTATAATAGAAGCATAGATTGGTATACATATTTCATTATTTTTTTCTAAAATGTTTGTTTAATCATTATAAAATATAGCCTATAACACTCCTGAATGGTGTAGCTCTGATTGTAAAATACCAGGGCGCAACGCTGCAAGGGCGGAGAATTGTAGAAATAAAGGGCGGAAGGTTTTGAAATAAAGGGCGGTTTTTAGGGAAATTAATATTTTGAAATCGAAAATACTGCAATTTGAAACAATTTCAAAGTGAAGACCGTTTAAAAATCTAAGGCTTTCTGCAAAATCACATATTGATATCTACATTTCTTTTAAAGTTATTCGCTATCAAAATGGGCAAAAAAATAGTCAGACACCCTGTCTAGGTATTTTCATACTAAAAACGAGAGAACTGACATAAAGTTTATAAATAAATAACGAAATTCTTTCATTTTTTTTTCAGGTAATAATCAGTACATCTCAGCCTCCGACGCCACGGATTTCTACGTGAACCCCTCCTCAAAATCGCCATCTATTTGGCAAAGCAGTCTTTCGCAGTCCAGTTCGGACTCCAATCCGAGGTCCACGCCCCCTTAACCTCAAAAACGAATTTAATTAACAACACAACTCAGGGAACTACTCGAAGAAATATGGGCGGCAGGTATGTAACATTATAAGAGCATTCTTAACAAAAAGAAAAAACATGGTAATTGTCTAAAAAGTGGGAGCAACTCCGATTTTGAAGAATTGAGCGCTGATCACGAATCTAAAAGATTTTTTTCGGAAACGTTTCGTTCCTGAGATATTTATTATTAAAGTTGAAAATCAACTTCATATTTACTTATTTTTGCACTAAACTCTTGATTTTAGGCTAAAGTGGAACACAATATTTGATTTTTGCCTTTTAAAATTCCATTTTCTACGTAATTTATTTATTTATTTATTTTTTAAATAAATTGCATAACTTCACTTTCAATCATAGCAAGTTATGTTGAATGCGCTATAGCAGTGTATACATGGCTTGATGCGTTTTTAGAGGAAACCTTCGCGATTTATTTGATAAAAGGGGTAAAATACATAGAAAATGGGTTTTAAAAGGTGGAAATAAAATATTGTAGGCCACTTTAGCTTTAAATCAAGAATTGTGTGCAAAAGAAGGAGGAATATAATAAAAATATGATTAGTTTGATTTTCCTCTTTAATGATGAATAGTTTTTTTTAAATCGTGATAAGCGCCCCAAAAAAACCCATATGCCAAATTTTGTCAAAATCAGAGTTGCTTCCACTTTCGAGACAATTATCAAAAACATATTTTGGTTTTATATCCAACAATATTTTAAAAAATATTTAAATTGGACTTTTTTATTTTAGAAAACCTATGAAAAACCTTGATATATCTCCAGAAGAAGAAGAACGAAGGCGAGTTCGAAGGGAGAGAAACAAAGCTGCTGCAGCAAGATGTAGGAAAAGAAGGGTGGATCACACAAATGCCCTTATTAAGGTAATATATTCTTATATTTATTCATCAAAATAATAAGAGTAACAGTTTCTGGGCTTTAAGATTTCTTATCAGCTGACACTCAAATTTTCTATGGGTTTTAGATCTGGTAAGCATGCAGGCCAGTCCAGAATGGCCACTTTCTGCTTTAAGTACTACATTTTTAAAGCAGAATGCATAGTGGCTTTATATCAAAGGAGGTGGGTTAAGATCGGGCATTTTTCCCAACAAAAAAAAATCGAAAATTAAAAAGTTCTTATCACAATTAATTTATTATATCTGAAAGAAGCTTATGTATTGGTCTTTACATTTTTCAGAAGTAAATATTTTCTTGGGTTGGGTTCTTCCATTTATCAAATCCCACTTGAGTCAGCCGCACCAGACATTTTCCTTAATCTTACCAATTTTTTATTAAACTAACCCACGAATTTTCTATGGGTTTTAGATCTGGATTGTATTAAACGTCCTTGATTTGTCTTTTACATTTTTAGTCTTTCTTGTATTTATAATAGGCACAACAGAATAAATTTTTATATTGAATAAAGTTTGCAAACCTTAGAAAGTTGCTCTCAAAAGTGTCGTGATCTATTCTATATATTTTTTTGCGGTATATGGTCTATGGTCTATTTATAGATGTCGGTGCCTCATATTCTATTTTTTATTTTAGGAAGTAGAAGAACAAGAACAAAAAAACAAAAACTCATCGATGAGCAACACCAACTGAAACAGCTCAAAGAACAACTGGAATACCTCCTCGAAAGCCATCAGGCCTCCTCCATGTGCCGTAAACAGACCGCTAGTCCTCCAGACGTGAAACCCTTTGACCATATTTACTACGATAAGACACACGAAAGAGTAAAAACGGAGGTTATAGAACACATAGCGCCCATGGATGATATATTTTGTTACCGTCACCAACCAAAAAGGTATGTATTAAATATTAAAAATATTAAAATAGTATACAGGGTGTAATTTAATTATTGGCTAAAAATACAGGGTATGATTCCTTAGCTTATTTTAGGAAAAAAGTTCATATGAACATATTTCCTAAACGTCTTAACTTTTGAGATACAGGGTGTTAAAATTTTCAAAAAACCAAAAAATTTCAAAAACACTAGTTTTAGTAAAAACTGTTATACTGGATATAAACCCTATTTAAATAAGTATTTATTATTTTTGTAAAAATTATAAAACCTAATTTTTAAAAGAAAAGGATCCCGCAATGCTTCTTTTATGGTCTAAAAATATGCAATTAAGTAAATTTTATTTTTTTTCTTTTAAACTAAACAAGATACGAAAACAAATTAAGAGACATAAAAGCAGTATTTTTATTTGCCTAATCTAAAGAAAGCACAAAAATTTTATACACATTTACAGTCAGTGGCGTACCGTTTTTTTGTTGGAAATATTCCTTCAGTTGCCTCTCGAGACGCCACTGGACTTACTAAATGTTATTAAGTTAGTGATAAATTACCCCCTTAATGTCATTAATAATATTGTCAAATTAAAACAAAATTTGGTAAAGAATAGTTAGGATATTTACAAAAATAGATTTTTTTTGAAATTTTAACACTCTGTGTTAAGAGGTTTAGGACATAATTTTATATGAACTTTTCCTCCTAAAATAAGCTAAATTACACCCTGTATATTTCTAGTACTTCATATAAGGCAAATATATTTGGAAATAGCAAATACTTAAAAAAACAAACATTACATATTTTCTAAGATATAATTTTTAAAAGTTTCTCCTCCTTTTTCAGGTTATGTTAAGCTCAACAGTTCCAATCTCAAAACCTTCCCGCCCCAACAGCCTCAACGTTGCTACTACAGCCCCTTCAATCAAAGGCCACGAGATCGCAGGGATACCGATTTCAACGCCATCCACCGGCATGATCTTCAACTTTGAATCTCTGATGGGAGGGGCACGGGGCTGACACCCGTCAACGCTCCCTGATCCCTTCCTGTAGTACACAACAGAGATATGTCCCCACAAGTGTTGCCGATATAAGTTCTCCCGATGCACAGATGCCACCAAAACTTGTTAGTTTATAATAGAAGATTTGACTGTGATCGTTTTGTGTAGTTTTGGCATTTGCGTGGTACAGTCTAGAAGATCTCACCGTTTTTAAAACAGATTTTGTCAATTTTCCGAGCTATTTAATAAAATTCTGACCTAACTTTCTGCTTTTCGAAGTTTATAAATATTTTTGGAACAGAAATAGCTAAATTTTCTGTGATTTTAAGCTATATTGTTAATACTTTAAGAATGTCTTGACAATAAATCTTTTTACTTAAAACTCCAACATCATTAACCAAGGTTGTCAAAACATCTGTCAACAACATTGTCATACTTGTTGTCAAGACATATAAAATTGTCATAAATGTTGTCAAGACATGTAAGTTGTCACAAATTTGACTGTGATTGTAGTAGTCAAAACTACGCAAAAGTATCACGAAAATTGTCATATTGATGCCAATAAATTTGTTTGTTGTTGATACTAGCTCAGTTTTTGATACAGTATACCGTTTTTTGAAAACTTTTGTAGAATTTTGTATTGTTAGGGTATGTTTTTACTCATTGGCGTAGCCAGAGTTTGTATTGGGGGTGCCCAGGCCAGAAAATAGTCTAATAAAAATAATTGACCAGCCTATTATAATCACAACAGGCCGAAAAGTAATACAGTGACCAATATCAATTTTGGTTATGCTTATTTTACAAATTATTGATCATATTTTTGGCCTTGAAAGCTACATATGTATTTTTGCACCCCTCCTGCCTACGCCAATGTTTTTACCATAGTTGTTTAAGAATAACCACTCGATAGTGACAGATATTTGACAGAATTTCTTCATTGCAACATTGTCTGTGGTCTTTATTGATTTAAAAAAAATGCTTGAGCCATTTAATTTGAGAGTTTTAATTTGGAAAAAGTGGCTGTGGTATTATTAGATTGTTTTTAACTTTTACAATCAAAGATTGTCGGATTTCTGTCACCGAACAAACCAAAAACTTTTACTAGTAAAACGAACCATTCGAAGTGTCATCTAGTTGTAATAAATCAAGTATTTATTTAATAATTAATTATTAAAAATAGTCATAGATGTATTTTATATTAATTAAAAAGTGCTAAAAATTTGAAAATAACTGAAGTGGTAGTATTCTGCCATTTATGTCTTGCAATATTGTGGAAACGGTGGCATCCTGCTTTTTTGTGGTGGGAGCAGCAACTTTTACTTTAAAGCAATATTTTTGCGCCCCTTTCGTCATGCCACTGCTTTGCGGTCTTTTTACTTGATAAATATGCTCAAAATATATATGCTATTTTTGCTATTGTATATTTCAAATTTTTTGCAAGCCAAGAAAATGCCTTTTTTGATAATCATCCCTTTTGTAAACTGAACTTGTCACTAAATTGTAAAACGAATGAGAAACACTTATTCCATCCAACATTTTTTATAACTTAGTTTGTAAGGTTTAACAAAAATGAAAAATTTGAAAAAAATTGAGGGTGAGTTTTTGTATTCTTGCTCTCATACATATGTAAAATATATAACTGTCTCAACGGTGTATATGTTTAAAAAATTATAATTAGGTCGTTTTTTTTATTTATTTTTTTATATATAAATATTGGCGTTCATCCCCTGGACGATTTGCCAGCACTCGCACGGGTGGAAGTCTCCAGTAAGTCGGGCCTGTGCCCCTGGTGGCTCCCGAGCTTTTCACTTTCTAATTGTTAGTACTTATTGTTTTTTCTTCGATGCATTGCTTAAATTGCGACTATCTAGCCAGCGGCCGCTACTGGTGTCGCGCATAACCGTCACTTTCATTCCTGACGTATTTCCGCAGGCGTGCGCACCTCCTCGACCATACGAGGACACCATGTGTTCAACACCAAAACGTAAAAACTTCAGGCTTTAGGAATCTTCACTCACAGCGCTTAGCCCCAGAAGAAAGAAGCCCCAATTTAGCGTGAATCTTTTCCCGATCCCCAAGGGTACAGCCACGCTCGTACGATGCCTTCAATCGCCTACCCGGGAGGTCTATGTAGACCTCTACGTAAACATGAACCGCACTACTCGAAGATCGCGGAAAGAGTCGAATAAGGTCGTTATATTTATTTTCAGTTAAAGTTAACCTTAAATTAGTTAACCAATAGATAAATATAAATACCTTTGGAGTAATTTTATAAACCTATACATCTTTGAGACGTATTTGAAAGCGAATTTGTGTTACTAAATATAAGTATATTATATATTTAATATATTTCAGAAAAAAGTACTTTATATTGAAAAATATAGCAATATTTGAGGTTACAATATTTGTAATCAAACAGTTTTTATAGAGTTATATGTAGTTTTGTCAAATTTTTGTATTTATTTTACGCAATGCTAATATTAAGGAAAATAAATTTATCTTTTCAAATTAAACCTATTTTTTTATTATTCCTTCAAAGTTAACAAAATTATTTTTGTGTGTTATACGCACGCGCCTCTACGAGACATCTTCAAAAAAAATATTAGTTTTTATCCCCAAACTTAAGGGCTCTAGGTCACTGCCCCACCTAGCCTCATAGTAGCTACGCCACTGGGGTTAAATTACAGAAAGAATTTGGTAATTAATTTCGCTTTAAAATTAGAATTTGAAGGTAATTTTTTTATCTTTGGACAAACCACGAAGGCTAAGAGCCTAAATACTAACGTACCGTGGGTGTCTTAAGTGAGGTAAGAGGGAGTTTGTTGACACGAGACTTAAATACTTAAAGATTTTGGGGAAAAGGAAAGACATCCGCGGGCAGCAGGTTTCACATTCTAGAATCTCTAGGGAAAAAGAACGAACAAAGTGGGAAGTTCGGGGCCTGACCGTATAGGGATGCATACGCGCGGCACCACGAGTTTCTCTGTTGGGAACCGTGAGTGGAGGAACTATACTGGACAATTCTTTAGAGCAAAAGCCATATAATACCTATAAAAAAGCGATAAATCCCGCACAGCCCACCAAGCACAGTAGTAAAGCCCATTAAGTATAACAATAATTTTAATACATCAAATAAGTCGTAGGCAATATAAAAACTCAAAAATTGAGGGTATTTTTTTGGTTGGCGGTTGGTGGAAAGTTAACAGTTGGCTAGGAAGTCACAGGTGCTTTGTCAATATTTGTCAACGAAAAAAATATTATGGGTTGTCAAAACAAAACTTAAAAAATCGTGGTAAAAAGTGTTTTTGTGATGTTGTAACAAAAATAATGTGTCTTACTGCATTACTGCAAGTATTGTAAAAAGTATGTCTTATCTTAAACCATCAGAGTCTCATTGTTTAAATTCTAATTTTAAATAAATATAGGAAGCAAACTGTGAAAAGAAAACCGATCTTAAAACATTAAAATTGCCACGTGAAAAAAAAAGCATAAAAGAGTTACAAACTTTTAAGCCACTTCATATGTTCTTGAAATTTTCTGTACAATAAAATAGGGGTGCCATTTTTTAGAAAACCAAAAGCGGGAGGTCATTGTCACGGAGTTAAAAAAAAAATTACCTACGCATTCGCCATTAAACTGTAAATCTAGAAATTTAATTACTTTCCTATATTCGCGAACAATACCAAACACAGCCGCGAATAATACCAAGCGCCGCGCCGCGCCGCTGAGTATTAAAGCTAGTAGGCAATCAAAGTCGGTCTATATAGGGTCACGACATTCGGCCAAATTGCTTTGACGTGTTATGACGTCACATCTCCCATTTTCCGGCCATGTTGTTCAGTGCCGGAGATATACAGTTTATTGTATTAGTAGAACAACCGTTTACACAACAGTTTTAAATTATTATTCAGTTGTAAATTCTTTTACTTTAAATAAAAACATTTGGAATTACATTTTTCAACAAATATCACTTTCAAAACAATACAAAATGAAATGCGCAAATTCTAGACGCCACTGGATTGATCAACGGCTTTGATTTTACCCAGTCTTGCCAACTTTTCTCCGTGGAGTGCCCTTCCTTGCGTCCCCGACCTCGAACCGCCTTAAAGTTGAGGATATATGTCGCAACCTTATAAATATAAACTAACCTTGGTAACCGATCAGCTGATGTGTCCAAATCAAGGCTGATGCTCAATCCAGTGGCGTCTAGAATTAGCGCAATTCAGTTGGCATTGTTTTGGAAGTGATATTTGTTAAAAGATATAATTCCAAATGTTTTTTATTTAAAGAAAAAGAATTTACAACTTATTAATAATTAAAAACTGTTGTGTAAACGGTTGTTCTAATAATACAATAAACTGTATATCTCCGGCACTGAACAACCTGGCCGAAAAATGGGAGATGTGACGTCATAACACCTCAAAGCAATATGGCCGAATGTCGTGACTTTATATAGACCGACTTTGGTAGTAGGTAATGTTTGAAAGCGGGAGTTTTTACTATTTCGCCGGGAGGCGGAGACATGTCAAAAAGCGGAGACTCCCGCTCAAATCGGGAGGGTTGGCAACCCTACAATAAAAGCCGATTCACCCGTGACGCATGAGTCGGCACCCATCAGCTGATTGTCGGAGTTTTTTCAAGGACACGGGTAAAATACAAAAATCATATCCATGCATTCTATTCTATTTCTATTTTTCTTTCTTGGTTTTGGTCCCTTCAGGTCCAATCCACCACTCTCCCCTTCCGGACTATGCTTTCCAGGGCTTCGACGGCGGAAAATCTGGATAATCGAGCTCGTAGCTCCCAGAAATTCCAAAAAGAAAACAAATAGTTCAACAATCGATGCAATGCATAAATTGTCGGCTGTCGAACCAAGATCTGCTACTGGTGTTACGTATAACCTTCACTTTCACTACTGACAGTTCCCATGGCACGCCCATCCATTTCCCGCCATTTGAGAAATACCTCGTGTTCACCACCAAACAAGATACCATCAACTTATAGGAATCTTCGCTCACAGCACTTAGATCCAGAAGAAAGATGCCGTCAATTTAGCGTGAATCTTTCCTTGATCCCCGAAGGTAAAAAACGTTCGTACGACACCTCTAGCCGCCACTTCGGGAAGAACTTTGTAGTCCTCTACGCACGTCCGCATTGTTCGGAGGTCAAACAAAGAGTATATTTGAATCGAATCACAACTTTTGGTAGTACCAACCGTTAATTTGTGTAGGGAATTTTGTCAAAAAGTCGTCACCCGTATGCTGTATTCGTTTTATGCTCCAGAACCGCCCGGAACGACACCATAAGTGTTCCTTTTACAATTTTTTGACATTTTTTCATGTTGTAGAACCGTTCTTGACACTATTGACAGTTCAAAGAACGGTTCTGAACGGTTCTACAAGGTAAAAGGAATACACTAATAGTCGAAGACTTTTTACCCGGGGTAAACCCTGGGTTAAAACCCCTAGGTGGGCTTTTATTAAGAATAAAATTTAAAACAAAATGTACCTGATGATAAACAATCAGACTTTTCAATATTTTTAGAAAACGTAGAACTCTGGCTATCGAACCAATTTATTTAGCAGCAAACCTCCTAGATCCAACACTCATTGAAAACGAAAATTAGTATGTAAAAGCTTTATCGTATACAGGGTGTACCGTAATAAATTGGAAATAGGTTAATGTAGGATACCTGACATGAAAATAAAGCGTTTGAGCTTAATATCGCTTACCCAAATGTTATTGGTTTTCGTTCTACAGGGTGTTAAAACTAATTTTTTACCAAACATTTAGTGAAATATCTCGGAATCCACTGGACAGATTAAAGTGAAATTTGGTGTACTCTTACTATATGGGATGTCGAACACAAATATGATATCTGTTTTGCGATTACCACTAGATGGAGCCACATACAATAACATTAATTGATTAAAATGGTCATAACTTTTTGACCTGTATGCACATTTGCGAGTGGAAATAAAACAGCATTTAATTTTGGTCAAAAAAGGTATATTTCTTTGATCTCCACAAAGTAGACCGTTTTCGAAATAAACGACTTTTTTTTATTACATAACCGTCAGGAATTGTGGCAAAAGATTGTGAAAGGAGTCAATATTATCAGGGCCCAAGAAGAATAATTATTTGGAGTCAGGCAAAATTTAAATAAAAGAATTAGACAATGTGTCCTTGTGCATGGTGAACATTTATTATAATCAATAGCCTTCACTCGCAAATGTGCATACAGGGAGGTCAAAAAGTTATGACCATTTTAATCAATCAATGTTATTGTATGTGGGGCCATCTAGTGGTTAGGGCAAATTCGATATCATATTCGTGTTCGTCATCCCAAATAGTAAAAGTACACCAAATTTTACTTTAATCTGTCTAGTGGATTCCGAGATATTTCACTAAATGTTTGGTAAAAAATTAGTTTTAACACCCTGTAGAAGGAAAACCAATAAAATTTTGCTAAACGATATTGAGCTCAAACGCTTTATTTTCATGTCAGGTATCCTACATTAACCTATGTCCAATTAAATACGGGACATCCTGTATAAGTAGAATAACAGGATTTGTATAAAAAAACTTGGGTACCATTATGGCACATACCTATAGCTATGTATAAAGAAACGGAGAGGCCCATTTGTGTGTTGAAAACTGAACTAAAATATTTTTTTCCAAGTATTTTTTGTTGTGGAAATGCGTAATTTACCAAAAAAATTAATTTCGGTAATTTTACAACACTGCAGGTGGTAAAGGTGGTTCTCGAGTAGAAAGCATTGGTACTTCTAAGATAATAAAACACATTTACAGCATAGAAACATTTATTTATAAAAACAGAGCCTTTTACATCGACTTAGCACACACACACAGTCGTTTTTTTTTTAAACACCAGTCCATAATCTCAACACAAAAAAACAAGTATATTAGAATGTGTGTTAACACAAAATAAATAAAATTTAAATTTTTGACACAATCAGTAGGATGAATGAAGTATAGCAAATGCTTTTACTCTACCTCCGTCTCTTTTGCTGCAATAGAGCTAATTATGTTTATCTTAGAAAACTTAAGCAAAAAACATTGCTTCGGTTTTATTTATATTAGCCAATGATGTCTACAATTTTTGGAAGAAATTTTATATACAGAGGCAATTAGGTCGCAACATGAAATCCCCTTTTATTTTCTGGCAATTGCTTCTAATGGTTCCAAAATCTTTGTCTAACGCATGAATTTATGTAATTTTTAAAAATAAAAAAGGCAAAATATACGATGTACATATGCTCAACCTTCCCCAACAACATTAAACACACTATTAATTTCTGTAAGTTGTATCTGTCTTAAGATTATGGACCATAACGTTCGTTTCTCTAACTATAAAGTGCGCATATAGCCGTTAATATTAACGAAAGTGCGCTTTAACCGATTCTACATCACTATTCTTCCTTTGTGTGGAAAATAGACATTATAAGGCACTCATTTATATCATAACTACATTTAAAGTTGGGCCCATTATCACATTTTTTATGTGTAGTTAGTTACCTATATTTTCTCCGTAATCGGATAAATCCAGGAGTGCCAAATCAGGCAAACTAGGAGGCCATTCAATTGATCATCAAAACATGCAGCAAGTTAAAAATATTTTAACTTAACAAACAATAGAATTTATTTTTTAATACATCACTTAGGAATAGATTACTAATAGATGAATATTTTTATTTCCTATTGTGTATTAAAAATAAAGGGTCTTTCAATAAGAGTGACAGTATTTCAAACATAGATTTCTCGGTTTCTAATTCATAAATTTTTAATTTCTAAGTATAACTATATAAAGTATAGTGTGCAGTTTTATGATGCAAAAGTGGTAGTTCAATCGTGGCCACTCAACTTTTATTCTCTCCAAAATTGGGTTGCCTTCATTGGTACTCTGCGCAGGTTATCCGTCGCACTGTGGAAAAGTTTGAACCTGAGTTAGTTTACGTCAAAACTCATCCACAGTGCGGCGGATAACCTGCATAGAGTACCGATGATGGCAACCCAATTTTCGAGTGAATAAACGTTGAGGTGCCACAACTGAGCTACCACTTTGGTAATAATTTTTTTAATTTCAAGCCATCGAAAGGAGTCAGACGCTCCATCATAAAACTGCATACCATACTAAATACAGAGTCGTTTTTATGTATGGAAACGGGCAATTATTTGCTAAAATAAAATAGCTAGCGAAGAATGTTAAAAACAAAACTTTTAGTGGTTCTAGAAATCTATTACACTGCACATAAACTAAGTATACAGGATCAGCCAAAAAGCCATCAAAGAACTAAGTTACTTTATTTTAAATGAAACCCCTGTATATTTCGGTATTTTGGATCCGCCACTACTTTCTAAATATTTTGCCTAATATTATTCTATACCTATCTCTAACGGTTTTATTATTTTTTTTGTTTAAAACATGTCTCTATATAAAAGCTTTTATTACTCTATCTGCATTCGTAGACCCTTGAAATTTTGGGTGTAGCATCTAAATGTCCTCTACACCAATTTTGTATGAAGAAACTTGTTTTGAATTATACAGGGTCGCTTAAATTCGTGATTTTATCTCTAGATATAAAAACGTTAAAAGTCATTTTTTAAAATGGACCACCTGTATTATCAAAGAATCTGAAGGAGCATCAAAAGCCTTTTAAAATGATATATCATATTCCTATACCCAAAGGCTATGGTTCCGGAGGTAAAAGCAAGTTTTTTTAAAAATCAAAATTTAGGATAATAAGTATTTATCAAAGATAGCCATGAAACGTCATGACTAAAAATAACAATATGATTAATTGACAGTTGGCGTGTCATGACATTTCATGGCTATCTTTGATAAATACATACTTATGATAAATTTTGATTTTTAAAGAAACTTGCTTTTATCTCCGGAACCATAAGCATTTAGGTATAGGAATATGACATATCATTTTAAAAGGCTTTTGATGTTCCCTCAGATTCTTTAATAATATACAGGGTGATCCATTTTAAAAAAATACTTTTTAACATTTTTATATCTAGAGATAAAATCACGAATTTTAAGCGACCCTGTATAATTCAAAACAAATTTTTCCATACAAAATCAATGTAGAGGACATCGAGATGCTACACCCAAAATTTCAAGGGTCTACGAATGCAGATAGAGTAATAAAAGCTTTTTATGTAGATACATGTTTTGAACCAAAAAAATGGAAAATAATTATTTACTCGAAAACCGTTAGAGATAGGTATAGGTATAGATATTAGGCAAAAATATTCAAAAAGTAGTGGCGGATCCAAAAATTCCGAAATATACAGGGGGTTCGATTTAAAGTAAAGTAACTTTGCTTTTCCATGGCTTTTTGACCGATCCAGTAGACTTAGTTTATGTGCAGTGTAATAATTTCTAGAAACCCTAAAAGTTTTGTATTTAACATTCGTCGCTAGCTATCTTACTTAAGCAAATAATCGACCGTTTTCGTACATAAAAGCGTCCCTGTATAGTAACACTTACAAATTAAAAATGTATGGATTAGAAACCGAGAAATCTCCATTTGAAATACTACTATTCTTAGTGAAAGATCCTATACAGGTTCAGTTAAATAATATAACACATAGGCAATGTGAGGAAAAGAGACAATCTAACTAAACACCAGCATGTAAACAGGCGTGACTAATAGTGCTTGTTTTGTTATTCTATTGCCGGCCGATGTACCAAAACGCAATTGTATAAAAGTATTCTAAAATCCCCCGATGATATTCATATTATGTCATTTTTACCACGGAACAACAAAGCGACTAATACGATATTAGAGCAACAAAGTAAGATAAATATAAGTGGGGTTAACACACAGAGTTTTTGACACCGTTTTATCTATATGTATATGTAAACATCAACATTATAAATGGTTTTTTTATATCATTCGTTTAAATTAATGGGCCCAACAACACCTAACCTTGATATATAAGCAAAATGTTCCTATTTAATAACTTTTAACGTTGTAAGAAGCACTTTAAGAAAACTTTTTGTAAAAATGTGTACAATGTATAAAAAAAATAGAAAAGTGAGCAAATAAAAACAGCTATTTAATAGGACCAATAAAATAGATAGGAATCTATGAAAAGGTCAAAACTTTTCTAATGTTAGCTGATTTATAGGGTTTTCTATTTTCGATGGTCTTACGTGGTATCTCAGAAAACCATATAGAATATCAAACATCCAATACAGAACTCTCGTTCTCTTTTTTTTTTCAGAAGACAACTATGGTAAAATCAGTTCATTATGTAATAAGTTGTTTTATGTGAGGCTAAGTTTTTGAGAAAATTACCTAACTTGTGTTTTTTCTATTCTATTGCTTGCAAAATTTTGAATTTGTCAATAATATTAACAAAAAATACAAAAAGAGAATTCGCTTCTGAAACATAGGTTTTTTCTGGGGTGGGGTAGGGGGCAAAATTAAAAAAACTAAATTACCAAAGTGTTTCTCTTCAGGCCAGTATCATCTGGTATATTTGGTATGGGTCTCTTGTCACTTTTAAGATTTAAAAATAATGAAAATCCTCAGTACAGCCTTGTTCCTACCAATATTATTAGTCCTTATTAAAAACAATCCATTACATATAAATAAAATAGGATTCTCTAATTAAAAAAAAAGTCTACTAGACAAATTAGTGGCTATTAGTATCCATACATAAAAAAGCCAGAGGCATCTTGCAAATAAAAATGGCAACTGTGTCTTGGTGTGCGACGAAAAGAATCATTTTTAGAGAGACAGAACACAAATTCCCTTTTAAACTGATGTACGCATCATGGTTTTTCTTGTATGAACCCGACAATACAAATCATACAAACAAAATACTTAAAAATATGCATTCCACATAAATAATGTACATATGTAAAGTATATCTACAAAATAAGGAAACTATATACGGCGTGTCCTTTACTTTAATTTACTTGTAAAACACTGCAAAGCATTTAGGATTAATAAATATGGAACCTGTCGGTTCTCGCTAATCTAAGCTAAATTTTGTTAAACCAAACATGTCTCAAACTCAGTTAACTTATTAAAAAAATGTGTAAAAAAGCAAGCAAATGACGCGTAGTCGAATTCGTGTCCGCGAGGCTCCCTTCATGCCAAAAAATTTTTGAGGAGCAAAAAAATTTACACTTTTTTAACACTTTGCACAGTTTTGCGAGGGCCTCTCATTTACAATATCGGGTCTCCAAGACCGTCCGCATTTTCATTTCAGTATTTTTCCTATATCACATTCCATACCTTCACCTTGCCGCCAGGCCCCCCAGGCGCGAGGCCGTAGGCGACTGCCTACACCGCCTAATCTTTAATTTGACAAAAAATATATAGCTTAGATTCGCGAAAACCGCATGGTTCTATTTTTTAACTAATAACTGAGATATTCCGTAATTTCAACCAAAATGGAACATCATTCCTATCGAAAAAACCAATACACCATTAGAATCTACGGCAAAGTACGATAGAAACCGCGGTTTCTATTGTGCTGTTCTCGCAGATTTTAACGGTTTCTATCAGTCTATAGGATTGTATTGGTTTTTTTCGACAGAGATGTACAATATGGTGGTGTGTTGACAAACTTTAAATTCTAACCTAACACGATTTTTTAAGAATAAACGATTTTAACTCCTGCCAAACTTCTCTATACAAGAAAAAGGTAAATCTTTCGTAAATATGGCCGATGTTCAAGAAAATAAGCACTTTGCATATTTTTCAACGCTGTCTTAAGAAACACAACGTATATATCATTCCTTTTGGCACGGATTTCAGCTCACAAGTATAAGAATCTTATACCCATGAAGATTTAAGCCACTAACTGTTAAATACTTAATACTTATTATACATTTTTTTTAATAACTAACTAATTGTGCAGGATAAAAGACTATCTACTAAGCGTAATAAAAATTTTGATTCCATTATCTATCTAGTATACGAAAAAAATCGTATATATTTGTTGAATAAATTTTTTTAATTGTTTAATATATTCTAAATTACCCGAAAAACTTTTCTAGAGATGCTCTATATTGGTTAGGCGGATTCATTTATTCAATGGCCTTTTTTATTGGGTACACGACAAAATCTATTCTATTCTATTTCTATTTTTTTTTCTTGGTTTTGGTCCCTTCAGGTCCAATCCACCACTCTCCCCTTCCGGACTATGCTTTCCAGGGCTTCGTCGGCGGAAAATCTGGATAATCGAGCTCGTAGCTCCCAGAAATTCCAAAAAGAAAAACAAATAATTCAACAATCGATGCAATGCATAAATTGTCGGCTGTCAAACCAAGATCTTCTACTGGTGTTACGTATAACCACTACTGACAGTTCCCATGGCACGCCTATCTATTTTCCGCCATTTGAGAAACACCTCGTGTTCACCACCAAACAGGATACCATCAACTTATAGGAATCTTCGCTCACAGCGCTTAGATCCAGAAGAAAGATGCCGTCAATTTAGCGTGAATCTTTCCTTGATCCCCGAAGGTAAAAACGTTCGTACGACACCTCTAGCCGCCACTCCGGGAAGAACTTTGTAGTCCCCTACGTACGTCCGCACTGTCCGGAGGTCAAACAAAGAGTCCACGACAAAATCTATCTAGAAAGAATGGGACCGCTTCGGTCCTGGTCGGGGAGTATACGGTCTGACCCTGTTCAACCCTATTGCCCCTATGAACGGGCCGTTCGCCTGAAACTAAAATAAAGAAAAATCCCCCCAAAACCCAAAAAATCTAATTAAAAAACGACGTTTTGGTGGCAAGTCTGCCTATTCTTTCTAGATAGATTTTGGCGTGTACCCAATAAAAAAGACCATTGAATAAACTTTTCTAGTTTCACAAATGAGGGCCTACTTCCAAAAACTGTACAATCAGAGACAACAATGAGACGAGTAACTGGTCCTAACAATTTGTCCATTGTATTTATCTCTTTCTGGTTTAACGCAAGTTCCAATAAATATGTCTTTGTCTTTCATCATGGCAGGCTATCGTAGATGGAGCAATCATCGCTTTGCCCTGGTTGCCAAGTTGTTTACAATTTCTGCATGCAAACTTTAATGTCCTTTTTGGCTCACATCTAATTAAGAGAAAGAAAAATATACCATGAATCGAATATTTTTAACTTGACAAACGTTGCCGCAGGCAGTCACGCCGAAATGTTATTCGATATTTGTGTTTGATATTTTTCAATGGCCGATTTGTTTGGACAGTTTATTTACATTTTCTGTGATTTATTGTGTGTTTCGTGGTTTTTTACACTTAATTGGACTTTTGAATATTGACTTTTATTAGTGATCACAGTGTATATATTAAATTTGTGCTTTTCAACAGATAATTTAAGGTAATATTGATATGGTTATCTGTAAGAAAAAATCTTTATAAAAACCAAATAAATGACATTTTTAATTAGGTGTGTGTAATTATTGAACTAAACCCCAATATTTTATATTAATAGGAAACAAAAACAAGTACCTAACATTAAGGGCAAAAATAGCACAGCTATATAATTTGAATTTGGCGGGCAAACGATAAAGTCGACTCACGCGCCATCTGCGTTTACCTGCCTTGAAGACAGACAAGGAAGGCCCAGCAGCTATCTCTCTCTCGGATAATTTATTTACATTTAGTTGCTCGTCTCATTCTTGTCTCTGGTACAATCCTCATTTACCTGATTTAATACCAACATAAGATAAAGGGTTGAAATTATTGTATTTATCAAAGCTGGATTTAAAAACACTGGCGTAGATAATGGTGGAGGGTGACAAGGGGTCAATTACCCCCCAGAATGCTTTCCTGAAGCCCTTTTTTTGTTCTTTTTTTACAGTTACATACCCAAAATGACCCGTTTTGTAGGGTGGGTAACATATTAAGAGCATATTTGTTTCTGTTTGTTGCCTAAAGACCTCTTTTATATTTATTATTTTTTTATAAAATTAAGCAATATTGGAGATTGTACATTTTGAAACTAGTCCCCTCAAATTGAGTTATTTCTATTTTTAACTTGAAAGTTTCTAAAACATTTCTACTTTTTTTTTTAATGTTTAGTTGTTATAAAATTTGGATAGATCATTTTATTTTGTTTTTAACGAGAGTAATTTTTGTAAAATATGAGCAAAAATGGCATGTTTGCTATGTTCTTTCCCATAATATAATATTTTATTAATCAATAAAAATATATTTTTTTTAACTTTTCCCATGTTTTTTAAATGGGTAAAATGTAAAACAAGTCATAACGCGATACAAAAATGACATTTTTGACAAATATGTATTTTATTCATCGCCTTCTAGATGTTAAAATTGTACTAAGTACAATTCAAAACATCTAGAAGGTGGTGATTTTATTAAATACTTATGCCCTTAGGCTTTTTATATTTTTTTACCATTAAATCGATTTAATAATTCATTTTTTACAACTATGATCCGCATGTAAGACACGTTATAAAGCAAAGGTATTAAAAACAAAACATGCTAAAAATAAAAAATAAAAATTTAATCAGAATTAACCTAGTAGAAATAGACAAACACAATAGCGTGATTTCAAGCTTCACAAGCGTAATTTTATTGACGACTTGGCCGGCGATTCTCCAGTCTTGAATAGACAGTTTCGCATTCGACATCAATATAATCTCGCTTAACAAATCGAATTTTTAAGCGACATCACGTTGATCACGCATGTGACACTGTAAAATTAGACTGAAGAATAGATCAGCTGATCATTAGAATCCCAGTAAATTAAAATATTAATATACGTTAAACGGAATAAATTTCTATTAGTGTTTAGGTGAATGTTACCGACTAGTTCCGTAGGAATTCCCGTGACCCCAACCAAATTCGAGGGACACCATTAGGATCTCAGAGACGGTAAGAGATATAGATGGGTCCACATTTAATTCATTCTGGAAGTAATACCGCAAAGTACACAAAAAATGATAAAGTAAACAAACTTTTTCGAATGCACATAGCCTCGACAGAGCCTGATTACATATTTTTAGATAAATAATAAAAAAACATTGCTTAAACACGTATCACGTACTTAAAAAACGTCCTCTTATTTCGCCTCTGTCCTACTATAAAACCGGTGGCACGTGGCGTGGTAATAGAAACTCGTCGGGTTGAATATTGTTTGCTGCAATAAATCATTGTTCACAAAAGGGTTTGTTTACTTTATTATTTTTTGTGTACTTGGCGGCATCGCTTTCAGAATGAATTAAATGTGAACCCATCTTAACAGAGTTGGTTAAATTGGGGCAAACTACCGCATTTTTATGCTTAACAACATTTCGTTTTAAAATTTAAAAATTTGCAGCTGTTCCGGAATTATCCGGAAAAACACACAAATTTTGCGAAATCGTTTTTATTTTTTTCTTAGTTTATTTAAAGAGATAGTTTAAAACATATGACACACTATCATTGCCACTTTTTCTGTTCTATAAAAATAGGTCATTAAATTTAAGATCCGACGTTTCTTCTTTGAGCTACATCATTAACTTTTTTTAATGGGCGGAATATTTCGTTTTACACCTAATAAACGTGTATTTTAATTCTAAATCCAACGAAATCCAGAGACAGGGTTCAAAATGTGGAAATAAAAAAAAAAGAACTAGAGTATAGATGGGTCCACATTTATTTCATTCTGAAAGCAATACCGCCAAGTACACAAAAAATGATAAAGTAAACAAACCTTTTCGAAGACACATAGCGCTGACAGAGCCTGATTTCAAATCTTTTAGATAAATAAAAAAACACTGCTAAAACACGTGTCACGTACTTAAAATACATCCTCTTATTTCGCCTCTGTCCTGCCATAAAACCGGTGGCACGTGGCGTGGTAACTAGAAACTTGTCGGGTTGAATATTGTTTGCTGCAATAAACATTGTTCACAAAAGGGTTTGTTTACTTTATTATTTTTTGTGTACTGGGCGGCATCGCTTTCAGAATGAATTAAATGTGAACCCATCTTTACAGAGTTGGTTAAATTGGGGCAAATTAGCGCATTTTTATTCTTAACAACATTTCGTTTTAAAATTTAAAAGTTTGCAGCTGTTCCAGAATTATCCGGAAAACACACAAATTTTGCGAAATAGTTTTTATTTTTTTCTTAGTTTATTTAAAGAGATAGTTTAAAACATATGACACACTATCATTGCCACTTTTTCTGTTCTATAAAAATAGGTCATTAAATTTAAGATCCGACGTTTCTTCTTTGAGCTACATCATTAACTTTTTTTAATGGGCGGAATATTTCGTTTTACACCTAATAAACGTGTATTTTAATTCTAAATCCAACGAAATCCAGAGACAGGGTTCAAAATGTGGAAATAAAAAAAAAAAAAGAACTAGAGTATAGATGGGTCCACATTTATTTCATTCTGAAAGCAATACCGCCAGGCACACAAAAAATGATGGAGTAAACAAACCTTTTCGAAGGCACATAGCGCTGACAGAGCCTGATTTCATATTTTTTAGATAAATAGAAAAAACACTGCTAAAACACGTGTCACGTACTTAAAAAACATCCTCTTATTTCGCCTCTGTCCTACTATAAAACAGGTGGCACGTGGCGTGGTACTAGAAACTCGGCGGGTTGAATATTGTTTGCTGCAATAAACATTGTTCACAAAAGGGTTTGTTTACTTTATTATTTTTTGTGTACTGGGCGGCATCGCTTTCAGAATGAATTAAATGTGAACCCATCTTTACAGAGTTGGTTAAATTGGGGCAAATTAGCGCATTTTTATTCTTAACAACATTTCGTTTTAAAATTTAAAAGTTTGCAGCTGTTCCAGAATTATCCGGAAAACACACAAATTTTGCGAAATAGTTTTTATTTTTTCTTAGTTTATTTAAAGAGATAGTTTAAAACATATGACACACTATCATTGCCACTTTTTCTGTTCTATAAAAATAGGTCATTAAATTTAAGATCCGACGTTTCTTCTTTGAGCTACATCATTAACTTTTTTTAATGGGCGGAATATTTCGTTTTACACCTAATAAACGTGTATTTTAATTCTAAATCCAACGAAATCCAGAGACAGGGTTCAAAATGTGGAAATAAAAAAAAAAAAAGAACTAGAGTATAGATGGGTCCACATTTATTTCATTCTGAAAGCAATACCGCCAGGCACACAAAAAATGATGGAGTAAACAAACCTTTTCGAAGGCACATAGCGCTGACAGAGCCTGATTTCATATTTTTTAGATAAATAGAAAAACACTGCTAAAACACGTGTCACGTACTTAAAAACATCCTCTTATTTCGCCTCTGTCCTACTATAAAACAGGTGGCACGTGGCGTGGTACTAGAAACTCGGCGGGTTGAATATTGTTTGCTGCAATAAACATTGTTCACAAAAGGGTTTGTTTACTTTATTATTTTTTGTGTACTGGGCGGCATCGCTTTCAGAATGAATTAAATGTGAACCCATCTTTACAGAGTTGGTTAAATTGGGGCAAATTAGCGCATTTTTATTCTTAACAACATTTCGTTTTAAAATTTAAAAGTTTGTAGCTGTTCCAGAATTATCCGGAAAAACACACAAATTTTGCGAAATCGTTTTTATTTTTTCTTAGTTTATTTAAAGAGATAGTTTAAAACCATATGACACACTATCATTGCCACTTTTCTGTTCTATAAAAATATGTCATTAAATTTAAGATCCGACGTTTCTTCTTTGAGCTACATCATTAACTTTTTTTTTAATGGGCGGAATATTTGGTTTTACACTTAATAAACTCGTATTTTAATTCTAAATCCAACGAAATCCAGAGACAGGGTTCAAAATGTGGAAAATAAAAAAAGAACTAGAGTATAGATGGGTCCACATTTATTTCATTCTGAAAGCAATACCGCCAAGCACACAAAAAATGATAAAGTAAACAAACCTTTTCGAAGGCACATAGCGCTGACAGAGCCTGATTTCATATTTTTTAGATAAATAGAAAAACACTGCTAAAACACGTGTCACGTACTTAAAAACATCCTCTTATTTCGCCTCTGTCCTACTATAAAACCAGGTGGCACGTGGCGTGGTACTAGAAACTCGTCGGGTTGAATATTTTTTGCTGCAATAAATCATTGTTCACAAAAGGGTTTGTTTACTTTATTATTTTTTGTGTACTTGGCGGCATTACTTTCAGAATAAATTAAATGTGGACTCATCTTTAACAGATGCCTTTCGCAACAGAGAAAGACCACCCACACGATGGCCCGATGATTTGAAACGCATACGCCCATTTAAAAAAAACAAAGTTGATGATGGGGATACTGTTAGAAACGTCGGATCTAAATTTAATGACATATTTTTATAAAACAGAAAAAGTGGCAATGATAATGTGGGCTTTGTTTTAAAATATCTCTTCAAATAAACAGAAAAAATCGCAAAATTCCGTTTTTCCGGATAATCGAATATATAACTGAAACGGAATATTGCATTGCATATAAGCAAAAAATGTGCAACTTTGCCCTAACTTTACCCAACCCTGTATCTCTTACCCCCATCGAGATCCTAATGTTGACCCTCAATTTGTAACACCCTGTACTTGTTTCAAACTTAAAAACAAAATACATGCTTTGCATTTATTTCTTTGTTTTACTGGGATATACAGGGTATCCGTTGAGTTAATGGACACAGAAAATCACAGGTTTCTTATGACACCAATCTTAGTATGCGCGGTTTTTATACAGGGTTTTCATTTATATTTGCCACCACATTTAACTATAACCAAGAAGGATAGAAACGAACGTCCTGTATAAAAGTTTTATACATTTTTATCCATTATCTTTTGAGCATAAAAGAGCCAAATGAACATCAAAAACTCGTGAAAAATAAAGAGTAAAGCTTTTTTTTAATAGGACACCCTATATATTTTGTTACCTTTAAAAGGTATTTTAAAAACCTTTACAAAATACCACATTTAATATATCTGTCTTTAATAGTTTTGGAAATATGACCACTTAAATCTGAAAAATAGTTGATATAATTTCCATTATTCTACCTACGGCACTAAGCTGAGAGATGCTAATGGAAATTGTATCGAGATTTAAATGGCCATATTTCCAAAAGTATTAAAGATAGATCTATCAAATGTGGTATTTTTGTAAAGCTTTAAAAGACCTTTTAAATGGTTACATAACATACAAGGGTGTTCCATTAAAAATAAATTTACCTCTATATTTTTCTCAAGATTTTAATGTTCAATTGTTTCTTTTTAGGCTCAAAAGATAATAGATGAAAAGTATAAAACTTTTATACAGGCCGTTTTTTTCTATCCGTTTTGGTTATAGTTAAAAGTGGCTGGCAAAAATATAAATAAAAACCCTGTACCATAAAATAACGGACACCCTGTAGATCAAATAGCCACTCCAAATAATAACAAAAACAAAATTTACAAATGCGCACTAGCGAGCTCAACCAACAATGGTACTAATAAGGGCATTTAATGATCAAAGCTAAGGTTGTAATTAACCATCGTCAATAATCAATGCCGATATTTTGTTATAGCCCAAAGATCCCAGAGCCCCATGACCTACGATCATTTTAGCAAAGCTGAAATTTTGAGGATTAGTTAGTATAATGTGTTAAGAGACATGCGTACCCGTTACCTTGAAAGCGGGGCCGTACGTACTTACCTACGTTAAAGAAGCAAAGTTCTTTTTCAAAGTATTTACTTGAGAATATTATGTAGAAGTAAAATTCACTATTGCCAGACACTTTCCGTGGGCCAATACTTCTACCAGACGTCTTGAATGTTATTTCAAAGTCAAAAATCTGCTTTATTTATCATAGGTAAGACAAAATCTTATTGACAAGCGAAGAGTAATAATAAAAAAATAACAATAAGCTAGCCAAACAAACAACAATTTAGTTACAACAAAAAACAGTAAAATTGTATTAAAAACACATTAAAATAGTAAAAGAAGAGCAAGAAACTGATAAACAATAAAATATCATAAAAATAGTACAAAAAGGCAAACTTAGAAATTAAATATCAAACATAGTCATAAGCTATCCCTAAAAACTCATTCAAGGTGTAATATGCCTTTTGCAATAAAATATTTTTAACATTCTCCTAAACATTTTTAAGTTGGCTGCATTCTTAATCATTTCCAGGCAGATGATTGTACATACATCATAAGAAAGTTCTTGGTGAGAGTAGACATTGGAATTGGCAAGGATAAGTCATTACATGTTCTTGTTGCATTATGATTAATCTGGTGCTGATTTTCCCTGCATCTTTTATAAACAAGGGACACCATTTCAATAATCAATATGCAAGGTAAAGTTAAAAAATTTTGTTGAATAAACAAGGGTGATCCCTGGACTTTTTAAAAATTAGGTATCATTGTTATAGTAGCAAGCCTAAATTTTTATTATGTTATTTTAGGTACATTTTAAAAAGGTATTTATAGTATTTCCGTTTTCCGTTTGACGCTTTCAGTTAGAAGATGAAACAACAACTTTCAATTTGTAAATTTATATTTTCTGTTTGCCGTTTCCATATACCATATCAAAAATCGAAACGTCAAATAGCAAACGGAAAAAAAAACTATCTATCTGTCCAATCTATAAATTTAGCTTAAGACCCTTTGTATGCAGCCAAACCAATCCAAAGGGCCATTCGACCCCCAGACGCCATTAAACTTTTCCTGTGATTGGCAAAAATGTATGCGTCTGCGAGGCGAGCAATTAATTTTTTTGCTAGAGCAAAAACATGTCTTATTTTTCTATTCTTTATCCGAATAGAATATTAGTTTTTGAAACTCAAACAAAAATTATTACACGCTGATCTCGTTTATGACAACTGAAGAGTATTTTTTCTCCACATATGCATGAAAATTTGGTTAGGGGTTTAGACTGTGCCGATTGATTCCGCTAATCAAATTGTGGATTTCGAAAAGAAATTGTACAACTTTTCTTGAGCGCACCCTGTATATCTCAAAAAAACTTTTTTCTTGCTAATTACGTCACGATTGTATTGATTGTATTGTAGTGTCTTTAAGAACAATATAGTGTTCTCACTCACATTCATGCGTATGAATAATGCCCTCACTCTCGCACTCATAGGGAAAGTTTAATGGCGTCTGGTGAGCGGTTAGTCTGGGGGACGATGGCTCTTCCGGATTGGTCTGGCCGTCTGGTAGAAGTAATGGCCCACGGAAAGTGTCTGGCAATAGTGAATTTTAATTCTACATAATCTCCTCAGAAACATATTTTAAAACAAACTTCGCTACTTTAACGTAGGTAAGTACGTCTATTATGCACCTGTACTTCGCGTTGTCTGAAAAACGGCCCCGCTTTCAAGGTAATGGGTACGCATACCTCTTAACAACACATTATACTAATAATTCTCAAAATTTCACTTTTCTAAAATGACGTAGCTCTGGGATCTTACTCTATTAGGAATAGTTTAGTTCTCAAACTTTAAAAATAGTAACTTTTTTATTGTTTTTACATTTTGATTAGTTATCATCAGAAAATATGATTGACCAAATTTGTACCTGCTCCTTGGACCATTAAATGCCGCAAAAAAATCCTAAATTTTACACAAGATGATCTCCATTTTTTAACTGTAGGAAATTACTTTAAAAATACTGTCAATTTTTGGCAGTAAAATAATGCTTAAAGATAAAAAATAAACCCTAATAAAAAGAAAACTAAAATTATACTATTTTTTCTTTCGAAAAATATTCGAATATATATTTTTTATTATTTGAAGTACAGAGTTATACAATAAGGATTGCTAAGTAGATTCCTCATTAAAAAAAAAACGTGAAATGGCCATCATAAATTAGTTCTGTTGCTGCTACTCAAAATAAATTCGAAATAACAACGATCGATCGACTGGACTAATTGTCGCGATCGACTGATCAATCACGATCGACCGGTTGGCCACCCATGCCATAGAACAACAAACTGGTACTTTTAAGATGATGACAGACTAACCAGAAGAAATATTTCTTTACGACATCTAAATTCATGGATTTAGTATTTTATTATATTATGATTTTTTTTAATGAATTATATAACTAGCTGACCCACTTCGTTGAGCGTAAATTATATTGTTTTTCAAACGTGCTGTTCAATCATAATAAAATACAGCCAATAGCATTTCTTTATTGTGTAGCTTTCTGATTGTAAAAGAATTTTCATGATCGGTTCAATATTTCCGAAGATTAGCCCTTACAAAAAAAAAAACAAAACGTTAGCTCCTTTATAATCGAGGATTAAACGCAAATATAGCTGCCATAACCTAATAGAAACTATTTTTATTTTAGCAATTTTCAAGTCGGATCTTACTTTCACTTAATTCAGTTTGTCTGACCTATAAAACGCACTAATCTTTGGCAGAATAACAACTTTTCGTGTTTTGGCGTTTCAGATATTTACTATTAACCTTTTTTAAATCACGAATTTTAATTTTAAACCATTTTATTTGGACAAATGAAAATAAAACTTTTTGAAATGTATCAAAACAAAAAAAGTCAAAATTCAACAAACATACTAATTTTATGACATATCTTTTTGTTTAAATTCAAATATCAGAATTCTCTTTTTAAATATGGTGTTAATCAGTTTTTTTGGATGACCCTGTACATAGATACACATTTTTTTAAATTAAATATACAGGGTGTTTCAAAAAACATGGACCATCGCTCTTGGGGTAATTCTTTACTAAAAATAATAAAAAAAGTCCTATGCACATGGGTCCGGAAACGCATGGTTTCGGATATACAGGGAGTTAAAGTTTCAATTTTTTTTCAATTTTTTCAAATGACTTAAAACCACTTAACCGATTTTAATGAAACTTGAAATTTTAAAGTGTATTAATAAAGTGCATAGTTTTAAGTAAAAATCTGCTTACAGCTGCGGCAGTGGCGTGCGTACGGGGTAACTGTAAAAATGTATTTAGAGAAAAATTATGTGCGCCACTGACTTTTGCCAATTTTGATGCACCAGTTATGAAGCTTATTACATAAGCCACAAAAGTTACCTCTTGGTATTTTTTCGTTTAGGGTTTCCCTTAGCAGATATGGTTAATTTTATAAAAATGTGCAAAGTACCCATTCGGCGGCGTAATGAAAAAAGTAATCGTAAAGACACAATGATTATTCAAAACTCTTGTTTTTGTACAATGCACAATTGACTTAAAGCTAAAGAAAATGTTGAAAGTGACCACCGGTTTTTAAGTCATTTAAAAAAAATTGAAAAAATTTGAACTTTCCTGTATATCAGAAACCATGCGTTTCCGGACCCATGTGCATAGAACTTTTTTATTATTTTTTAGTTAAAGAATTACCCCACGAGCGATGGTCCATGTTTTTAAAACACCCTGTATATGATAACTATTTTTGAAAAATTTTGTGAAAATATAAATATTTTTCGAAAAATAAATGATAGCAAGGCGGCTAAATATGATTTTTATTACATTAGAACGCGTCTTTTTAAGCACTACCTCACTGATATCACATATCACATACTAAACATAGTAAGTACAATCTTGAAAAAATTATGCTCGAAAATTGTTTGTTAATTCCACTGTCCTGAACCAATGACTAAAATCATTGGTTCAGACAACATTATACAGAGTGGGACAGATTCGAGGCCTTTTATAGAAAACCCATGTTTCTATGTTCTCCACAAAAACTGACCCTATTAGTGAGGCTCAAATTTTAGGCCTAATTTAATGCTAAAAACCGCAACTCATTATCTTGCATCGTTTACTTTCTACAGTGTGTTTTTTAATGCGTTTTTTATTCCTTAATAATCTTTTTATTTATATGAGATTTTTTAGTTCTGTGAAAAAAACACAGCAACTTTTTATGCAGATTGCAGATATGCAGTTTATTTTTTCTAAGTCAAGGCATTGTTTATTTTTCAAATTTTAAATGGGACTACCTGTATACTTTTACGATTTTAAAATGGTTAAATACCTTTTCAAAAATAAATCACACTTTGTGTTATTTCTTTCAAGCCTTTTCTAACATATTGCATATTATGTCATTTATTATTGTTATTGGGTAGAAAGTAGGCCATGAAAAACACAATATTATTGACTTTCGTATTTTACTGACTGCAATGGCGCAACACCATTTATATTATTAATTTATTAACACAAATAAAGGTAAAGAGTTTGCTTACCCCAAGAATGTTTTCTTATCAGGTTTTATCAAAACGTTTATCTTTCGTTTAACCAAAAACAATTATTTTGGCATATACAGATAAGTTAAAGATGGCCATGAAAAACAAATGCAAGCCATTCAGCAGGAAGTATACGTCAGTTTTTCATGGCCATCCTTTACTTACCTTTATTTTTGAAAGGGTTATTTATGACCATTTTAAAACATACATACATATAGGGTGTCCCATATAATATCTGAAAAATAAATAAATATTTCGTCACCTTGGAAAAAAATGAAAAGCAAACCTGTAATCTGCATAAAGAATTGCTGTAAAAGGTATTTATAAAAATAAAAAATCTTTATTAATAAAAAGTAATAAAGAATTAAAGACAACGCAAGACATTAAAAACACGCAGTAGCCAGTAAATGACGCATGTTAGCGAATTGCGGTTTTTACCAGAAAGTTTGGCTTGAAATTTGAGCAAACGAGGGTTAGATTTTGTGTAAAACATACATAAACTTGTTCCCTACAAAAAGCGTGTAATCTGACCTACCCTGTACTGAGTTATTCATTTTAAAGTAAACGGGGCATTATATTTTAACTTCCCTGTACTTTTTAAACAACAACAAAATAGTTTCAGCACGAGTAACATATTTTTTAAATAGAATACCCCGTATATTTTTATATTAATGGATAAAGATTTTCATAAGGAATTCGATGATATAGGGGTTGATGGGTTTATTTCCTGCGGTTCTGATGTAACTGATTAAAAACTAAATTATACTATAAAAATAGTTTCACCTGAAAAACCTGGGTGCCACAGGTCACAGGTGCTTATTTGTCAAAGTATTTTAAAAATACGTTTATTACTTTTTGGGTTTAGAAATAGATATATCATAAATATTTTTGCATATAATACAATTTGAAGCCGTTCTTCTGATGAAAACCTCATTATAAAATTAGTCCAAAAATTAATAAACTTAAATACTATCCTTATAGTATAATGCAGTATTTAATCAATTGCATCAGAACCGCAGGAAACAAACCCAGCTACCTCTATATCACCGAATTCCTCGTGAAAATCTCTATCCATTGATATACAGGGTGTTCATTTAAAACTTTGCACTCAAGTTATCTTCGAAACGAGACAGATTTGAGAAAATCGCCGAAACACGTCAAGATATTTATTGAGGGGGAACGTTTTTACAAAAATTGGACGGCGCCCCTTTAATTCATAATTCATAATTCATTTATTTTCATGTTATTGACAAATTGTCTTACATACATTTAACCCCTTAACCACCAGGGCCACCACCCCAAAATTCTTAAATGAGAAGGCGGGTCGAGTGATACATCATTTTAAAGCTCCTGACGAGTATTTTATAACCCTAGAATATGAAGTCAATATCTTCACCTATTACAAAATGGCGGTACTTTAAAAATTACCTAAATACCTGATTTGGATGGCCATATTTCCGAAACTAATAAAGTTAGATGTACCTAATGTGGTGTTTTCTTAAAGCTCTTTTAAAGGTCTTTTTAATGGTGATACTGATAGTAATATACAGGGTAGAAGAAAAAGTACATATTTTTTTACTTAAGAACCCTGTATATTATTTTACCATTAAAAGATCTTTAAATGAGCTTTAAGAAAATACCACATTAAGTACATCTAACTTTATTAGTTTCGAAATATGACCATCCAAATCAGGTATTTAGGTAATTTTTAAAGTACCGCCATTTTGTAATAGGTGAAGATATTGACTTCATATTCTAGGGTTATAAAGTACTCGTCAGGAGCTTTAAAATGATGTATCACTCGACCCGCCTTCTCATTTAAGAATTTTGGGGTGGTGGCCCTTGTGGTTAAGGGGTTAAAGGGGCGCCGTCCAATTTTTTGTAAAAACGTTCCCCCTCAATAAATATCTTGACGTGTTTCGGCGATTTTCTCAAATCTGTCTCGTTTCGAAGATAACTTGAGTGGAAAGTTTTTAAATGAACACCCTGTATATATCAGGTATTCCATTTAAAAAATACGTCACTCGTGCTGTAACTCTTGTTTATGTCAATAGTTTTCTAATTAAATTATTAAATTCTACAGAAAAAAATACACAAAATGGCTATATTTGTTTTTTAAAGTACAGTGAAATACAAAAAAAGGCCCTGTTTACTTTAAAATAAATAACCCTGTACGTTGAACATCTTTCAGTGATCTGATCACACTACTTAACACAAACAAAAATACACAACAAAACCCACACAACTCTATCTCGAACAATTCTTTCTTCTTTTGGTCTTGTTCAACATCAAAACATGCTCAACCAACCATCGATGTACCAAAAATATTTCGTCTTCTCTTTGACAGTGTTTTTCGACTTCGGGATCCCGGACGGCCTGGTAAATTTTCTGGATTTTCTCGGGACCTTGATAATGGATAGTGATCAATGGTTTGTAAAGGCAATAGTTCGGCTTGAGGTAGTGAAAGGTAAATCGGCCGTTGTGAGTTAGGTTTAGGCCGATTTTTTTGGCACAAATTCTAAAAAACGGAAGTAGAATTTAATCGCTTATTTTTACTGTATAGTAAGAACATTTTAAAAGCGCAAATTCGGTACCCATTGAAAATAATACAAGAAAACATAAAAAAGGCCGCCTGCAATCGGACTATTTTATACAAAGGCGCCGCTATCCTTTACAGCGACGCGCCGATACACTATGGGATAGAAATCCATTATTTTGGCCAAAAAGCAACTTTGAAATTTTAATGGCTCATGCTGTGTATTTCAAAGTAGATACTCCAAACTACATGTACGCAAAATTATAAAAGGATATGACGACTTCTATTGGGGGAATAAGAAACTTGAAAATGTATTTTAAGTAAACATAAATATACAACATTTAATCTACTTAGTTTATTATTAGCCTTGTTTACTAAAAAGTAAAAGATTTTAAATAATAAGAGCTATTGTTGTGTTTCCGATGCAGTCTCGCGAAGTCTTGCTACTTTTGTCAAAGATTTTTTACCTTTTTCTTTATAAGTTTTTGTACTTACAATTGCCTTCCTACTTTTTGCTACTTCTGAATGTAAGGACAGATACAAGATTTTTTTATAATTTACAAGGTTTTCCATTTTAAAATTTAATATGTTTTGTCCTACACTGTATATCCTAAAAGATAAAAGCATTCTCATGAAAGATATGGATTCCACAGAATCTACCCAACAAATCAGTGTTTTTTATTTATTTTATACGTTAAAAAAAAAAGTTGGGAAGATGTATGTATCTCTATTATGCTTCTAAGAATAATTTAAAATTATTTTTCAGATTTGGATGGTCATATTTCGGAAACTAATTGAGATAGACACATCAAATGTAGTATTTTTAAAGCATTTTAAAAGATTTTTTTGGTGGTGATATAATATTCAGGGTATTCTATTTAAAAAAATCATACCTACTGTCGTACCCTGTATATCATATGAGATAATAATCATCGGATTACTGATTAGAATACTACCGAATTAACCAAACAAGCTGACATTTTAGTTTATTTTGTACAATAAAAATAATAATGTTAAGGGAGTGTAAATTTATAATAACATATAATAAGTTTTAGGTTTCCAAAAGCATTTGTAATAATTTATAATATTTTTCCAGTAAAAAGCACCTCATTTTAAGTTAGATTGGTAAGTTTCAGAATTTTGACCAAAAAATTAATTTCTATCCCATAGTGCGATGACCAGCTGCATCAACCGACATATCATAACAGAAATATAGCAAAGGCGGCCGCGAAGACAAGCATGCCGATTTATTTGCTTTAAACTTTTGTGTGTTGTGTGTTTTTTTCTTATCAAAGAGCACCGAATTTACATTTTTAAACTGTTCCTTCTATACGACCAAAATTTCGGTTTCGGCCAAAAAATAAAGGTTCGGCGGCAGTTTCGGTTTTGGCCTAAATTGGCCGAAATTTTTGCCAAAACCGAAGATGATTGTTTGTCGTACGCGATCGCCTAACTTCGTTTTAGGCGACAACGCTTTCTTGATTTAAGAAAATTCTAAAAATATAATTATGTTTTTTAATCAATGATTAAATAGCTATTTATGTGTCAAGGGCGTTACTAGGAATATAATGCCCTGAAGGTCGACATAGCCCGAGGGCCTCTGGCCCGAGGGCTAGATTTCGACCTGATGGGCATTATAGTCCAGTAAAGCCCGTGGTGCATACAATGCTTTATGCTTTACCCAAAAAGAGTTTTTCAATGACTAATTACATTATTTATTCGCAATATAAAAAATAAGTTGCACCTGTACCTGTAGACGTAAGTAGATAATGACTGGTGTTAAGTTTGACTTTGAAGTTTCTATCAGTTAGTCAGTTGGCATTTTTTATTTAATGATTTGCTCAAAATGGAAGAAATTCCACAAAATATAAGAGAAAAGACCATAAAAGCGACCGAAAATCTTTTGCCAGTTAAATCAAGGCAACAGTATGACCGGCGTAGTATGGCATATTTGGTATTTGGAAAGATGCAGAACGCAATTCTTCAAATAACCGAAACCGTTTTAATAGCATATTTTCAGGAACTGGTAAGTTATTGATTTTATTTTAATACATATGTTTAACAAACTTTATTATTTTTAGTAGGAAAAATACAGTCCGAACTCTCTCTGGACCAAGTATTCCACCCTAAGGTCTATGTTGATGGTCTATGAAAATATAGACATTTCGCAATATCATCGTCTCATATCTTTTTAAAAGTTAAGTCTAAAGGATACGTCTCGAAGAAGTCTAAAGTTTTGGAAGGAGAACAAATATTAAAATTTATTAAGAAGGCTCCTGATGATATCTCCTTGGTACACAAAGTCATATTGGTAATGGGTGTTTTGGAGGTTTAAGACGAGATGAGTTGGTCAAAATGACTATTGATGACATTGAAGATAGAGGAACAGTCTTGGTTATAAAGGTACCAGAAACTAAAACTTCAACTTCAAAAAGTTTTACCATCATTGAAGAAGATTTAGGCACTTTAAATTTAATAAAAAAGTACACAACATTAAGACCAGCTGGAATAAAGGAGCGAAGATTCTTTCTTACCTATAGAAAGCGTCCCAACATTGATCGCAAAATTTTTAAAATTGGATAATGCAGAAGCTTACACCGGCCACTGTTTGCGTCGCACATCGTCAACTTTACTTGTTGAGACAGGTGCTTCGTTTGAAACGCTAAAACAACATGGGAAATGGAAAAGCTCTTCAGTAGCTGAAGGATATATAGAAGAAAGTATTTCATCCAAAAACAAAGTAGCCAAAATGATTGCCAATTCAGTTAATTCCGAGGTTAATTCCGTATCGACTATTGAAAATTCTTTAATGGACTGTTCTTCTATACAAAATAGCGTTAGTGCTACCACCGCTGCTACCATCACAAAAAACACCGACCATTCTATAGTGGAATCAGCTACATTTTCCGAGACATTTTAAAATTCTAATTTTTATTTTGGAAATAAAGTTTAATTGTTAGTATTGTTTAAAGAAAAAGTATTTTTTGTATAAACTTGATCTTTATTGTGAGAGAAATAAAATTGGATAAGCAATAAAATTTCCATATTAGCGCATTAGGGCATTATAAGCGGGCATTATCATAATGCCCGCTTATAATGCCCTAGGTGTGATAGCAGGTATTATTGCTACCATAACATATTCCGTTTCTAAGGTATTACAGATCAATAATAGATGGGTAAAACATAAACAAATTAATTATAGTGTTTTCATTTCATGTTCCTAATTGGGAAAAACGACCAAATTTCGGTATTTTAAAGTATTTTCCGGACGATGGCCGAACATTCGGTTTCGGCCGGAAAACCAGTCTGACTCCCTTATTTTTAACTAATGCATTAAGAATAAAGACGTACCCAGACTATGTAGCAAAACATGTTATACAGGGTGTCCCACAAGGAACTGTTGCGATCGATTTCTCGAGAAGTAGGCTTTGTAAAATTTTGAAAATTTGCTAACATTATAAAGTCAGTGGGGGACATACAACTAAATTATTGTGACAGTTCTAGCACTTTCGAATATACTATAAGTTATGTCAACTTCCTTATTTTTAATGGAACACTCTATATATTATTTATTTTTCAGATTCTGTGTAAAATTGCAAACATATTTTATGCATTGTCCCATACCTTAGATCCACCGTTTTTAAATTAGTTTAAATTGTATGTTAAAAATGACGTTTGCAAGCTATTACATAACTATTAATTCTTACTAAACAAAAAAGAAACTAGATCATTTGTAGGAAAAAACTTTCTTTGGTAGACATTGTTGATATAATAACGTTGCCCAACAGGAGCGGTCCCCCTTGTGATGCTACATCCTTTGCATTTCATACATATGTAATGGCACATATGGGAATTCTGGGCATTTAATAATGATATGCCGCCCCCAGGGCTGGTCCGAGGAGTGAGGGTAATGATGGAATTGAAAAGTGAGGACCTTTGTTTTTTTTGCTATTCAAATAATTGAGAAGGAGGTTTTTTGTAATTTAATAAATTAAAGAATAAAAAAAAACAATAAAATAATTTTTCATTACAAAGAGTTTGTCACTTCAGAGTAAAAGCGTGGGGTGCATTTTACTATTTTTTTCATAACTTTTCCCTCATAGATATTTGCAAACAGAATAATTATAACATTTAATATATTAAGCACCCCACGCTTTTATTCTGAAGTGACAAACTCTTTGTAATGAAAAATTATTTTCTAATTTTTAGTTCGGTTGCATATCAAAGCGTGTTTTTTAGTTTTTTTAAACTATTATTTATTTTTCATTTTTTAGTTCGATATATCAATTAGTTTTTAAAAATAAATGCTCCAGTTTATTCACTAAAAAATTCCTTCGCCATTTTGTCAAGAGACACAGAGGATCTGTAAAGGAATTTATTTATCCTGGCGGTCCTAATCAGGATAACGGGATACTGTTTTTAAATTATTGCATTGTCATCGGTCCTTGATACGTGTGCAAAGTTTCAAAGAAATTGAATCGCTGGAAGTTAGTAAAAATTAGGCTCAAAGATTCCGTTACATAGATAGATAGATAGATAGATAGTTACAACCCAAGCTAATAAAAGCGTGTTAAAAAGGCAAGAAGACTTTTTTTTGCTCTTCTGCGCCAAAATTTTTGTTTTTTGCCACCTCACACACTTTTCGTCGGCTTATGGCCCCCCTCAGAAACTCGACGTGACCGCCCCTGTTGCCCAATTTATATCTTCTGGTATATCTGAATTTGATAATTATTTTTTACACTTCTCACAAAGGTGAGTTTAAATTTACCTGTCAAATAGACATCTTCCAAATGAAATATTGGGGTCTGCAAAGCTGTCTTGAGTAGTTTTTCTGCAACATCCCCGGACATGCAGTAGCTTGTTCCCGAGATGTAGTTAGGGTATTTGTTGTAGGGAAATAAATAACTAGGACCTGCATACCTAAGGTAAAAAAAATAAAATTATCTGTGATCATGATCTCTTCACCACATTTTTGGTGATGATTTTCTAAAGTTAGTAAAATTTCGGAAAGCAGTTTTACCATTAAAACAGTAATCAGCAAGGTCGGAGAGGCACTAGGCTCTATCTCTCTATCTCTTTGTTTTATGGCTCTGATAATATATATAAGTCCCGTTCCAGTTCTCCCGTTCCGGTCATATAAGCTATTGCTTATAAGCTTTCCCGGCTTTGTCCTTGGAAAATCTGGATAATCGAGCTCGAAACTCCCAGACTTTCCTAGCATATGAATAAGAAACACTTGTAAACATCAACAACAGCGATGAACTTCTGAACATGCATAAATTGTGACTGTCAAGCCAGCGGCTGCTACTGGTATCGCGCATAACCGTCACTTTCACTACTGACGTATTTCCGCAAGGCGAGGCACTAGGCTCTCTCCTTCAATCTCACAAAGCGAGAGAGAGAGAGAGGGAGATATAGTTTGTACCTTTGTCTTTTACACAAGCCGTCGCTCGCCAAAGGGGCAACGCTGCCTCTCTTATCAGTGTTGCCAGATATTCACAAAAGAAAAAAGTGCATAGACTAACATAGTTTATATTGTTGTGTACATGTATATCAAAGTGGCTGTATTTTTAGAAATATTTGAAACAGATTTTTCTAGTATAACTTCCTGCCATTTTCTTTTAAAAATAAAGTTTTTTTGGTTATAATAATGGAAGGGTGTTTTTTCAAAAACAGTCAATATCAAGTTTTCAATATGGTCATGATATTAAAAAAAAAACTTTATTAAACATACATATACGATACGGCTAACTCTATAAATTGTTTTGTAATATATTCGTAAATATAACTGTATTTTGTCATTTAGAGATATAAGTAGTGTAGGGCGTTACTTGTGTGTGGAAACTTTTTAGGGAGGTTCTATAAGCATTATTTTTTTGTAAATTAGGAAAAAGCTTGACATTGACACTATGTTAGAAATGAAATTGGTTGTTTATGCAAGAAACCCTTCAATTAAATAAATAAATAAATAAATAAATAAATAAATAAATATTTTATTGACGGACCAGGCCATTTTATAATAAATTCTGTAGGACAATCAAATTATAACAATATTATAAATACTATTAAAATTATACTACTAAATAACATTAAACACATTTATAAAACTTTAACAAAAATAAAATAAACCAAGGCAATCATTAATGATCTCAGCAAGACAGGCCCCAACAAGATTCTACATCGATACATCACTATAGAATATTCTCCTCCTCAATCGGGCTTTAACCTGAGTTATTGAATGTGAGAAGAAATCAATGTTATTGGCAAACTGGTTTGCATTTCTGCAAAACCTAGTTAGTGATGAGAACATTCCATAGTTCGTTCGATGAAACGGTACATGAAATAGGTTACCATCTCTAACCACTCTCTGTGGAACATTAAAATTAATTAAACTCAGCAAAGCAGGGCAGTCAATTTGACCATTGACAATCTTAAAAAGAGTGCAGATATCCAAGAATACTCTCCTCGATTGAAGATCTGGGAGTTGTAAAGATTTCATTAGGTCACTGTAGTTCACCTCATCTATGGGGATCCCCAATTTAAATGCAACAAATCTTAAAAATTTTCTCTGCACTCTTTCCAAGGAGTCTATATGTATTCCGTAGTACGGAGACCACACCTGACAGGCATATTCCAATAAAGATCTTATATATGAGCAATACAATGTCTTAAAGCAGTTTACATCATTAAAACCCGTCAAAGTTCTCTTTACAAAACCAAGCATCTTGATTGCACGATTACAAAAATGTATTCGAGGTGAAAATTGAAACTCAGTGCACTGTCAAAGTATACACCAAGGTCCTTGATGTTGTTCACTGTTTCAAGAGTGTGACCACCAACATTATACTGAAATGTTATGATATTTTTCTTTTTATAAAATTGTATAACCTTGCATTTGTCTATATTTAAAGTCATTCCATTCAAGCTACACCAAAGAGACAAAGAATCAATATCATTCTGAATAAGTAAACAATCATTAATGGAATTAACTGTTCTATACAATTTCAAATCATCAGCGTATAACAATATATTAGAGTTTTTTATAAAGCTGGTAATATCATTCATAAAGACATTAAAAAGTAATGGTGCCAAATGTGCTCCCTGAGGAACGCCCGATGTTACATTATAATATCTGGAGACATTATTCCCTATCTTCACAGCTTGACGTCTGCCGCTCAAATAATCTACAAACCATCGGAGTAATGGACCAAAAATTCCTAGTAACTTTAATTTCTCAATAAGGATATGATGATTAACTTTGTCAAATGCTTTAGAAAAATCTGTATAAACTGAGTCTACCTGTAATCTGTTCTCTACAGCATCTTTCAGGAATTGTTGATACTGAAGAAGGTTTGTTATTGTTGATTTACATTTAACAAATCCATGTTGATCATCAATAAACACATTTGAAAAAGCATGACACAATTTGGACTCAACAATTGACTCAAATACTTTAGCAATTAATGATGTTTTGCATATTGCTCGATAATTTGTAACAGCAGACCTATCACCACTTTTGAAAACTGGTGTCACATAGGACAATTTCCATTGGGTGGGAAATATACCCTCTAGAAGGGAGAGATTGAATATCTTACTCAATACATACGATAAAATATATTTGCAGTTCTTAAGTAATATCACAGATATATTGTCAGGACCCAAACCCAAATAGTCACTAAGATCATCTATAGCCCTGAAAACATCAATCACAGTTATATCACAAATACTTATATCTACAGTTCTAGAAACTTCAATATTATAAATCTCACATTGAGTGTCTGAGTATACGGAGGAAAAAAATGCTACAAAAAGTCTAGGATATCCTTGACTTGATCAGAGGTGTCATCACCAAAGGACATGGAATTAGGCAGATCAAAATTTCTATTTCTACTATTAACAAATCTCCAGAACGCCCTACTATCAGTCGTCATGGTATCTTCTAATGAAGAAATATAGTTATCATGACATATCACTGATAATTCCCTACATCGAGCTCTAAGTTGAGAAAATTGAATATAATTATTGTATGACTGTGTCTGCTTATAATTTCTGTGAGCTATCTTTTTTCAAAAATTAGTTGCTTAAGTTCATTCGAATACCAAGAGGGAAATTTGGGCGTCCTGAATCTACGCTTTGGCACATACAATTCTATAACATGATTGATAACACAATAAAATTCATTCACTATAGGCCCTGTACTTCCAGACCCCAACACTGCATCCCAATCAATCAAGCCCAAATATTGATTTATTGCAAGAAAATTAGCATTACGAAAATCATAATATTCATAATCCATATTAGCTGTTTCGTTATTACATTTACTTAAGTTTACATCAAAGGTTATAGCAGGGTGGTATATGTCACATTAATAGCATAAGTGCACTACTAATTGCCACATTTATTACTAGAAAAGGATTACAAACCTTTTACTGACACATTTTTAAATGACATACTCACCACTTATCACTAGAATCTTTAATAGGCCGGGAGCCGCAAATTACCGATCCCATTAACAAATTTTCAGTCTGATTTCTCGTTGTCAAATCATCTATCAACCTTGGCAAGTTTAAATAAATGTCATCGTCTATCTTCAGAAGGTAACTGGCCCTCTGCTGACATTTGCGAGTGAACAGCTTCAACATCATCGCCGACTTCAACGTCAGATTGTTGTAGCTGTCAAAGAAGTTTTCTTGTACTATGTCTTTAAAGTGCTCAGATTCTTCAACTAATTTGTTCTAAAACAGAGGGGTATTGTTCAAGAACACAAATAATTTGACAATGCTAATCCTAATTTTCTAAAAATATTTAGATGCAAGGAAAAATCCATATTAAATTATTATTTTTTTAATACTATTAAGAATACACGTAAAAGATAAGAAAATGTCATTGAGGGGTTATGGTTAGTTCTAAAGATTTAACTAACCATGACACCCCCAATGTGAGTTTTTCATGACCTTCTGTGGCACTTGAGGTTCTATGAAGTTTATACTCATTCACCATTTTGTCAAAAAAATCGTATCTAGCCTCAATAACTTTATTTCTATCAAAGTCGGTCTATATAGGGTCACGTCATTCGGCCATATTGCTTTGACGTGTTATGACATTACATCTCTCATTTTTCGGCCATGTTGTTCAGTGCCGGAGATATTCAGTTTATTGTATTAGTAGAACAACCGTTTTTAATTATTATTAAATTTTAAATTCTTTTACTTTAAATAAAAAACATTTGGAATTACATCTTTCAACAAATATCACTTCCAAAACAATGCAAAATGAAATGCGCAAATTCTAGACGCCACTGGATTGATCATCAGCTTTGATTTTACCCAGTCTTATCAACTTTTCTCCGTGGAATGCCCTTCCTTGCGTCCCCGACCTGGAACCGCCTAAAAGTTGAGGATATGTCGCAACCTTATAAATATAAACTAACCTTGATTTCTATGATATTTAATCTCATTCACCATTTGGTCAAAAATGGATTTATTAGTTTCGTTAGTTTATCGTGCTCGTTCGATGATGATTAACTTTGGCAATAAATTAGCATCATATTAGCACTACATTTTGAGCAAAAAAGAAATGAATTCTGCTCACTTTACAATGCTAGCTTTATACTATACATCCCAGTATACCATGTTGTTCCAGCCGACTGGTCAAATTGTTATGTTCAGCGCCTGGAGCAAGTGCAAAACAAATTTGCTAAATTTTTGTTATTTAAATTAAAATTTCCATAGAAGAATATTCCCTATCAGGCTCGCATTCAATTGATAGGTCTCAAAAGCCTTAGAGTTAAAAGGCAGAAAGCTGCAGCTATTTTTTTGTATAAGTTGATAGGGGAAAGTGGGGAGGCTTCATACAGTTTTTATATTTTGCTTTGTGGAATGCCGTGTTTTAGGTATATCTCTTTTAATGTATGACACACTAGTTGCTTAACTATTTTATATTGTAGTAGAACCTTAATATTATTGAAAATCTACATACGCGAGTTTCCATAAAACTTTTACAAAAAGCAAAATGTATGAGTACCCCATTAGTGGGGTACATTCATACAACTGAAGGGGCACATTTAACATCACTATTAATTCGTCATAATTATTGTTTATTATTGTTTTATACCATACTTTATAAAAACACAAATAAATTTTTTTAACATATAAAACAAATAGTAAAATTCAAAATTAAAAACAGGTTTTATCTAAATCTGTTAATGCCTATTTTAACATCGCAATAGTTTCGTGATATGAACATAAGTAACGAATAGTGAACAGAGTGTTATTAAACGGTCTTTACGTTACATGTATGGTTATCTACCAAAGACACATTTTTTGTTTTAGTCAGTTAAATTTATTGAAAGTAACAATATCAAAATGTAGAAAAAAATATTTCTTATACATTATTAATTATATCAAATAAAAAACTCTAGTTAACACAAAGATACCTTAACTTACAAAACCTAAAATTAATATGCCTATGTTATTAACAGATTATCACCTAAGATCTATGGTAACATCATCACTATGTCTGATAAATTACCTGATCCTTGACATTCAAAGACACAAAGTTCATAAAGCACCCTGTTTTTTTCCGTAAAAATGAAACTTAAACTACTTTATATAATATTTACAACTATAATCGAAGGTGTAACAAAAAATAGTAGTTAAAAAATATTCATAAAGGGCCAGGGATACAATTATACAGTATGAATGTGCCCCATATACTTGTGTATGAATCTGCCCCATCACATGCTAATTAATAAAAAATTGAAATAGAAAAACCGTATTTATCTATATTAATTTACACATTAAATTAGTGCCTTTGCATTATTATAAGTAGGATTAAATAGCAATAATTAATCCAAAATAGTAACTGGCCATAAAATATGTCCAAAGTTACGTTTGAAATTACTTACGCGAGGCAAAAACACGTTCCGTGTTGTGCGCTCGATCTTACCGCACTGAAAATTCTGAAACTTCACTAGTCTGTAAACACACATAAAAACTGTGCACACCCACTTACGTTACTATTTTACTTCGTATCTAACTTCAGATAAACTCAATGTATGTAGGTGCCCCTTGTATGAATCCACCCCACTTTCCCCTACATGGGCAAATTGAATGCTATTGCCTGTTGAGTAAAGTTTTATTTAGGGTGCCTCAAAGGAGCACCAGACAATATCAGTTGTTTCATTGTATTCGACACCACAATAACTATGGTCAGCGAAGTTTTTGTAATACCATTGTTAAAAATTATAGTGAATACTTTAAATACATTGACATTTTTCGATATCAAATAGAGAAATTTAAAAGTGTTCTTACAGACCGTAGCTTAGGGCGATTCTAGTAAAATCAAGGGACTAGGACTATTAAACTATATATACTTTAGTCATAAAAGGTCATTGACTTTAGTACTATTTGGAGAATACCAACTCTGTAACTTTTTGTACTTATTGAAATAAGTAAAATAAATAAATAAATGCTTCTTATATTTAGTTAGGTAACCAATAAACTTATTTACCTGTACAGCTAAGTCACTAGTTTGCCCTATCAAAAAGTACAAGGACACATTATGTCCCATTACACTCCTGTCCTTCCCCCAAGTGTTTCGGATAACTTTCCGGGCCTCGAACCCGGATGGACTGGAAATACACATTATAACTAGTAACGACGGGTTATCACAGAAATCTATCGGTATAATCGTTGCTGTAAGCCTATCACTAAGGATGTAATCGTCTAAGTTTCGGCTGATGTTGAATTCCCAACCTGGAACTTCGGCTGAAACAAATAATTAAGTGATAACATAAAATAAAAACAGACACACAGACAGACAAAACAGAGACAAACAGAAATAAATAACATGGTAGGATAAGTTTTCAAATATTTTAATTGATTAAATGGTGAAAGATACGCCAGGAACACAAGCAATCATTTTTAGGAGCATAAATCTTCCTACTTTTAAGCGACTTTAAAAGGAGGAGGTTCTCAATTTACCTGTATATTTTTTTTTGTGTATATTACGCAATTACTCCGGCGGTTGGGGACCGATTTGAAAAACTATTTTTGATTTAAAAGTGCACTTCCGCCTTCCGAAGTGGTCCAAGTCAGGATCGCGAAAAAGAAAGGTACTAGATTTATTTTTTTCTATCTGCCATACGTTATTCGTGCGGCAAAGCTGCCTCTAGTGATGTATATGCTCAGATAATAAAGATCAGAGGCGTATTTAAAATATACAACCTAGGAGTAAAATTTACCCTTTTCACCAAACCAAAAGAGGGACTAGTAAAAAAGCTTTAAGATTTTTTTTCTTTTCAACAATAAAGCCGAGGGCTTTTTACTAAGGGGAATACCTGTATACTTGGGGAGGAATCTGTATAAATATATGGGAAATCATAGATGGGAAATCCTGGGGAATACATGGGAAATCCTGGGGAATACATGGGAAATCCTGGGGAATACATGGGAAATCCAGGAGATACATGGTCAAAATACTAGGTCAAAAGGGGAATACCTGTACAAATTCCATACAACACACCATAATCAATAAGCATAAAGATCTGGATGAGGCTAAGTCAAGGTCGGGGGAGGCACAGGAAATGGCTGAAGCTTGGTTTGGTTCAAATTTACTCTTTCTTAACGTGGAGAAGACGCAGTCAATGGTCTTTTCTACACGAGAAATACCGGAAGCTGACATGGTGAAGTCTACGACGCTTCTTGGTGTCAGTTTGGACTCCCGACTGCGTTGGGACTCGCACACAGATCAGCTCTCTCAAAAAATTTGTAAAAATATATACATCTTACGTAACCTGGCTGAGTGTGTGTCTCGGAATGTCCTTCGGCAGGCGTACTTCTCTCTCTGTCACTCGCGCATGAGTTATGCGATAGTTGCCTCCGGTCATGCTACGGGGGCGGGAAGGGTTTTTCATTTGCAAAGAAGGGCTGTTAGAATAGTTGCAGGCCTGGGATATAGGGATGACTGCAAAGAGGCCTTTAAACTTAATAACATATTAACAATTCCATCGCTTTTCATACTAGAAACTATATGCTATGTTAAAACGAACATCGCTAGGTATAAAAGTCATGACTCAGTACATAACCATGACACTAGAAATAAACAAAATTTGGTATTAAATTGTTGGAGGTTGAAATGCTGCCAGAATGGTCCTAATCATCTAGGTATTCATTTTTACAATAAAGTGCCCGAAAATATAAAACAACTACCAACTATAGTATTCAGGAATAAAGTAAAGTCTTTCCTTATCAGTGGTGCATTTTACTCAGTAGATGAATTTTTAAATTGTATATGGTAGCCATATTATGTTTTTAATATTGTATTTCTTTATGTATAAATGTGTTTTTTAGGATTTTTATTTGTGTTTATAGTGTTTTTGCCAGTAAAGTATGTGTTATTAATTTAGTTTTAGAAGATTTTTAATTAACGAAACATTTTTTTATACCCCATGACTTGTGTAAATACTATATGTATGTTAACATCAATAAATGATTTGATTTGAAATTTGGCTCAGTAAAAAGCCCCTTGAATAAAGCATATTTTGATTGATTGATTAAAAAAGTAAAGATTTTGTTTTCATGTAAATGAGTTTGCATATTTAAGAGTTACTTTTATTTCTAAGCATTTGACCATAATAATATTTTTTGATATTTTCAAAAATAAGGGTACTTTCCTCCTAAACAAAATTTAAATTTTTTAAGATACCTCGTATACCACTGAAAACAATGAATATCTAATGATTGTATTTTAGGTTTTAGATCATGTAGAACTTTTTATAAAGAATAACTTTTTTCATAAAATTAATAATAAAAGTTTCCCATATGTAGAGAACTTGGGCGGGCACAAACTACCCAATGTTAATAACTAAATAAAAAAAAGCTTTTTATACTTTAATATCATATGTTATTGCCCAATTTCTTTTTTTCCATTTTTTATTATTTTTAAGTTGGTCCTTTTTTTCTGTTTATTTGATTTTTTTATCTGAATGCTTACTTTGTTTTTTAAAACCGAAAAAAAAAAGAATAAAAAAATGTGTACCACGATGAAGAAAGCAATATGGCATAAACACAGGGTGTTATGAATGTTGTTAAGAAAATTTAAGAGCAGATTCTACATTAGAAAATATAAAGAAAAGTTCATATAAACATAGGTAATACATAATATCCCAAACATCCTTTACCCAATTTTGCTTTTGGACTATGTATGTTCAGGCGTGGATAACGTCTCTTGTAGTGTCTTGAACGCTGGGCTTTCTGACCATGAAGCTGTTTTTTGTTTGATGCCTTGGGAAATGCATCAACAGGGATTACCAAAAAGACAAGGGAGAATTTTCTTTAAAAAGAATTTTACTAGGTTTCACAACGTTTGCTTAAGTGTTGATTGGTTAAGTATATTAAGAGCTGAGGATCCCCTTGAAGTGTTCCATGCTCTAATAATAAGGATCTTTAATGACTCTTTCCCTGTCAGGGTTATTAAGAAAAAAGTAGGAAACCATGGATATCCAAGGGTATTAGAACTTCAGGTAGGAATTTAAGATTTTTACATAGTGCTCGTAAGTTTCACATAAATAACACTTTTTTATCGGTTATTTTAATAAATACCGTAATATTTACAGAAGAACCATTCGGGTAGCTAAAAACTCCTATTATGAAAACCGATTTGCAAGGTCGCATAATAAACAAAAGGAAAGTTGGAAAGTCGTTAACGAACTTCGAGGAAAAAATAGCAGAACTGGTAAATAAATTTCTTTATCTCCATACGAGTTTAATAATTTTTTCTGCACTATAGCGGCTAATCTTGCAAAAAATATAACTCCTTTTACCAATACACTAGATTATTTAAAACACGTTTCTATTTCGGACTCATTTTTTTTTATTGGCTACTAATGTAAATGAAATTAAAGAAATATTTTCTGAAATAAATAATAAAAAGGCAGCCGGATGCGATGGTATATCAGTTAAAATTTACCAGCACCTACCAGACACCGCGTTAACTGCAATGGCCAATGCCATTAATGTTTCATTTTCAAAGGGGATTTTTTCTGAATCATTGAAAGCCTCAGTTGTGATTCCTATTCACAAGAATGGCGACGTGGGGTCTCCTTCTAATTTTCGTCCAATAGCAAAGATGCCTACGCAGGCAAAAATTATTGAAAAGCTAATGAATAAACGGGTTAAAACTTTTCTTAAAAAAAATAATATACTGAATCTCTTCCAATTTGCTTTTCAAGATAGTTGTGATACGGGTGATGCGGTATTTTCCTTTCTTGACAGTCTATATCTACGTTTAAATGACAGAGAGGTAGCCGCGGCGGTTTTTTGTGATCTGTCAAAAGCCTTTGACTGTGTTGACCACGAAATTCTGCTGCGGAAACTTGATATGTATGGTTTCAGGGGTAATTCTCTTTCTTGGTTCAGGTCATTCAGCATTTTTAAATATAAGAGGACGCTTTACATTATTTGCAGATGACACTACCATTTTGTGGCACAATAGCAGTAGGCATGAATTAAATAAAATTATCAGCGAGGACCTTGAAAGGGTAAAATTGTGGTGTGACGCTAACCGATTGTCATTTAATATATCTAAGACTAATATACTGCATTTTAATGGTGCCATGGCTGATGTTTGCATTGACAACAGTGTAATTGTAAACTGTCCCGAAGTAAAATTTCTAGGAATATACATCGACAATAAATTAAACTTTAAGCAACACATTTGTAATCTTTCTAAAAAATTAGCATCTGGGTGCTTTGTTGTAAGAGTGGTTTCTCGCGAATTAAATATCAATGTTGCAAGGTTGGTATATTTCTCTCTTATAGAGTCCCACCTAAGGTATGGAATAGCTTTTGGGGAAACTGCAGCCAGTACTTAATCAACTCTATTTTTGTGCTACAGAAGCGAGCTTTACGAAACATGTGTAGAGCTAGTCCTAGAGAGTCCTGTAAACCTTTATTTGTAAAGCATCGAATATTAACTTTAACTTCATTATTTATACTAGAGACGGTTTTATTAATGTATAAAAAATTTGGAGCCTCAACAGATGCAGTTCATTCTTATAATACTCGTCAGGTGGGAGTATTGCCTTTACCAATCCCACGCTCGAGTTTAATCAAATCATCCCTCTTTTATGATTCAAAAAAATATTTAATCATCTGCCAATGGCTATATGAATATTAAAGCCAATAAATAAATTTAAAAGGGAGGTTAAGTCGATATTACTGAACAGGGCATATTATTCTTTGGCTGAGTATTTTGGCGACCGTATGTAGGTATCAAAAAGTATTAGTCTTATATTAAGTTCAATTTTTTTTTAGATTTTTTTGTATTTTTTTTTTAAATTATATCTATTATGATTTATTTTAAACTTTTCTTGACAGAAGCTGGATTTTATGTTCTTGGTTGCTATTTAATGTTTTATATCTGTATTTATTTTAAATTGTTCGCCATTGCTAATGTTTGTTTTATATTTTATTAATTCATTTGACTTGTTGTATCGCCATGTTGAATTTTGTTTATAGCTTTTTTACTTTATTTTTGTTTTTATTTTAATATTGGTCTGTTTTTAAAAAAGTGCATTGTAGTTTAGTATAATTATTTTCTGTATGGACTGTAACTTCTAACTTATTGTAATTTATTATTAAACATATTTTATTTATATAGGATTACCAATACTTTATAGTAGCTTTGTCAACAAGATTTGATCTTAGACAATAAAGCATGTTTTGAATTTGAATTTAATTTGACAATGTTATTTATGACATTAAGGGGTAATCTCGGGGGTGATTTATCACTAACATGATTACATTTAATAAAGTCCAGTGGCGTCTTAAGCGACAAAAAAGAAAACCTAATAAAATTATGATAAAAAGCACCTAAGTCAATATTTATTTTATTATTAAGTATTATCACTGGTGGCTCGTCACAGGAGGCAAGGAAGGCTTAGCCTCCCCATAAATTTAACCCTGCAACAATATACAATTTTTGTTTGCATTTATGCAAATATTAGGTATTTTGCTTTAAATAGGTGCTGTACCCCAAAAAATTACCAGCCTTTTCTGTTTTTATATAGTCTTTATGACTTTAGCCTCCTCTGTTCTCCACTGCACGAGCCGCCACTGAGTTTTATGCAATGTCTTTAGGGTAAGATCATTTAAAACATGAAGAATGTAAATTAACTTAATATTTGTAAAAGAAAACAAACGGTTTTTCCAAGAGGGCCAATAGGGAATGGTTAGGTTTCGTCTTCTGTTGAATGGCCAAACTGGATCTTCATCTAAAAAAAACATAACCTTTCACAAAGAGGAACTGAGATTGGAATGCTCCAAAACAAATCTAAAAAAAGTGTTGATTTTGAAATGGCAAATATGTTCACACAGTCCATCTTTTGGGTCATCTTATCTCAATTGGTCAGATCAGAAGTAAGCAGGTTTCAAGATAACAATCCACTTTAGAACGGGTAAGAAGAAAAGCATTTAAAATTTGTGTAATAAATATTGGCCAAAGTTTACTAAAGTAAACTATTTTTATAGTTTTTAAGAAGGTTCCATAAAGTCGCAAATACATAAATCTGGAGAAGTTGGTGGTCATTTTATGCATGCATAATTATTTTCTTTTTCAACAAATCAGTTGGGATACACACTTCCAATATTTATTTTTGATTTATTATTACCTACTATTAATTTTGCAAGAAAAATTACAATTTTTTTGTGAAAAACAGTTTAGCCAACTAAAAATGAATATCATTTTAGAGTAATTTCTGTACTAAATGTAGCACTTTGCAATTTAATTAACTTCCAATATTTATTTTTATTTACTTACTAGTACCTATTATTGATTTTTGCAGGAAAATTACATTTTTTTTTTGTGAAAAACAGTTCAGCCAACAAACAATGATCAGTAGTTAAAAAAATCTAAATATATCTACCTAAATAATAATCATATTTAGTCTTCAAAACATCGAAGTAAGGATTGCTGAGCAGCTATTGGAAAATGTATTTTGAGAAAAAAACTATCAGCGAAAATTGGATTTTCATTCTGGAAACAGTGTGTTTGGTCCAGAAGAAATATAGGGATGAAATTTCTGCATAATCTGTTTATCTCACTCGTAATAGTCGAGTGGCTTCTCTTCCCATACCCACATCAACATTGGTAAAGAGATCTATCGTTTATAATGGCAAAAAATTGTTTAACCACCTTCCATCACGTGTCCGCCAAATAACTTGTGAAAAAAAATTAGGAGGGAGGTGAAGGGTCTGCTTATTGCTGAAGCCTATTATTCGCAAAATGAATTTTTGAATGATCGGTTTGTGTGAGGCTTGCTTATTTTAATTTATTTTTGGTTTTCATTTTAATTTTATATTTTTTGTATTATCAATATTGAACATTTTATATTATTTATATTAGTTTAATTTGTAACTTGGTCTATCTCTTCTCCGTTTTCCCTCTAAATTTGTTGTATGTTTTGTTTTGTTGTTTTAAAGATTTGTCAATGTATAAATATTTTTGGAAGTGGTGTGAAAAAAGAGAGGAATGGCAACTATTTTTGACATATTTATTTTATTTTTACTAGCGCAACTTGACAATAAATAACTCTTTTTAGTTTTAAGATGCTTTGTTTAAGAGAATTGTATTATACTTAGAACAATAAAGTTTTTTGAAGTTGAAGTTGAAAATATTCAGAAGAATGGATTCTATGTTAGGCAGCATTTAGCAAATTAAGGTTTATATTAAGACCACAAGATTTCCCCATAAATATCAAATGAAAAGTCTTTGAGTCATATATTATGCGGGTTTTTGTATATTGTCTAGAGCAGATTTGGGTTGAATACCGATTTTCAGTATTCGACCCAAATCTGCTATTTGGGTCGAATACTGGAAAACAAAGATTTGACTACTACTTCCTCCCCTTTGAGTATACTACTCATGATAATTTTGGTAATCAAATACTGCTTACACATTCCAGTATTCGAATACTCGGAACGCCGATATTCAAATACTCAAAAAAGTATTCGTCGAATACTTCAAAACTATTCGAATACAGAATCCCGAATACCAACCAAAAAGTATTCTGCCGAATACCGAATACCAAACACACAAATGTATTCAAATACTATTCGAATACCGGCAAAATGTATTCTGAATACTATTCAGAATACTGAGTATTCGAATACGACCCAACTCTGGTCTAGAGACAGTGGCACTGACTCATAGATTGGCAAATTAACTCCAAGTAATACAGAGAGCAATGTAGAGAGTGCTTGCAGTTAGTCTGAGAAACAGACTCTGGAACTAAAAATCTGGAGTAGAACACAGGTGTCAGATGTACTTACAACAGTAGCATGTGCAGATGTAGATAAATATGAGCTGAGTAAGAGAGAGAAAGACAATATTTAGAATGTGATTATAATGTTGAAGATATAGAAACTCACTAAGGCCCAGTTTTACAATTATTGCGAGTTCAGTTTAGGTTCAGTTAAACTCAAGTGGTACATGAACCTACCCATTGGTCTTTTCTTACAGCTAAAACTGACATCAATGAGTTGACAGGACTATTCAACGAAGCCTTATTTGACGGTATTGACTTGTATGTGCCAAAAAAAGGATTCAAAGTCAAAAATACCCGAAGTGGTTTGATGGTCCACTATGAAAGATGATTGGGCAAAAAAATAAGCTTTATCAGAAGTTCAAAAGGTCTGGACAGCAGCTGGACTATGTGGCATACTCTAATGTTCGACGCGAGGTTAAAATTCGTACTGATATGTGCTACCTTCTGTATGTTACTCAAACGGAACATCTTATTCCTGAAAACGTCAAACACTTTTGGTCCTTCATCAAGAACTAAAAAGAGATTCCAGTCTGCCAAGCGTCATGAGATATCAGGGTAAAGAACTTACTGATCCTGACGACATAGCTAATGCATTTGCTCAACATTTTCAGTCATGTTATTCCAACCACGATAATTTGGATCTGACAAACAACGACCCAGTCAAATTTGCAAATGTTCTGTCGACCCATCACTTCTCAGCTGATGAGATCAGGAGAAAGATGATGTGTCTGGATTCAGCCAAAGGATGCGGCCCGGATGGCATTCCTCCTAAAATGCTCAAAAACTGTCCCTCACTTGCGAGCCCCTATGTATTTTATTTCAAAAATCGTTTGACTCCGCTGTATTTCCTGATGTATGGAAATTCTCCAATCTAATACCAATTTTTAAATCTGGTGACAAAAGCGACATCGAGAACTATAGAGGAATCTCTCTACTTTCTGCTACTCCTAAACTGTTTGAGGACATAATAACAGAAGAAATATTTATAACCTACAAAAACTACATAATTGATGAACAGCATGGCTTCTATGAAGATTGGTGTACTTCCACAAACCTCGGTGTCTTTCAAAACTTTCTGGTAACCTCAGTTGAAGCCGGTAATCAGGTCGACACTATTTATACAGATCTCTCAAAGGCTTTTGACAGTGTTAGTCATCAACTGCTACTAAAGAAGTTGTCTTGGATTGGCATCTCCGGAAAATATCTCCAGTGGATCGCATCATATTTAACCCAGCGTCGTCAACGAGTGACCGTATGCGGATCCGTTTCTAATGAAGTTTCAGTGACTTCTGGTATACCACAAGGGTCACACATTGGTCTCGTCCTATTTCTGTTGTTTATAAACGATGTTTTGTCTTGTTTTAAGGCTTCCAAATGCCTCTTATATGCAGATGATTTAAAATTTTATTCCATAGTTTCTCCGGATTTTAATGACCTGTAATCTGATCTTAATAGGCTAGTAAATTGGTGTAAAAATAACCATCTGAAACTTAATGTCAATAAATGTAAAGCGCTTCGTTTCTATAAATGTAATAATCCGTTAAACAAGAGGTATCAAATTGAATCATCCGATTTGGAAGTAGTCTCGTCTTATAGTGATCTTGGTGTCATCTTCGACAGCAATCTAACATTCAATTCGCATATAGACAATATTATTAGTAAAAGCTTTAGAATGCTCAATTTTTTAAAAAGAAATACCAGACACATTTACAACACCAAAGCACTTATGGTACTCTACAACAGTCTGGTCCGTAGTATTTTGGAATACTGCTCAGTCATATGGAATCCACATTATCAATGCCATGTCAACAGGTTTAATAAGTTTGCAAAATATGTTTTATACAAAATGCGATTTCCTTATCAAAATATACCCTATGACACAAGACTTCTTCTGTGCGGCATGCAGAGTTTGGAGACTAGGCGAAGGAAAGCACTACTTATCTTTCTGCATAAGTTAATAACTGGGAAAATCAACTGTAAAACCCTATTAGAGCTGGTACTCTTTCTGGTTCCTGCTAGACAAACTAGACAGATGCAGTTATTTTTCGAAATGACGCATTGAACCAATTATGGACAGAGGGCTTTTGTGGATGTAATGCTGCAGAATCATAAAAAGACTTATAGTACAATAACTAGTCAATCAGATTTTTTTATATTCTTATACATATTTATTTGTCATATTGTTTGTATATAATTTATTTTGTTGTTTTTTTCTCTATATCTTTATGTATGTAATATTTTATGACTATGCTATATAATTTATTGTTGCCTTAAGAATACCATTTAGAAAGTTTATTTCTGTAGAGTATTTATATGAATAAATAAATAAAAAAAAATAAATAAATAAAATACATTGCTGTCACTTTTGGCATTTACTTGACAGTCATATATTTTAAATGGGCAGGTTCATGTACCATTTGAGTTCAACTGAACCTAAAATGAACTCACAATTGTAAAACTGGACATAATAATACCATATTATTTTTCTTAAATGTATCAAAATAATTATACATTATTTTTTTAAAAACTAGGCTACTTAGCATATAGAAATTGACTAAAGTCTCGACTAAAGCAATCCCAGAAAAAAATACCTCAAATATTTTTTTTACTAATGTAATACCTATGTAGGAATATAACTTTCATAATTAAATAAAAAATATTTAATTCTTAATTTATTGTGTATTTCTAGTTATCTGAAAAATGTGTTTAAAGATAAAAGTATTGATTTCATTGTTATCAATAGATAAGCAAATACAGTTCACCTCTTTTTCTTTACAAAAAGTTACTGAGGTACAAAAAGCTATATTTTAAGCTAATTAAGCCTTGTCTAAGGTATCCTGGTATGCCTTTGCTACTTTTAACTGAAACTTAAGAATATCTCATATAAGGCCCCTAAACTAATGATTAGCTTCTCTTAGGAAAGTTCTAACTCAAATATTATTGGAGATCCATATTTGAAATCTTGTTTTGTTAACTTTAAAGGTGTAGACTGGCAAAAAATCAAAATATATATCTATGTATGTATATATATATATATATATATATATATATATATATATATATATATATATATATATATTTTTAAGTATCGCAGTGGTCTGGTTTAAGGAATCTGCCCAGTACTCTGTAACGCAATAGAAAAAAATTTCCTTTCTATGTAATGTAAATCATATGGACATTTCAGGAAATTTCTTTTCTATTGCGTTACAAAGTACAGGCCTCGTACAGGCTCTGTGGTTTTATTTATATTTAATTTTATGAGGAAAAATTTACTATATAATAAACTTTCATTTTATTAAGTGTTTTTTAAAAAACAAAACCTTGTTCAGTTTACTAGTAAACAAATAAGAAAAGTAAAAATACATACCTTCCTCAAACTCAACCATCATAAGGAATAAAATAACCAAAGAGACTAGAACACAACTGATGAAAAATAGTCTAGGGAGAATCTTCTTCATTTGTACTGCTTTTTAGGCTTTAAGCCTTTTGTATTCACGCTCTAATTTGTCTGAAATAGATTTTTAGTTCTGGAGAAAAAACTACCCTAATAACATAACCTAGTAATTTCCTGAATTATATCATTGAATGTAGATAATTTACTTGTATATCGGAGCTGCCGCTAATTTTTTTACATTATTCTCGATATTTTTAAATTTATTTTATGTTTATTTATTCTAAAAATTGTAAAAAACACTTCTCCGAAAAACTTGACATTGAAATCACAATTTGGAATCGAAATCAGCTGATAAGTGATAAGACCGCTTTTAGGTTATTTTGCTTTGCTCTGCTTTCTCTGTTGTTGGTCCCGTTGTCCAAGACGATTAACCAGCTCTTCCCCTTTCGGACTATGCTTTCCAGCGCTTTCGTACGTGGAAAATCTGGATGGTCGAGCTTTCCGCTCCCAGAAATTCCGGTTCAAATGTTTACTTTCTTTGTTTTAAATAATAATCGATTCAATGCATAAATTGTAGCTGTCAATCCAAAAACTGCTACTGGTATCGTGCATAACCTTCACTGTCACTTGCTGACGCTTCCAGTAGAGGGCGCCACCGTCCTCGGCCGTTACGAAAACACGTGTACCCCGCTAACTTAAAACATCAGGTTGTTTAGGGATCTTCACTCACAGCGCTTAGTCCTAGAAGAAAGATGCTATCAATTTGGCGTGAGTCTTTTCTCGATCCCCAAAGGCACAGAAACGCCCGTACAACTTCTTCAGCTGCCTACCCGGGAAGGCTATGTAGCCTCTCCCAAAACGTGACCGCACAATTTGAAGATCGCGGAGAGACGAGAGACTTTGGTTATTTTCTTCTGGGGTTATTTGTAAATTGAGAGTGTATTAAAATATTTTTGGTACTAAAACCGAGACAAAATTGTACTTAAAGTGTTATGCATTACCATAAAACATATACCTTCTAGAGGCAGCTTTTTCACTGTCTTATACAAACAGCTTAAGAATGGCAAAATGGTAATGTTTTGTCCATCTCTCTCAATGGGCAGCGGTAGGTAGCAAACACAAAGTAATAAGCTGTGGTGGGTAGAGGCTCTAAGAGTTTTTTCAGTTTCAAGAACAGACTCATGCTTCTTCTACTCAGTCTGTCTATATAAGGTCACGACATTCGGCCATATTGCTTTGACGTATTATGACGTCACATCTCCCATTTTTCGGCCATGTTGTTCAGTGCCGGAGATATACAGTTTATTGTATTATTAGAACAACCGTTTACACAACAATTTTTAATTATTAATAAGTTGTAAATTCTTTTACTTTAAATAAAAAACATTTGGAATTACATCTTTCAACCAATATCACTTCCAAAACAATACAAAATGAAATGCGCAAATTCTAGACGCCACTGGATTGATCATCAGCTTTGATTTTACCCAGTCTCTCCAACTTTTCTCCGTGGAGTGCCCTTCCTTGCGTCCCCGACCTCAAACCGCCTAAAAGTTGAGGATATGTCGCAACCTTATAAATACAAACTAACGTTGCAATCCATAAAACAAAGGCACTGTACCTTAGACTATTCAAAAAAAAAAAGGTCATTGCACTGTACTAAAACTAGTGACATCTGATGTCTCTACTATGCATTAACTAAAGATTTCATAGTGCTAATTGAGGTGACATCTATGGATGGCATAACGAAATGAATAGGCAGGTGTATACATGGAATCTCTAATTTTGGTTTAAATTATAAAATGAAATTTGTAATTATTTTGTGTGTACATTCACCATTTGATCCAGAATGGTTAAATGATGAAAATTAGAGGATATCTCCGAAAATTAAATATCTACTACCTAAAACCAATCCTAAAACTAGCTTTCGCTAGTGATAAATTACATGACAGATAATTTTGTAAAAACATAAACTGCTGCTTAATTGAAGGGTTTTTGCCAAAACAACCAATGTCATTTTTAATTTTTAAAATACAGTAAGGATATTAAAAGTCCTCTCCCCCTTTATCTTTTAAATGGGACAAGCAGGCGGATTCCTAACCGTTACGTTGCCTCAAGTCGTAACGTATCGAGTCGCTACCCAATGGTGATTCTTAACTTATTTGAAATTCGATTCTGATAGTCGATATCTTCTGGGTTCCATAACTAGGCACTATCCCAGTCTTTATCCTATTAATTATCCACGTAAAAACAGATGAGAAAATAGGGACGATAGGTTTCGAAAGGGATACCGAGAGCTCGTACCGACCGAGTCATCTCGTATTGAGAAGTTAAGAATCAGGGCGAAGATATCGAGATCTGGTAAAATTTGGATGTCGCTTAAAATACTTTTTGGCATAAAAATGACGTGGTTTAGTGTCAAGGGGTCAATAGCAACTTGTTTTCCAAATGTAAAGGGGATCAGGTAGAATCTCGTTTTAAAGGCCTTTTACCATTATGATATTTTTTCTGTGCTTTTACTAATAACACACAATGTTTATAAAACGTACGAATGTCCTTGACTAAAAAAAGCGTTTACAAAACGTTTTATTTAAATGTATTAAAAACGTTTCTTTAGAACCTACATGAAACGTTTATATTTAACGTATTCTGAACTTAAATTAATAATGAAATAAAATGACTAAAAAAAAGTCTCAAATAATTATTTTTAGTCATTAAATTTTTTTTTATTGTACTTCTTAGGATAAGTGTAACCTTTTTATCTCATAGCTTTAAGTTTGTTCTTTGGAAAAAAATCGAAGAGCATTATTAGTTATTAGGAACGTACCCAGGGAATCCTTTTGGCTAGGAACGCACTCTCAAATCTTCTGTGATAAGTGGATGACATAAATGACCTTTTATCATTTTTGGTGTTAGTTGGTGTGGCAATTTTACAACTTGCAAAAATAAATTTTAATAAATTTTATACTATTAGTATTCCTTGATGTGCTGCTTTCCTTCAGTATTTGTGATGTGCTGTTTTTTCCTCTCGTTACAGTAATATTATAAAACCCTACTAACTGATAATTATTGTGCTAGAGCTGGTGGAGTGCTTTTTATTTCTGTACTCTAAAGTGTAAATATATACTCTTATTTTTTAATCATAACTGTATAATATACATATACAGGGTATTTCTAAAGAAATTAAAAAAAATTAGGCATGGTGAAATTTTTATATAATTAAAGAATAAATAACGAAGGTTAATTTTCAATGTAGAATTTCATATTAGGAATACAAAATGACTATGCCAAAAAATGGTTTCTATTGATGACGCGAAAATCGTACATCAAACAAAAAAAGTCAAGAGATCAAATTTATTCTAAAATAAATGGGCATTTAAAAAAAATATTTTAATATTAGAAAAATGCAGTGCCGTACAATTTTTTTCTTAAAAATAATTACCTTAAACCCCCATGGACGACACTGGTACAATTTTTTTTCTTGTATGCCAAAAAATGTCTTCTGGAGCAAGGGTGGGTCACCCAATTTTTTAAAAAATATGTGTGAATGAGTGTAAAAGTTACTAAAACAAACAATATATTTTTTTAAAATTTAACCACCCTGTAGTTCAAAAACCAAGACGTTTAGGCCATATGTTCATATGAAGTTTTTTTTCTTATTTTTTGGTAGAAAATCACCTCCTAAAATTTTTTGCATTTGTTTGGAAACACCCTATATAAGTTAAAGGTGTGTTTTTAATATAATTTTATAAATATGGTTATTCCTGCTTAATCTGAAATAAAAGTAGGGTCTCCCCCGTGGCGCGGTGAACAGAGCTTTGATCTTCGAAGCCAGAAGTAGCCGGTTCGATTCCCAGTGGGAAAGACATACTAAGGTAGTAGTTATGTAGTTATTTAAAAATAACGTCCGTGGTGGCACTACCGCGTTGTCTAAAAGGTGCTGTGAAATGCAAAAACTACATGTTTCAGTGCTTGGACAACGTAGACGGCGTAAGGGATATCGATTAAACATCTAATAACCCGACACCCGCGGTACTCTGGTATTTATGCATAGGCCTTCATGGGATGCCAAACAGTTTAAAAAAAAGGGTTTTATCTACATTTCAAAAATATTTAGGTTCCTAAAACATAATTTTATTGTTTACAAACTGGACGTAACGCCGATTTTAATGATATTTGCGGTATACGGGTTTTTTTGGGGGCCTGTTTTGTATTAGAGATATTCATCATCAGACTTGATAACCAAAACTATCCTAAATTTACTATTGTTTCCCTTCTTTTTGCAAACAATTCTTAATGTAAAGCTAAATTGGTACTTATTATTTGATTTTCACCTTTAAAAACCCATTTTTCTATTTATTTTACCCATTTTTCCATAAAATTGTAAAGCCTCACTTTTAATTGCAGTAGCCTTGGGGGCGCCAATAATACAATAATAATACATTTAAAAAGTTTATTTGACTTTGTTTCTTATCAAGGTTAGTTTATATTTATAAGGTTGCTACATATTCTCAACTTTTAGGCGGTTCGAGGTCGGGGACGCAAGGAAGGGCACTTCTCGGAGAAAAGTTGGCAAGACTGGGTAAAAATCAAAGCTGAATATCAATCCAGTGGCGTCTAGAATTTGCGCATTTCATTTTGCATTGTTTTGGAAGTGATATTTGTTGAAAGATGTAATTCAAAATGTTTTTTTATTTAAAGTAAAAGAATTTACAACTTAATAACAATTAAAAACTGTTGTGTAAACGGTTGTTCTACTAATACAATAAACTGTATATCTCCGGCACTGAACAACATGACCGAAAAATAGGAGATGTGACGTCATAACACGTCAAAGCAATATGGCCGAATGTCGTGACCTTATATAGACCGACTTTGGTTTCTTATGACATTTATAACCATGAAATATAAATGTAGTGCACTAATGTACAAAGCTAAATTTTTAGCATTATCGCAAAAAAAATCAAAATAGTATATATCCCTACTAGTGCTGAAAGTGCACGCGACAAGCAGTCAAGTGCGGAAAAGGCACTTTCGGCACGTGTTTGGAACCCTATTTTTCTACGAGCGTAAGAAAAACATTAGAACCAATTTTCAATATTTTCTTTTTATTATTTTAATATAATGCAACCTAATACCCTACTTATACTTATTATTATTGTTGGTGAATGAAAATTTTTTATTGCGACTCTTTAATGTTTGGTTCAAAATGTTTGTACTTTTCCGCATTTAGTGCGGAAAAGTATTTTTCCTACGACCACTTGTGAAAATAGCAAATAGCACACTGGTTTCATGCATAGAAAATGCGTTATATCACACTAGTGTTGCAAAGTACTTTACAGCACTAGTGTTGCAAAGTACTTTTCAACACTTGTGTGATATATATTATGATGTCATTCAAAAACTGCTATTGGCTTTGCAAGTGACATATATTTATTGTAGTGACAGTAAAAAAAACTTTTTACTTGCCTTAAACAGTAGAACCCAAATTAGCGAAAATCATCTTATTAACGTTAAGTTACTACACAGTATACTAAGCTTTCTTCTAATATTAAAAAGAGTAATATTAAAATTTTCGAAAAAATAAAAACAAAAACAAAAATATACATAACCACAAAAAACAACTTTTTCTGACTGCTCGCTCAGTGGCACAGTGTTGTCAGGTAAGTAGATCAAATTAAAAATCTCCCTCCTACCTTGACCACGCACTTCATAGAGGCAGCCTTGCCGCTTAACCGTTCGACCTAAAGCGCCAGAGAAAAAACTCCTATAGATCAAATTCCTTTCATTCTGTCTTCGTGTACTCAAACAACTAGTTAAATCTTTTTTAATCCCTTAATTAAACCTGAGGCTAATACACACTTTATGAATCCACTTTCTTTTATCCAGTCATAAATAGAATCAGACCCTTCCGACGTTGTCAAATGCTTTCCATATTTAGCATGGTATAACTGACGTTTAGTAGTCGTTTTTTTACGTTTAGGGCTTTACGTTATGCATTTACAATTTTCATATTTTTTCTTAAAAATATGAGGAAAAAATATAATTTTTACTTAATTTTACATGTGATGTTCAGTTTCATTAACTTGTTTTACAAATTTTACGCCACCCAGCACCCCTTTTCACTTCCCAGTCCCGTAAGTTTGTTTTCTAATATTTTTTAAAAAACGGAATATTTTGGATATGCGCCACTTACGTTTTATTTAAAAGAGTGTCTAAAATATGGAAGTATCAATAATTTTTAAAAAACCCTTAAAATAGCAGAAACCCGTATTAAACTATTACCGTTATTACCTAACCAAACCATACAATTCTTATTAAGTGAGGGCCTTTTTAAATTCCAAAATAATAAAAGTTATATAATGCTTCTAGGTAGGAGATTTTCGATGTAAAAATATTGTCAAAACAGTATAATACAGCAGTGAGGAAAAGTATATATCACACTAGTGTTGCAAAGTAAATATCACCCTAGTGTTGCAAAGTTCTTAATTATTTTTTATTTTTTCTGTAAAGACAAACTTAAGTTTTTTTTGGTGAATAATTTGTGTTCGTAGGAAAAATAGTGTACAGTACTCGTGTAAAAATGACTTTCTTACACTCGTGGGTTTGTCGCACTAGGCTAACGCCTCGTGCTACAATATTCCCACTCGTGTGAAATTAGTCATTTTCCACACTTGTGATGTAATATACTATTCCCGCACTAGTGCGGAAAAGTTACAACACTAAAATGCGTGCGGAAAAGTAAACTATTTCGCACGCAAGTAGAAAAACATATTTTTTTTTGTAAATAAACAAAATTTCAAATGAAGTAGTAGCTAATTTTTATTTCTAAACATCTTTTCTTTATAATAATTCCTAAATTATTTATCAAAAATACAGTTAGGTACTTTACCTACTCTTAAGCAAAAATTACATTTTTGGCCAAACCTTGTAGATTACTAATACAATACATTTTAGTAGGGTAGGGCGGGGCTAGTTGAGCAATTTTTCACTTGATCAGTTATAGCTCCTCAAAAATAGGTCTTAATGGCTTATAACGCATACTGATGGATTAGCAATTTATTCCTTATTAATAGTGTCCATAGTAGTTTCTTTCTAATAAGTCGAATTTAGGAGCTACATCTATTTTAATGTAGATAGTCAAGTATGCCCAACGTACCCCATAGGTGGGGTAAGTTGAGCAAGGGTATGGGGCTAGTGGAGCACTTAGAAAGTATAGTCAAATCATGGCTTGAATGTTAGATACGTTTACAATAAAAATACATTTTGACAATTTGCTTTTTATATTTATAATCTTATAGTGACAAAACAACAAATCTTATTAATAAAACAGTATCGTACCTAGCTTAGCTAAACTACTGGATTTAATATCTATCAATTCATCTTCATTTTTTAAACTTTTTAAGCAGTTTTATTTTGCTTCTCTTGTAATGCCTTCTGTATCTGTTAAAATTGCAGCTTTTCTTGGACTTTTGGGTATGGTCAAACTATTTCCAAAAAAATTTATAAGTTAGATAGCTTGTTTTCTTTGTTGCTTGTATAAAGTTCAGGTTGCAGCCTCTTTTAAATCTTGAGAAGACTTTAGTGTTTTACTGTTATAAGTCCGTATCCTAAAAAATAAAAAAAAAACATTTTATACTTAAAACCGTGGGGTTAGTTGGGCAACTGTAGCTCAACTAACCCCAATCTGAAATTTTAAAGAAAAAGTGAATTTATTAAAAAACCGGTTAGAATTGTATTCAAAATCTTTATACATATTAAAACTGCAATAAATTTACTTAAGATTAACACTTACCTGATTGAGAACGGAATACATTTAACTATTAGAGATAAAATTTTCCGGCTTGCAATTATTTTACTTTTTATTCACAAAATACACAATGCGCATGGATACTTTTCTCAATCGCCGCGTCACCACTAGCGGTTGCACAATCAGTTCCCTTGCGCAACCCCTTCTTTGCGCTATTTAATGCTTTCGCGTGCGGTCGATAGTTTTTGAGATATTTTGATTGCCCAACTTACCTCTATGCTCAACTAGCCCCGCCCTACCCTACCTGTCAGTAGAGCTGAAATGTAATTTTTTCCCCATCACGGATTAAAAATAATTATAATAATAAAATATCATCCTAAAAAATGAATCAAGACATCAGTGTTTTACATATGTCGACAACAATTAAAACAAATCAACAATAATTAAAAAGAAAACGTTTCACGTCATCAAATTTATTACGTAATAAAAACCCGGCAATTAAATACTACCCAGCTCATTGACGTTAAACACTCAAATAGGGTAAAAAAAAACTTGCAAATTAAAAAAAAGACCGTAAAACGTAACAAAGAATCTATTTAAATGAGCTAACGGCTCTTTGAGGAGGGTGGCAAAGGAGTGAAGGGCAAATATAATTAAAAAGTTCCCTTTAATTGAACATTCTTTCGCTTGGAATTAACGAGACACAAGGGGGTGAGAGGGGAGCGGGGTTAAAAGTTATGTTGGGTGCTCCAAGTTAATTAATCAGCGAAAGATTAGGATTGTGATCACGTTTTTAACCTTTTAAAGCTAAAAATACGTTTTAAGTAATATTCTTTTATTTTTATTTCTGTATTGTGTACACAAGTTTCCAAATTATAAGTATTATAAGAACATTTTAAAAGCGCAAATTCGGTACCCTTTGAAAATAATACAAAAAAACATAAAAAGGCCGCCTTCAATCCGAATATTTTATACAAAGGCGCCGGTACCCTTTACAGCCACGCGCCAATACACTATGGGATAGAAATCCATTATTTTGGCCAAAAAGCAACTTTGAAATTTTAATGACTCATGCTGTGTAATTCAAAGTAGATACTCCAAACTACATGTACGCAAAATTATAAAAGGATATGACGACTTCTATTGGGGTAATAAGAAACTTGAAAATGTATTTTAAGTAAACGTAAATAAACAACATTTAATCTACTTAGTTTATTATTCGTCTTGTTTACTAAAAAAAGTAAAAGAGTTTAAATAAAAAGAGCTATTGTTGTGTTTCCGATGCAGTCTCGCGAAGTCTCGCTACCTTTGTCAAAGATTTTTTTACCTTTTTCTTTATCAGTTTTTGTACTTACAATTGCCTTCCTACATTTTGCTACTTCTGAGTGTAAGGACAGATACAAAGATTTTTTATAATTACAAGGTTTTCCATTTTAAAATTGAATATGTTTTGTCCTACACTGTATATCCTAAAAGATAAAAGCATTCTGATGAAAGATATGGATTCTACAGAATCTACCCAACAAAACAGTGTTTTTATTTATTTTATACGGTAAAAAAATTAAAAAAGTTGGGAAGATGTATCTCCATTACGCTTCTAAGAATAATTTAAAATTATTTTTCAGATGTGAATGGTCATATTTCCGAAACTAATTAAGATAGACACATCAAATGTAGTATTTTTTTAAAGCATTTTAAAATATTTTTTTGGTGGTGATATAATATTTAGGGTATTCCATTTAAAAAATCACACCTATTATCGTACCCTGTATATCAAATGAGATAATAATCATCGGATTACTGATTAGAAGACTTCCAAATTAACCAAACAAGGTGACATTTTAGATTATTTTGTACAATAAAAAATAATAATGTTAAGGGGGTGTAAATTTATAATAACATATAATAAGTTTTAGGTTTCCAAAAGCATTTGTAATAATTTATAATAATTTTCCAGTAAAAAGCACCTCATTTTAAGTTTTTTTTTGTCTTTTGGCTTTTGGCATTAGCCATACAGCCATCATTTTAAGTTAGATTGGTAAGTTTCAGAATTTTGACCAAAAAATTAATTTCTATCCCATAGTGCGATGACCAGCTGCATCAACCGGCATATCATAAAAGAAATATAGCAAATGCGGCCGCGAAGACAAGCATTGCTTTAAACTTTTGTGATTTTTTTCTTATCAAAGAGCACCGAATTTACATTTTTAAACTGTTCCTTCTATACACTTTAGGCCCGAATGTCCATGACTAAAAAAAAGCGTTTACAAAACGTTTTATATATAAACGTATTAAAAACGTTTCTTTAGAATCTACATAAAACGTTTATATTGATCGTATTCGGAACTTAAATTAATAATGAAATAAAATGATAAAAAAAATTTTTAGTCATTCAAATTTTCTTTGATTGTACTTTTAAGGATAAGTATAACCTTTTTATAGCATATATTTTTTGAAAAAAAATCGGGGAGCATTATTAGTTAGGAACGTACCCAGGGAATCCCTTTGGCTTATAGGAACGCACCCTCAAATCTTCTGTGATGAGTGAATGACAAATGACATTTTATTATGTGGCAGTTGCTGTATTCCTTTTATGCTCCAGAACCGCCTGGAACGACACCATAAGTGTTCCTTTTACAATTTTTGACATTTTTTCATGTTGTAGAACCGTTCTTGACACTATTGACAGTTCAGAGAACGGTTCTACAAGGTAAAAGGAATACACTAAATTTTACAACTTGCAAAAATGAATTGTGGAATTTTATACGATTAGTATTTCTTGATGTGCTGCTTTCCGTCAGTATTTTGTAATCCTCTTGTGTTAGTACTGTAACTGATAATAATTGTGCTAGTGCTTGTTATTTCTGTACTCCTAAGTGTAATTATACTTTATTTTCTTTAACCATATTTCTGCTTAATCTAAAATAAAAGTAGTTTGTTGTTTACATTTGAAAAACATTCACCTAAGACATAATTGTTTACAAGCCGGACGCATCGCTGATTTATATTTGGCATACGGGGTTTTTGGGGCGCTGATTACTAACCTGAAAGAATTTTGTTCGGACACGTTTCGTTCTCGAAATATTCATCATCAGACTTGATTACCACAACTAACCTAAATTTAGTATTTTTTTCTTTCTTTTTGCAAATAGTTCTTGATTTAAAGCCAAATTGGTGCTCAATATTTGATTTTTACCTCTTAAAACCCAATTTTTCTATTTATTTTACCCATTTTTTTTAATAAAATTGTCTCATTTTCAATTGCAGTACCCTCCATCCAGTTTTCAGGTTCCCAAACCAATCTCTAAGCTGGAAGGCAAACGCAGGGCTATGCAGATATCTGTTTCACAGGACCTTAATCTAATATTGGATTGGGGCGCCAAAATCTTGTCCATTTTAAGGCATCCAAAATACAACCATATGTTCCATGTCCGGTAAAAGCACTGATCTGAGTAAAAGTCATCAAATACTTTTTTTTTTTTTTTTTTTTTTTTTTTTGCAATTAAATAACTGTCTACGCCACTGATAAGCACCTAAAACACGGCAATCTAGTGTAATTTATTCAACGCCTATTTGATTAAAGTATCCAGCTTAAAGAAATTGTATCGTGTGCTCCGATTCCCGCTCTTCTTTTGTTTTATTTTTCTTTTAAAAAACGACCCGACACGTAAAAATTTTAATTAAATTCCTTCTTTTTTATTTCTCTCACTTTGTAGGTGTTTTATTCACTGAAAATTCGTTTGATTAAGGTTTTTCTAATACTGTGAAAAGGGGACAAAAGAAAATGTTACATTTTAAACAGAGGTTTTTTTTATCTAACCATGGCGGGAAAAAGGTTAGGTTACTTTAAAATTATGAAATTTTGTTGTTATTTTTCGTTATAACGTTATACAATACACTTCAATTAAAACGAGCCACTCCGTACACTAGCGTACTGAAGGAAGGGGGGTTGTCCGCCCAGGGCCCCAGTTAGAGAAGGCCCCCAAACGGGGGTCCTCATAGAAAATAAGGTAGATACATATTCGGGATAGGAGCGTTGTTTAGGGTATCTTGTTTTTTGTATCAAAATACAAAGGAAGGGGCTCCAATCTTAGCAAAGTATATCATAATAATTTGAAGGGGGCCCCATTTGGAGGGTGAGGGTCGGATTTAGAAGTGTGGAGGCCCTGGGGCAATGAGCTTGTGGGGGCCCCTCAAAGTAAAAGGGATTGGCGTTTTGTACCAAAAAAAAAGTTAAAAAAGGAATAATCTGTACAATAGGTATGTAGATACCTTTTTTTCGTTGTGGGGGCCCCTAATTTGTGGGAGGTCCCGGGCACTTGCCCCGCCTGCCTTGAGTAAAGAGGGCCTATTGGCCTAAATAATTTTTGAGATGAGAACCATTTTTTTTGCTTGCCGAAAATTTGTTCCGAAAAAAAATAATTTAACGAAAAGGGGCCCCTAGTTTGCTTTTCGCCCCGGGCCCCGATACCTCTAAGTACGTCACTGACTCCGTATAGTTCCGTTAATTGTACACACCTGAAAATGCTTTTTTATTTTTAGGGGGCACATTTTTGGGTTAGAATTTACTTTGTTTAGGGTATTCCGGGTATCTACTTCTCCCTTCCACCAACACAAACGTCAAAAAGTTCAAGTGGGAGAGGTGGTTTTAAAATGTAATCCAAAATTCCTTCCAATTTATACACTTTGTATGTGTCCCAAATTCGACCCTCTTTGGAAAATTGTTCTCATTTCTGGGGAATGGCGTCTCCCACAACCCTCAGCCTTCTTGATGCCATTTAAAGAAGCGCAGTTCGTCGTATTAATGATCCTCTACTTACTGAAAGACTTTCTTCTCTTGTTGCCCATCGTCGAGCTGTAGGAGATCTATCGCTCATGTATAGATACTTTCACGGCTTCTGCTCCGACGAGTTATCCAGTATAGTCCCTTCACTTGCAGCTCCCAGCAGAGAGACTCGTGATGCCGCGCGTATGCATCCTATACGGTCCGATTGGGCAGGCCCCTAACTTTCCACTTCGTTCGTTCTTTTATCCCTAGAGTTTCTAGAATGTGGAACCTGCTGCCAGCGGAGGTCTTTCCTTCTCCCCCAAATCTTCAAGTTTTTAAGTCCCGTGTTAAGAAACATCCTTGCTTAAGACATCCACGGTATGTTAGTATTCAGGCCTTCGGCCTTCGTGGATTGTAAATTATAATGCGGTGTAATCCAGGGTATCCTGTGTCCCCCGAGGAACTACTGCGATCGATTTCTCGAAAAGCAGGCTTTGGAAAATTTTGAAAATAACATTTCTAGCACTGCCGGTTATACCGGAAGTTCAGTCAACAAGAGGGGAGGCTCCCTGGAGTTGAGAGGGGCTCCCCGTATCAATACTTACTAAAAAGAAAGGTAAAGACTTTTTTATCGCGTGGTCGGTATATAAAAATGTTTAAATAAAGTTGTGTTTATTACATGAGGACCTTTTTCTTTGCTCTTCAATTTTTTTTCTTGCTCCTCGACATTTGCAATTTTTTGAGGGCCCTACTTCAGTTTTTGCCCAAGGGCCCAGTGGCGACGCCAGCTATTTGATTTAGAGGTGGCCAAGGGCGGGCCGAACATTTTTTGGGGAGGCCAATGGAAGGAGCCATGAAATTTTGAAGACCAAAAAAGCCCTCCTGTCTAAATAATTACTAGATACCTACTACCCCTTTTCATATCTTTTATATTAACTTATTCGTTCTTACGTTTCACCTTACAGGGAAAGAAATTTCTTAGGGGGGCAGGGCCACCCCAGGCTCCACCTCTGGCGTCGCTACTTCCAGGGCCCTTGCTGACCAAGCTATGCCACTGCAGTTAGGTACCTAGATAAATTTTTACATTTTTTTGTGTTTCTGTAACTTTGCATAAATTTTGTTTAAATATTATTTTGATGTTGCTTTGTAATGCTGTTAGAAATTACATGTTTTAGCAAAGAAATCGATGATAAGTATTAAAATTAGAAAAAATGGGGAAAAACTTTTTGGCTATAAAAAGGTTTTATTTCCATTTTAGAAATATTTATTTGTTTAGTTGATATAAGTATGTTTTATACTCGTTTAAGGTGCAGTTACTTCAAATAATTCATTTAGTACCTAGAAAATCCACTATAATTAATTTTAAAAGAAATACGTAATGAATCTATTTCTCCTTAACCATGTCCTCTTTGATCCGTCTCTGTCTCAATCCCATCAACACACAATCTACCCGATCAAACTAGCTCGGTCTTATCTCTATCTTTCTCCAACCCACGCATACTCGACGAAACTGTTCGATTAGCTCCTGCTGAGCGCTCGGCGGCGTTTCGAATCGCTAAATTGGCAACATTGATATAATAAAGATCCTTCACGCGGACCACACACGTCGTTGCACTGATTGGTTACAAGACACGCCTCTTTGTAGGCGGAGTCACCCCTCTGCGATCATTTCTAGGCGTTAATTGGGAGGGGACGCTATGGTTGCATGTAGGGAAAAGGGAGACAAGAGGACCGAGATATGAGTGGGGATAACGACCGTTTTTGATTGTTTTGAGGGAAATTATGTTCTAGGGAGATAAAGAAAACCGATGCGCGTTGTGGTTAAGTAAGGATCATACAGCGGTGTTTTATGGGTGATTATGAGGTGGTATTGGATTTTCGGATAATATGATTTATTTTGTTTGATATGAGGGCGGGTTAAAAGGGTCCATTACGGCGTTTAATTTTGTTTTCTTTTTGGGGTTTATGATATTGCTTTGTTTTTTACTAATATGTAGGTTTTATACATTTTTTTTGTTTGGTTTATTGTCAGGTAATATTTTTGTTACTGGGCTAATTATTGCACTTGTTTGTTTAAAAACAAATTTATTGTATAATGTATGTAGGTATGTAGATATAAGGTATATCAATTTTACGTTAAAGAAATGCTAAAGTTCTGGTTAGTTAGTTTGGTTAAAGTTGATGGAACATCTTTTAAATAAATAAACGTAAAAAAAATGAAGAAAAGTTAAGAAATTTAGCACAGATATCCACTGGTTTTGCATGAAAGAAAATATAATTGATAAAAGATGACGGTCCCACAGGAGCGCAATTGGGTTTTTGAACTTATTTTATCTGAAAACTACTTGGCTTCAAGGGAAACACTTTTATAAAGGAAATTTTTATTTTGGAATTATAAAAAGGTGATTTTTGGATTAGCCTTCCAAGAAAAATTCCAAATTCAAAAGTCTTAAAAGCGAATCCACTCTCTCTATTTTTTTGTGAATGTAGGTAATCAAATTTTATTTTCACTTTAGAAATTCCGCAAAAATATGTGCTTTTTCCTATATTTATTTGATTTTAAAATCTATTTTTTTACTTGGGAGGGGTTAAGCAAAAAAATCTACCTTTTTCGCAAATTTTAAAACAATAATTTTCTTGGCTAAGGTGTTCCCCTTTTATCTAATAGCATACCGGACAGTGCGTCGCCGAGCGGATAGGGATGTCAAATTTTAAAAGAACATCGATATATCGATATGGATAAATATCGTTTTGGCTAATATTGATTATTCGATATATTGAAGAGCAGTATATCGATATTCGAGAGAGAAAAAATATCAATAAATTATTTAATATTAGATAGATACATTTTTGACAGTTTTAAAAAATTAAGTGAAAAAATCTCTTTTAATTTTGACTTATTTAACACAAATATCGATATGTCGAGAAGTTAAATATCGATGAAGATATTCGATATTTGATTTTCTCTATATCAATATTTGAAAATAATCGATATATCGTTGCCATCCCTACGAGCGGAACATGGGAAACCCCATGTAAATTTTATGGGGGTTAATTGTTGGCTCCCCTATACATGATACAGAAAAAATGTAAGGTAACTTCTCTAAGAGACCAATATGATAAACACATGTGCCAAGTTTCAAAAAATTTTAAGAAGCGGATCTTGAATTATTCAATTAAATGTAAGTAATTGCAAAATTATCAAATTTTCGGTTCAGGTAAAAACCAAACAGGGTGTAAAGTAAATGTTGTCACTGCACTGACATGAAGAAAAGCGTCAATAAATCAGTGACAATCAGTATTTGAAAAAAATTATGTATTATTCAATCGACAAAAAGTATCCATAATTAGGTAAGTGTGCCTGCTGTGTAGATATTTATTATTTTGTTAGAAATAACAACAATTTTTTTTTTATCTTAATTGGTGAGCGGCCTTGATCATCCTAGATGGGCGGCTTTATCCAATCCATCGGGCATCTCCGCCCATTGCTAGGATCTGAAATACGTAAACTTTTTTTTACTGAAACAAAAATTAAGCATATCTTAATAAACAATAGATTTGAGCAATCAACGTCTTTTTTCATAGCAGCGGCGGTCATATCAACTTTTCTAGTGGGATCACCATTAAATGCCAAAATGTGCAATTAGGTGGGTTTAGGTAAAAAAAATTACCTCTTCAGTTACAAAAGATGTGGCATGAAAGGGACCCCTTATGGCCGCCCTATAGATAACCTACATTTAGATCGGCAGTGGCAAGAAGCATTTTTCGGATTCTTACGACCTCGCGCAGTAAACAAATGAACGGATGGACGAACATGCGCACTTAAAAGCCGTGGCAAAATACAAACACGGGCACCCTGTACCTTACGTCCGCGGTCTGAACGTGACACTTATTAGCTACCGTACTCCGAACAGAAGAAAACCAGGACGCCGTCGACAAATTCTTTCCGATAATGCGGATAGTCTGTTTGGCGCCAGGTGCATTCTCCCTCGATTTGCTTGCGCACAAACCCGATTTTTCACCTATGAAATGTAATTTTTGTTTCGCGCAGGTAATAACATTGGCAAACCATCGAGATCAGTGAGCCGCCCCCATTTAATAGGGACCTTTAGGCCACGTACAGATTTGGATACAATCGGCAAAAACATTTGTTGGCCGACTGTATCTTGAATGTTGCATATCGATCGGCCGACTTGTTGCAAACGCCATGGCAACATCGGTGGGCGTTTTCATCCAAGGAATCGGAAAGTCGCCTGTTTTTCATTTAATATGGAAAACATCGGCAGGTTTGTACAAGCTTTAAAATTAGTGCACATGTGGACGCGAAAAACTTGTGTCTGCAAATGTTGGCCAACTTTGTTGCTGAAAAAGTTTTTGAACAAGATACAGTCGGCCGACAATGTTGTCCCGATTGTAGGTCCAAGTCTGTACATGGCTGTATGTTACTGACACATTACAATATTCAAATTGGCTCAGGTTTTTGTTTTTAAGACACCTTGTATATTTACTAATATTAAGACTTGACACTGAAAAATATCGTTTTTCTTTGTAGTTCGTAGCAGCAGCAATAAAAGTAAAATATTTAATTAGACTGAGCATTATAAAATAAAATAATTAAATAAGAAATATGGGCGTGATACAAGCTTCGATGATCATAAAAAATGTGAGCAATTACCATCTTGTTTACGGGCGCTTAACGGACGTGTGCTTTTCTCACGAGATCGCCGAACAAGTTCACAATAAAATTATTAAAATCGTTAATTTAATTAACGGCCAACTCGATCGCGGCAGCTCTGTTTGTGTATTTTACTCAGCTAATTAAATCCTTTTACTTTTAACCGTACTGACTAATTAGCTCACTTGATTTATTCAACACGGTTGTTAAACTGGAAGTTTTCCATAAATGTTATTTATAGTTTCCTAGATATATCTAGCTTATTAAATATACATAGATCTGTCAATTTATTAGGTTAATTGATGTTTATTATGTAAAATTAATTAATGATGGGCGTATAGTTATTTTGGACGAATAAAGCAGGGCCGGATGAGCTATGTCGGGGCAGTGGCGTAACTAGAGGTGTTGGGGCCCGTGGCGGAAAGTGAAGTCAAGGCCCATACCATTCCAATATTTTTTTTGTGGAAAAAATTTTGAAGAGCAAATAAAAAAAGGTCCTTACCTCCAAAACGGGGCCATCCTATTGTTACATGATACGCTTTCTTAAAGTCGGAGCCTCCTTTCTATACTTTTTCTTTGTAACAAAAACATCCTTTATGTGGCCGGGGCCCCTCTTGTATCCCTTTTTTCTTCTAAAATTCCAGTTACTATATAACCACAAAAATGAAAAAACTACATTTTTTCCTATAAAAAAACCCTTCCAACTGGGGACCCGGGGTGTAACGCCCCCTCCTGGCTCCGCTGGTGTGTCGGGGCCTCTTTTTGATACAACTGAAGAGCAAAAAAGTGGTCTTCGGTCTTTTTATTATTGAGAATATGTTTTAAAAAAGATCTTTTCCTTTTTGGTAACATTGAAAACAAAATAAAAGTTTTAGGTATTAACTATTTTTATTAACGCAAATGCCTACTTATTCAAATTTAATATGGACTTCAGGAAATATTTTAAATTTTTATTTTTTGTCTGATTGCGGCGCGGGGCCCCTAGGCAGTTGTCTGGATAATCCGGACTTGTAAAACAGGGTGTAATTAAGAAAAATTATTTTAGGAACTTTATTATTAAAATAGATTTGTCTCTCAGTGGCGGCTCGTGACATTTTTCAGTGGAACGCCACAAGCAAAAAAAAAAAAATATATCTTACAATCTATTTTAAAAGAAAGTCCATTCTCCTATTTTTCTTACCGCAAAATACTTCGATCACTTTATTTGGGACCTAACACCTACAAATTCAATCACAAGGGCGGATTTACGGGGGGGAGTAAAGGGGGTAATTACCTTCTCCCCAAGAAGTGCCGACGACATAAAAAATATAGTACATGTTTGAAAGATTTTTTACATTTTCATGCAATACCTAACTTAAATGCAATTTAAAGTTACCAATATTTTTCCCATGAGCGAATTCCCTAATTATGCTTACTTAAACAAAAATTTATAAATAACACAGAACAGTTTAAATTTCTTTATAACTAATAGCAATAAATATTTTTGCGGCTCTTACAAAGATCGATGGTTTAATTTCTAGAGATGCTGAACTGAAAAATAAACAACGGTCGCCTGGCCGTCGTCTGCATTTTTTGCTAAGTAATACATTTTTAGAGCATTATTTTTAAGCGTCTATAATTTAATTTTAGTAAACCTATGTGTGGTGTGTAATATGCACTTATTATAGTGATTATAGTGGAGTGGTGAGAAGTCAGACATTTTTTTTAAATATAGTATTCTAGTCGTGTGCATCCTGTTTAATTTTAAAGGTAAAAATTTTATAACCATCAATGTTAACCGTTTTTAAAATAAACAAAATTAAATTAATTAAGTCCAGACGCCAAAAGTTACTAATTCTATTCTATGTTGAAAGAAGAAATTTAACACAGTTTTTAATTTTATAGATTTCTTATTTTTTTATTTTTCTATTTAAGTTTTTAAGCCATTTCTGTGAAGATAAAGCATGATTTTTACTTATTTAGAATTAAAATAGATAAAGTGTGTTTAAATAGACTGATGTAGTCTTATAAACATTTTGGAAAAAAGTTACTTTCAATAAAACTTTTGCTTTGTCTGAAATAATAAAAACGAATGTAAAAATGTGACACGTGATTTAATTTTACAATTTGTAAAAAAATTGTAAAATTAATAAATAAATAAAATATGTATTCCAAACCATTAAACCAAACCTCTAATAATATTACTTTTAGGTGAAATTATTTAACTAAAGTATTTTTGAAAATGATATAGGTATCTATTATCTATTGAAAAAAAACACCTATAAAGATATGACTGCATTTCTAAATTTTTTATTTTAATAAGTTGTTAAAATTTTCGCGTTCTAGTACACGTATCTAACTTCATTCGTTTCGTTTATGCCCCGGCTTGGGAAGAAAGTTTTGATATTTAGGCGTGGCGTTGGAGTAATTTAGAAGTAAGTTTTGAGTAGGGTATTTAGAAGTAAGTTTTGCTCAGAAGTATTTAAAAGTGTTTTAATGGGATAATAGATAGTAAATATCTGACATTAAATTATTTTTAACAAAATCATTCTTTTTTGTTAATTTGAAGGGTGGGCACGTTCCCTTGTGCCCTTTAGTAAGTACCAGCGCCACTGTTGTTTCTGTAAAAGAAAGTCCATTTGCGGATTAACCTATAAGCAAATTAAGCAATTGCTTAGAGATAAAGAGTACAGAAAAAAAAGAAGATCGTTTTTTTCTCCAAAAATTTTAAGCGCAAAAGAAAATTTATGATGTGTGTTTTATAAATTTGAAATTTAAAAATAAAGTTCTTTTTTAAATATTTAACACACCGTAGTTCAAAAACCAAGACGTTTAGGACATATGTTTATATAAAGTTTTTTTCTTATTTTCTGTTGTAGAATCGCCCTGTAAAATTTGTCGGTTGAGTTACTGGATACCCTGTATGTATGTAGGTAATTTGATTTAAATTGATGTCTATTGGTTCCTAAACGGTGAGGTTTATCGACTTTAATAAAGAGTACCTTATTTTTAAAATTTTTGATTGTCTATAAAATAGGGCCCCCAGCTTTGCGATATCTGTCAAAATAATAAAGTTATGACGTAATTAAATTTTAAGTTTTAGGTAAAGTGCCCTCTGGCGGTATTTAAAAAAGTACTTTTGTCTTAAAATTTTAGAATCTGCAAAGCTCGATTTGTGTGCCAAATATCAACTGGATTGGTTAAAAAATAAATGCAATATGGCGAAAAAACCAAAATAAAAATTAAACTTTGACGGCTTGTAACTCGAAAACGAATGACATTTAAAAAAATATATATATATAAAGCTCTACCCTTATTTTGTCAAGTAGAATCACCCCCTTAAGTTTCGTGATCGATTTTTGAATCACCCTGTGTACATATAAGGTAATAAAAAGTTATTTTTAATATTATATGCATATTCTTTTGCATATAATAATTACTCATGTTTAACTAATTATTATTCCGCATTTCAGTAGGTAAGATGCCTATATTTTCTTACATTTATACACATCAAAAGTTAATAGATATACGTCGTTATATTACCTTTCTGCTTATAGAAATACCTTTAAAGTACCTACCAATATTTAATAGAAAATAATGCAATAAACCCATGAACGAAGAAAATTACGCCATCAGCGATGGTTTAACTTTCAAGAACTATAAAATTATAAAAATGCCTGCGTAAATGGTTTTGCGGAATTGCGAGAGCAAAAACGGGCAGTCGTTCACAGTATTTTAATTAATGGAAACGATGATTGCGTTCTGAAATTGCCGCGGAATATGCGGATGATGGCCTTCCATGAAGTGATTTTCATTAAGGATTGATGTTGAAAAGAAAATGTTGCAATTATTATTGTGGATTTAGATGAAATGAATAAAGTTTATTTGTTAGATGTTTTAGGTATAAATCAGTAAAAGAACTTCCGTCATGGTGTGATTAATTTACTTAATTGCGGCCATGTTTTTAAAAATATACCAGTTGGTGCGTCGCCAAGCGGAACATAGAAAATTCAATGTAAATTTTAAGGGGTTATTTATTGGCTCCCCTGAATACCTATTAAAAAAAAATATGATAACTTTTTATAGTGACCATTTAAATGTATCTAATTGAATCGTTTATTTTAGAAAGGTACTAACAATGAAGATTTAGGTAAAGTGCCCTCTGGCGCTATTTAAAAAAGTACTTTTGTCTTAAAATTTTAGAATCTGCAAAGCTCGATTTGTGTGCCAAATATCAATTGAATAAATGCAATATGGCGAAAAAACCAAATTAAAATTGAACTTTGACGGCATGTAACTCGAAAACAAATGACATTTTGAAAAAAAATAGATGAAGCTCTACCCTTATTTTGTCAAGTAGAATCACCCCCTTAACTTTCGTGATCGATTTTTGAATCACCCTGTATAGTGTAACAAACTTAAGTTATTGGGTTTTTTGAGGATACATTATGTTGCTATATACTTTTACTTTAGCAATACTTCGTTTAAGAAATTTTTCAACTAGTTACTTACCTCCAAAAATTTTCTTAAGATATCAGAATTTTAGGTAAATAAAACAATGTTGAATTTTTAAACATAAGAATACATGGAAAGAATGATTGATTCAACACTTTTAAATTTAATGGTTTGTACCACAAATTTTTTGGACATTTTTGTTTGTCAATCTGAGATGGTGGCATAGAATGGTTGGTAGGTAGGTATTCGTGAAAAACAAAGGACATTACTTTACCAATGTCTCTTATTTTGCTTTCTAAAATAGTGACTTTTTAATGATCTTTTTTTTTGGAATTTTAAGAGGAATTCTGTCAGAACAGCTATGACGAAACACATGCCACTGCTAGAAGTTTGTTTAAGAAAGCTATCAACTGATGTCACTTGGTACCTTTCTGCAATATATGTTAAAAATTACTTTAAATTTTAGACCATTGCGTTTATAGATGTTCCCTTGCAGCAACAGATGATGTCTTAACATATAAAGGTATTAGAAAAATGCATAATATGAAAACGGCCAAAAATGTTCGTTAATACCTTTCTCAAATAAACGATTTAATTACAAAATTGCCAAATTTTCGGTTAAGGTAAAATCAAACAGAAAGCCGCCATCATAAAACAAGCATAATTTTCTTTCAAATACTGACTGTCACTTATTTATAGACACTTTTTTTTCATGTCAGTGCCAGTGATAACATTCATTTTACAACATAATTCAAGATTCTGTTATTCAAATTCTTTGAAACCTGGCACGAAGGTTTGTCATTTTGGTCTCTTCCAAAGGTTATCTTTTACATTTTTTCGGTAAAATGTACAGGGGAGCCAATAATTACCCCCTTAAAATTCTTAAAATTTACATGGGATTTCCGATGTTCCGCTCGGCGACGCACCACCCGGTATACCTACTTCACTGCGCTTAAATGATTATATTGGCTGTCCAATAAATACATGCTTGGGATATCCTGAGCAGGTATACTTGTGCATATATATATATATATATATATATATATATATATATATATATATATATATATATATATATATATATATATATATATATATATATATATATATATATATATATATATATATATAAATATATATATATATATATATATATATATATATATATATATATATATATATATATATATATATATATATATATATATATATATATATATATAGATATATATATATATAGGTATAAAATAAGTTGCATATTACACTTCCCAAAATTTTGAAATTTTTCATTAAAATTATATTATATTCATTCGACATAAAATGTATCGTTTTCCGACGGAAAACCAAAATTTAACTCGCCATACAATCAACAAACACTCCAACTAAACAATCTCCGTGCTCATACACCCATCACAGACAGTCAATTTCAACAACATCGCATTTTACAAACAAGACATCACGTCAAAAAATCCACACACGCATAAAACAATTCAACATCGTAATACCTTTACTCCATGTAGAATCCTTTACACTCTTTGAAAATCCTGTGCGGCAACTTTTTTCGCTCCCCTAACTATAAATAACAAAAAACAGTCCGAAAGACAAGAGAACGTCGTGTCCTCCCACTTGATTCGTTTGTTTTTCAGATTCCTCCCATTTCGCCACGCCCGGCTCGTTTAGCCCCGCCTTAATATGTCGAAGACACAGTCAGATGTTTGCTGTAGTTTGTCGGGTGAAGATCGATCGATGGTTTTGATCTAGCGTGTCTAGATCGCGGACATTGTGATTTTTGTCTATAGTGAGAGTTTGGTGATAGTGATTAGGTATTAAAAAATGACATTATGGCGGCGTTAGCAACAAATGCGACCATGATACCTCTTCACCATGCTTTTGCTTCACGTCTAGTGACTCCGACGGACTCAATGGACTCGAATAGTGATCATTTTGAGCGCGAATCACCAAATATCGATCAGAATACTTGCTCCAGTGACGATACTGTTTTGTCGGTGGGTAACGAAACTGAAAATCAGCCTCCAAACTTGCCAGAAATAGAGCCTGTTGGTACTGGCTCAACGTTAAGTTTTAAAAACATTGAGAATCACCTAAATGCTTTATCACAAATCACAAATAGCACTCTTAGAGGTGAAAAAAGTGAGTCTGTTCGAGTGTCTTCTAGTCCAATATCGTTGTCCTCGACCAACCATAGACTTAGTCCTTCGAACAGCAGTTCCAGATCCTTTGGAGGTGAATGTCCTTCACCTCCGAATAGCTTTTTGTTTAGAAGTGAACACTCGGGGTTTAAGAGTGAACATTTAGGAAGTTTCGGGTTCCGGAGTGAACAGTTGAGTTTTAGAACTGCTGATACTAGTTCAAGTTTGTGTTCTCCTAGGTCGGCGAGGAGCGATGGAGCGGAGAGTCCTGGGAGTCCTGGATCAAGGTAAAGTTTTTTTAAATAATAACATTTTTACGTTGAAAGGTATTTTTTAAATTGTTCTGTTTTTTTTTTCTATTTGGTACCTAATTTTAAAATTTGTATGGCTTTCCTTATAAAAAAAAATCTGAAAGACCTAACAATTTTTTATACCTGTAAAATTACACATTTTCCCGTAAAACTTTAGAGAATACTTAAGAAAATAATATAAACTTAAATACAATTGGCAAAACATATAGGTATTTAACATTATCCCACTTGGACTTGTTAGTTTACATAACGTTACTTAGGTACATTTTTTTAATAGTAGATACCTACGCAATAAGGTTAATATTAATTTTGGATCTAATGAATTAAATCTAGAAAAAGTACCTATCTACCTGTTTGTATATAAAAATCATAATTTGGATCAGCCACTCATACTTTTTCTTTATCTTTTGATCTGCATTAGGTACCTGCGTATTACCTAAAACCAAAAATATTTTGTAGGTGCTGAGATACCTATAACGGTTGTTTTTTTAATTAGATGTTTGTATACCTTAATATTAATTATTTATATTTGCAATCTTATTAGTTGTAAAATTTAGATAAAAATATGTATAGGGCCCCTTGTTTGGGTGCCAGTATTGGGAACTTATTTTTAAATTTAATTTACTCAATTTAGACGACTTTTAAAATTATCCATTTAGCTCCATTAAGGAAGGTGGCGATTATAAAATATTTTTACCCGGACATCAGTAAAATAAAAAATATATATACACCTGATAAGTAGGTATATATAAAGAGCCTTTTTGTTCCAAAACCAATAATAGAAACTTACTTTTTAATTTAAATAAATCAATTTAGAAGTCCTTTAAAATTGGCCATTTACCTACCTCCATGAAGGCAGATGGAGATTATAAAATATTTTGACACGTAAAGTACCTATCTATAAACTCAAAAATATATATAAAAACAACCTCCTTGTTTAAGCGCAAATACCTAATTGCTTTTTAATTTACCTTAATCAATTTAGAAGTAGTTTTAAAATTTTTTTTTAGGTTCATGAAAACAGATGCGATTATAAAATATTTTGATACGTAGGTATACCTACATGTAAAATAAAAAGAAATTGGTAAAGAAGCTCCTTGTTCGAGCGCCAATATTAGGAACAAAATTATTAATTTAACTACATTAATTTATAAGTCCTTTCAAAATTGTCTGTTTAACTTCATTAGAAATGATGGCGATTATAAAATACTTTCGACACGTAGGGACAGTAAAATAAAAACAAATGTGTAGAGACCCCTTGTTGAAGCGCCAATATACTAGGAACTAAATTTTTAAAATAACTAAATTAATTTATAAGTTCCTCAAAATTGTCTGTTTAACTTCATTAGAAATGATGGCTGATTATAAAATACTTTGACACGTAGGAACAGTAACATAAAAAACAAATGTGGATAGAGACCCCTTGTTGAAGCGCCAATATAGGAACTAAGTTTTTAATTTACCTAAATTAATTTATAAGTCCCTCAAAATTGTCTGTTTAACTTCATTAGAAATGATGGCTGATTATAAAATACTTTGACACGTAGGTACAGTAAAATAAAAAAACAAATGTGTATAGAGACCCCTTGTTGAAGCGCCAATATAGGAACTAAGTTTTTAATTTACCTAAATTAATTTATAAGTCCCTCAAAATTGTCTGTTTAACTTCATTAGAAATGATGGTGATTATAAAATACTTTGACACGTAGGTACAGTAAAATAAAAAACAAATGTGTATAGAGACCCCTTGTTGAAGCGCCAATATAGGAAACTAAATTTTTAATTTAACTAAATTAATTTATAAGTCCCTCAAAATTGTCTGTTTAACTTCATTAGAAATGATGGCGATTATAAAATACTTTGACACGTAGGTACAGTAAAATAAAAAAACAAATGTGTAAAGAGACCCCTTGTTGAAGCGCCAATGGGTATATAGGAACTAAATTTTTAATTTAACTAAATTAATTTATAAGTCCCTCAAAATTGTCTGTTTAACTTCATTAGAAATGATGGTGATTATAAAATACTTTGACACGTAGGTACAGTAAAATTAAAAACAAATGTGTATAGAGACCCCTTGTTGAAGCGCCAATATAGGAACTAAATTTTTAATTTAACCTAAATTAATTTATAAGTTCCTCAAAATTGTCTGTTTAACTTCATTAGAAATGATGGCGATTATAAAATACTTTGACACGTAGGTACAGTAAAATAAAAAACAAATGTGTAAAGAGACCCCTTGTTGAAGCGCCAATATAGGAACTAAATTTTTAATTTAACTAAATTAATTTATAAGTCCCTCAAAATTGTCTGTTTAACTTCATTAGAAATGATGGCGATTATAAAATACTTTGACACGTAGGTACAGTAACATAAAAAACAAATGTGTATAGAGACCCCTTGTTGAAGCGCCAATATAGGAACTAAATTTTTAATTTAACCTAAATTAATTTATAAGTCCCTCAAAATTGTCTGTTTAACTTCATTAGAAATGATGGCGATTATAAAATACTTTGACACGTAGGTACAGTAAAATAAAAAACAAATGTGTATAGAGACCCCTTGTTGAAGCGCCAATAGGTATAAGGAACTAAATTTTTAGTTTAACTAAATTAATTTATAAGTCCCTCAAAATTGTCTGTTTAACTTCATTAGAAATGATGGCGATTATAAAATACTTTGACACGTAGGTACAGTAAAATAAAAACAAATGTGTATAGAGACCCCTTGTTGAAGCGCCAATATAGGAACTAAATTTTTAATTTACCTAAATTAATTTATAAGTCCCTCAAAATTGTCTGTTTAACTTTATTAGAAATGATGGCGATTATAAAATACTTTGACACGTAGGTACAGTAAAATAAAAAACAAATGTGTATAGAGACCCCTTGTTGAAGCGCCAATATTAGGAACTAAGTTTTTAATTTACCTAAATTAATTTATAAGTCCCTCAAAATTGTCTGTTTAACTTTATTAGAAATGATGGCTGATTATAAAATACTTTGACACGTAGGTACAGTAAAATAAAAAACAAATGTGTATAGAGACCCCTTGTTGAAGCGCCAATATAGGAACTAAGTTTTTAATTTACCTAAATTAATTTATAAGTCCCTCAAAATTGTCTGTTTAACTTCATTAGAAATGATGGCTGATTATAAAATACTTTGACACGTAGGTACAGTAAAATAAAAAACAAATGTGTATAGAGACCCCTTGTTGAAGCGCCAATATAGGAACTAAGTTTTTAATTTACCTAAATTAATTTATAAGTCCCTCAAAATTGTCTGTTTAACTTCATTAGAAATGATGGCTGATTATAAAATACTTTGACACGTAGGTACAGTAAAATAAAAAACAAATGTGTATAGAGACCCCTTGTTGAAGCGCCAATATTAGGAACTAAGTTTTTAATTTACCTAAATTAATTTATAAGTCCCTCAAAATTGTCTGTTTAACTTCATTAGAAATGATGGCTGATTATAAAATACTTTGACACGTAGGTACAGTAACATAAAAAACAAATGTGTATAGAGACCCCTTGTTGAAGCGCCAATATAGGAACTAAGTTTTTAATTTACCTAAATTAATTTATAAGTCCCTCAAAATTGTCTGTTTAACTTCATTAGAAATGATGGCGATTATAAAATACTTTGACACGTAGGTACAGTAAAATAAAAAACAAATGTGTATAGAGACCCCTTGTTGAAGCGCCAATGTATTAGGAACTAAATTTTTAATTTAACTAAATTAATTTATAAGTCCCTCAAAATTGTCTGTTTAACTTCATTAGAAATGATGGCTGATTATAAAATACTTTGACACGTAGGTACAGTAAAATAAAAAACAAATGTGTATAGAGACCCCTTGTTGAAGCGCCAATATAGGAACTAAATTTTTAATTTAACTAAATTAATTTATAAGTCCCTCAAAATTGTCTGTTTAACTTCATTAGAAATGATGGCGATTATAAAATACTTTGACACGTAGGTACAGTAAAATAAAAAACAAATGTGTATAGAGACCCTTGTTGAAGCGCCAATATAGGAACTAAATTTTTAATTTAACTAAATTAATTTATAAGTCCTCAAAATTGTCGATTTATCTCCATTAGAACTAATGGCGATTATAAAATACTTTGACTCTTGTGGTAAAATTAAAAAAAAATGGGTAGGTAGAGAAGCCCCTTGTTCGAGCGCCAGTGTTAGGAACTAAATTTTTAATATAACTAAATGATTTTACAAGTCCTTCAAAATTGTCTGTTTAACTACATAAGGGCCTAATCCACAATTATTTTTGCAAAAAAATTAATCTTACGTTTACTTTGTTTTCTTTGTTTTCATCCAGTCCCACCAAAAATCGGGACATTTTTAAAAATCGACAAAAAGCGGGATTGTCCCGCCAATATCGGGACGGGTGGTCACTTTAATATAATAACACCGGCACACAAAAAAAAGTTTGATGAGCATCGGATGCGACCTATCTACGGATATGTTTTTCGAACCTCTGAATCCGAATTTCAAATCAGTTTAGGACCAGGTACGGGTCCCAATTTCGAGTAAACTGAAAAAACCCTTAAGAAATGGGTAAAAATTTTCGCTATTTCTTACGGTTTTTTGCAATACTTAAAATTGGAAGGTGTAAATTAGCTTTCGAAGCTTTTTTTCACACTTTGAATTAGTGTTTTGTTTCAATGCCAACTACAATAAACTTTAATTCCAATTTATGCAATGTAACAGTAAACGCGACATCAACTAAACCAAACTGTCAAGTTACCTTTGATTTCGTCATTATTTCTTTTAGTTTGTGTGTCACTAGTTTTAAAATTTGACAGTTTGCAAATAAATTTATTAGAAACTATTGAAAATCAATAGTAAAAATGAATTTGGTTGACTAAGAAATTAAAAAGGAATTTATACTGTTTTAGTATTATTTCAACAAAAGTAAGTACATTTAATTTTATCAAATTAAATAATAAATGCATAGTTATAATGAGAATAATTGTATCTTTAAAAAATAAGGAATTGTTGTAGTATAATAGCTGTGCTGCAAAAATTAAAATTAATAAGTTTAGATAAATAAAACATGTATAAAATAGAATTTTGGGAAATTTTTATACGATCGTGGAAAAAATATAGTATGTTACACATGCATAAAGTGTCTTTTTTTACTTATTACTTACCATTCGTAAAAAAAGTACCACTTTATGCACTTATTACATAAGTTACTATTTTTGTATAGGGGACGCGACCTAGGTATCTACAGGCATGTTTTTCGACCCGCTGAATCCGAATTTTGAATTAGTTTAGGCCGTGCACTCTCCAATTCTGAATAAATTGCAAAAAACGGTAGGAAGGAGAGGAAATTTGCACCATTTTTTACGTTTTTGCAATTTACTCGAAATTGGGGCCCGTACGGCCTAAACTGACTTCAAATTCAGATTCAGGGGTCAAAAATCATACCCGTAGATAGGTCGCGTCCGGTGCACATCAAACTTGTTTTTTTGTGTGCCGGTGTAATTGATTATTAAAAATTAATTTTTCAAACAGTTAGTTAAATTAAACTATATACTTTATATATTCTTAAATTAACCTTACCGATTCTGTTTTAAAAATTCTTAATCACGAATCTACGTTTCTTTTTTTTCACACATTTAATTCTTCTATAATTTAATACACAATAAAGTAAGTTTTACAAGTAACCAATCATCGATCTGGTATTGTTGGATGTATAAGTAAGAACATTTTAAAAGTGCAAATTCGGTACCCTTTGAAAATAATACAAAAAACAAAAAAGGCCGCCTGCAATCGGACTATTTTATACAAAGGCGCAGCTATCCTTTACAGCGACGCGACGATACACTATGGGATAGAAATCCATTATTTTGGCCAAAAAGCAACTTTGAAATTTTAATGGCTCATGCTGTGTATTTCAAAGTAGATACTTCAAACTACATGTACGCAAAATTATAAAAGGATATGACGACTTTTATTGGGGTAATAAGAAACTTGAAAATGTATTTTAAGTAAACATAAATATACAACATTTAATTTACCTAGTTTATTATTAGCCTTTTTACTAAAAAAGTAAAAGAGTTTAAATAATAAGAGCTATTGTTGTGTTTCCGATGCAGTCTCGCGAAGTCTCGCTACTTTTGTCAAATATTTTTTACCTTTTCCTTTATCAGTTTTTGTACTTACAATTGCCTGTCTACTTTTTGCTACTTCTGAGTGTAAGGACAGATACAAGATTTTTTATAATTTACAAGGTTTTCCATTTTAAAATTTAATATGTTTTGTCCTACACTGTATATCCTAAAAGATAAAAGCATTCTGATGAAAGATATGGATTCTACAGAATCTACCCAACAAAACAGTGTTTTTATTTATTTTATACGTTAAAAAATAAATAAAGTTGGGAAGATGTATCTTTATTACGCTTCTAAAAATAATTTAAAATTATTTTTCATATTTGGATGGTCATATTTCCGAAACTAATTGAGATAGACACATCAAATGTAGTATTTTTTAAAGCATTTTAAAAGTTTTTTTGGTGGTGATATAATATTCAGGGTAATCCATTTAAAAAATCATACCTATTGTCGTACCCTGTATATCATATGAGATAATAATCATCGGATTACTGATTAGAATACTACCAAATTAACCAAACAAGCTGACATTTTAGTTTATTTTGTACAATAAAAAATAATAATGTTAAGGGGGTGTAAATTTATAATAACATGTAATAAGTTTTAGGTTTCCAAAAAGCATTTGTAATAATTTATAATATTTTTCCAGTAAAAAGCACCTCATTTTAAGTTATATTGGTAAGTTTCAGAATTTTGACCAAAAAAATTAATTTCTATCCCATAGTGCGACGACCAGCTGCATCAACCAGCATATCATAAAAGAAATATAGCAAAGGCGGCCGCGAAGACAAGCATGCCAATTTATTTGCTTTAAACTTTTTGTGATTTTTTTCTTATCAAAGAGCACCGAATTTACATTTTTAAACTGTTCCTTCTACTATAAATTTTGTCTTCCTATACTAAACTTAGTACAATAAAGTTAATGTAAACATAATCTGTATTTAGGTAAACTAAATACTTACCTTTTTATCATAATACACCATTTTTCGGGTGGCAATACGTATTTTTTAGAGAAACGTCAATCAGTAAATTTGGTTTTTAGATTTAAGTTGGCTGCCCTGAAGTTCAGGACCATACTGAAGGAATTTTTGAAAATTTTAATATCTTTAATAAATGCTTAGATTTCAGTGACTAAATTTAGCTGTATTTTTTCTTGCTGTGCATATATTTATATAAACTTGTTTAATTATACCATTTTATTAATAAACATTTCCGTTAAACCACAGAATAAAAAGTTCTGTTTCTGCTACATTAAAAACAGACAGGTTAAAGTTAAAGCATCTAAATCAGTTCTCATATTTTTATATTATTAATGACATCAGAATAGGGCTAAAAAGTGTAGATTAATAGTTATTTAGGTACTTTTTACTTATCGAGCATATCATCGATTTTATTTAAAATTTGTATAGGGTTTTTTACGGCGCTGATCACAAAATATATTACAGTTTTTAATATATTCTAATATCTTACTTTAAAGTAATGGATGATTCTTCTATATTCCCGATTTTTATGCAATTTTACTATTTTTTAAAAATAAGTGTGGATATATTTACATTTAGTTCATCTGACATAACTTCTTTATTTGGCTCCTATATTTAATTATAAAATAAATAAAACAAAGCAGTTATAATCATGTATTTATTTTAGAGTATCATTACACAATAAGAGGCTTATATGCTATAAAATAAATTTATCGGAATCGCCTTGTTGAAGGTTATACAGATTTAGCTAAATAAAATAACACATAGGCAATGTGAGGAAGAGACAGTCTAACGTAAATACCGACATGTAAACATTTCGGATTGGATGACTAATAGTACATCCATACTTTTAACTATTACTTATACAGTATACCTACGTTTTAAGCCTTAGATATCACCATGCATATGCACGTGAAAATGTAGGTTCAGAAATAACAGTGGTGTATTTTTGTTATTTTTTATAATAAAAGCAAACGAGTAAAATACATACACCGTAAACTTTTTAGATATGAAAAGCCAATATTTAAAGGGCACGGGCTTTTTATTATTATATTAAATGTGTTTCCTTAAGTAGTCGGAGATACTTAGTTTATTAATAGGGGACTTAAAGATATAAAAGTTTGGTGAATAACAAACAACCTATGCATCTGCACGCGCCTGCTACCAGGGAACCTAGGCAGTCTTAGGATGGAGGAGCAGAGAAAGTGGGAGGTCTGGTGCTTTCGCAGCAGAGACTATAACTTCATGCTTATAAGTCCTAATTGCAGAGCCGTATTAAGGGGTATGAGCCGCCCTAGGCTAGAATTCCCAGAGCGCCTATTTTCGTACAAAGAAAAAAATTTGAAGAGCAAAAAAAAAAAAAAAGGTCATTCTCTCCTTTTTTGCCTTTACCACCAAGAAAGATTAGTCCCAATACTCACCTGAAATAAAACAAATTATGAACTATATGAAAATTCCCTGTGCCCAACGCCACAATACTCCCTTACTGGCGCCTATCAATCAGTGACTTTGGTTTTGTTAAGAAAAGTCAGTTCTGTCAATTTTGGTAATTTCAGGTTAGCCACCCGAAAAATGGTACGTTGGAGAAAAAGTAAACCGCCTCCATGTAGGCGGACTTCCACTGAAAAACTAAGCAGTCTGGCAGCACTGCACGTCGGAACAGGTTGCCCAGTTTCCCTGGTGAACATAGACTTCAGGAAAAACCGCAAAATCTCGCAACATCGCCTGGTAGTGTTAATAGTGATCGATCAAGTAATACCGAAAGGGGAAAAAGGTCCAGTAGATTTAAGTCAAAAGGGGATGGTGGAGGAGAGGGCAAGGGAAAAGAGGGGCAGCCGATACTGTGGCCAGCATGGGTCTACTGCACTAAGGTATTCGGATCGACCAAGTTCCGGAGTAGGATACATCAGATTATTTAGCGTAAAACAATTTGCAATGCAAATGCAATAATATAAGTATTTTTAAGTTTAAAAAGCTAGCTTTTATTTTTAGAAAAGAAACTTCTAACTTGCAAATTTCGAGATAAACGTGTCCATGTGTGTGACAAAAAATCTCGTGAGCAAAAATATCAATTTATTATTACGTTTTGAATGGCGTTGTTTGCAATGCCAACTTAATTTAACCAGCAGTTTAAAGAAATTATTTCAGGACCCCCACAATAGAGTATTTTTCTGCCTCCACATGCGTGATGCAAATAAACTTAATAATTTGTAAATTATTTTTAAATTTAAACGTTTAAAGAAGAAATACTTAACATGTTTTAATTTGGAGAAAAAGTGGCTTTCTGGATAAGGCTAAACTCGTCCATCGACACACTAAAACCCCGCCTTAAAAAGTGACACTTTTTCTTTTAATAAAACAATACATTGTATTAAGACTGAAAAAAAAATCCCTATAGTGTCGAAATTTTCACGGTGAGCCACTTTAAAGTGTTATAGGCAATTAAATAAACAAAATTCAGGACCGATGCGGCATCGTATCAGAAAATGTTTACATGCCGGCATTCTTTGTCTAATCTCTGCCTTTTTCCTATCAAAAAAACCTTTTGCGGGCGGTGTTTTACACGCTTTGGGACCGTCTCCTTTTTAACGCGTGGCATGAACCTTTAAGTGGCTAAATGTGTATACAAAATAAATCTTCGTTTATGGCTGGAGGACAGAAAAAAATAAGAGGATGTATTTTAAGCGGCAGTAACATCGTTAGCAATGTTTTTAATTTCTAGAACTTATCTATAAAATATATATTCAGGCTGTGTCAGAGGCATCAGCGTAACTACGGGGGGCTCCTTTCAGGTGTTGCCAGGCCCCCCTCAGAAAAATGTACCTATATGGTACATGTGTACAAATAACGTTTTTAGTGGCGATTCAAAAATCGATCACGAAACTTAAGGGGTGATTCTACTTGACAAAATAAGGGATAGAGCTTCGCTATAATTTTTTTCATAAATGTCATTCGTTTTCGAGTTACAAGCCGTCAAAGTTCAATTTTATTTTTGGTTTTCGCCATATTGCATTTATTTTTAACCAATCCAGTTGATATTTGGCACACAAATCAGGCTTTGCAGATTCTAAAATTTTAAGACAAAAGTACTTTTTTAAATACCGCCAGAGGGCACTTTACCTAAAACTTAAAATTTATTTACATCCATAACTTTTATTTTGACAGATATCATAAGCTGGGGGCGCCATTTTATAGACAATCAAAAACTTAAAAAATAAGGTACTCTTTATTAAAGTCGATAAACCTCACCGTTTAGGCACCAATAGACATCAAAGTTTTCATCAATTTCAATCAAATTACCTACATACATACAGGGTGTCCTAGTAACTCAACCGACAAACTTAACTAAACGATTCTACAACAAAAAATAAGAAAAAAGCTTCATATAAACATATGTCCTAAACGTCACGACATTCGCCATATTGGCTAGCGCGGCTGTGACGTCAAGTCGGGCCATTTTCGGCCATGTTTGATTTTAGGCAGATCAGTGGCGTAGAATTAAGGAGAAAACAAAAAAGAACTGCATGTTGTAAACAAAATTTATTGGATTATTTTAATAGGCATAACTTAAAACAAAAACATAAATGTGGTTTAAATATTGAAAATTAAAAATTATCAAAGCGACGACAGGACGATGAGGTACCTGGCAGAGCAAAACATTTTCCATGGTTCCGTAAGTCAAAAACCATTTTAAAAACTTTGTATACAGGGTGTCCGCTAATGAATGGTACACAGAAAAACCACAGATTCCTTATGCCAAAATATTAAGATTTAACCAAACATACCTAATATCCAAAAGTTTATAATAAGGAAGATACGGGGGTGTCATAGTAAAAGAAAAAGTAAATTTATTTCGATAATTGTTCCCCCCTTTTTAAATATCTTAATAAAACGGTATCTAGGGGTTTTTAAACATTAGCTTTTCAGATCGAATATTAATTTTTGTGTGTAGACTAGAGGGCGATGGGTACACTATTTAAAATTCTCTAAAACTACCCAATTTTTGTTACTACTCTGTATGTATGTAAACTAGTAAGCTTCTCTATGCTTTCTGCACAAAAAAGGTATACTTAGTAAGAATCGGTCTTGACAACCGTTTTTAAGGTATTCACGTTTTAGTTGTTCAGTGCACCCGAAAGTATGTATGTACCTTCAATAACATCGTATTAGCTATAATTACAACTGCGCAGATATAAATAGCTGATATCTAAAAACTCCTGGATACCGAGTTTTATTAAAATGTTCAAAACATATCAAAAATTATCGAAATGCATGAATAAAAAATATTTATATCTCTTTAACACCCCGTATCTTCCTTATCATTAACTTTTGGATATAGGTATGTTTGTTTAAATCCTAAATGGGTATTTTCGCATAAGAAATCTGTGGTTTTTCTGTGTACCATTAATTAGCGGACACTCATCTGTATCATATGTATATAAAAACACGAATGACTGAAAACTATTCGACTAAACACTATCAAAATCTCTAAAATAAAACGAGTCCGAACCAATAATATGTGAAGTCTCTAAACTAACCAAAAACATTAACAACTGGAAATCCTTGCAAAATATACAACCAAAATGAAAATGGCAAATTTCCACAGTTTTTACCAAACAAAGCTTCGACAAGGCACGACTCTGTCATCAGCTGATAATGCTACCAACTTTGAACAGAACTGCCAACCGAAATCGTAATTCTCACACCCTCACGTCCCTGACAAAAGCTATCTGCCAGTCTTGTGCAAAACTGTCACATCTGTCAAAAAGCCAAAGCTCGCGCGCAAATTTGACCGTGTGTATTAAAAAACTGCCACATCTGGCTTGGCATGCGACTCGATGTCCGAGTTTGATTTTTCGTGGCGCGCGTCGTGCAAACTTGTGCATGTGTAGGACACGTCAGTTAACGTTTCAGTTTAGGAACGTCGCTTACGGGGTAATATTGTTTGTTTTGAGTTAACAAAATGGCTTATTGGCGCCAGGAAGATGTATTGCGTGATTTTATAGATATGTACCAAGGTTATTCATGCTTTTGGAAAGTTAAAAGTAATGAATACATTGACAAAAATGAAAAAATCTTTTCGCCAAATTACGCTTATGCTCAAGTTGATCACACCACCAGCTGCCAAAACTGACGCTGAACTGACAGGTACATCTGAATCGTGTGTATCAAAAGCGTCATTTGACATTTGCTCTCATGCAAGTGCGTTTCAGGTTTGCATGCAAATATTGGCTCCCCTAATTATTTTAGAAAAAATGCTATTAGGACTTATTGAAGAGCACAGTAAGTTCCACCCAAAATGAAAATTTGAGCATTTTTCAACCAACCAGTAAAGAGTAAACTGCTTAATACTTCTGCAACGTAGTATCTCATTATGCACCCTGTACTCTAGAAATCAACAATAAAAACACCATATCGATTTATTAGTGACAATTTAGATCATTAATTTATAATGTCATTGCCAAAACTGAACAATTTTATGCAGGGAATTTCAAAAAGAATCCTCGCATTTCATTTTAGTTTACAGCTAATTCCAACACATGCACTCACAGTTACATGCAAGACAATAAAACAAATTTTCTACATTTAGAAGTCAATTTATGACGAAAATATCAGGATTTAATCAAATGCTCAAATATTCCTCCATTAACTGCCAGACAATAACCCAAACGATTATAAAACTCATTTCTTACGTTGGCTAGTTGGTACATCATATTCTGGCATTCAGCGGAAGCCGCATTCCTTAGCTGGACTAAATTTTCATATTTTTTATTGGTAGCTTAGTTTTTAATATGTCCCCATAGAAAAAAATCGTTTGGCGAAAGATCACGTCGATTTTCTTCACATTTGCAATTATTGATTACTGTGCCTGTAGTTTCAAATTTTTTATCGTCCGTTCTATTGTCGATTTACTTGGTATTGGCCTATTGGGAAAATAGGCTGCAAACATGTCCGCTACTCTTCGATAACTATTTCCCTGGTAAAACCATTTTATAATAGTGATTTTTCTTGATTTAAGTAGTTCATTATTTAAGAATGATGTGACATTGATCTGACAACTTGAGGTAAGAGGTTAAATAATTTTTCTAGTATTTTATTATAAACTTCTAATAATACAAGCGGGTAAGAAGATAGGAGATTCGTAACTTATTTTAGCATTTATCTCTTAGCTAGCGGACTGAGAAGAGCTGAAATTTGTACACTAGGGTACAACTTTTCGTGCTCTTTAAAAAATCCTAATTATATTTTCTTCTAAAATAATTAGGGGAGCCAATATTGGACCACTTCAAAATTTATATGGGATTCCCTATGTCCCGCTCGACGGAGACCTAATGAAATCACATTAAAGTGATGATATGAATTTTTAAAATTTGTTAAACATCATTGTTAAAGCAAAAATAGTAATTATAGAACAGATACCGTGCCCTGTATTTAAAATTTAACGCTTACAGTAACAAAAACGGCATTAAACATTAAAAAGCTTTTATTCGTTGTTTGAGTTATAATAATTATTCAATTATTTATTTTACGCTGATACGACGATAAATTTTTATGTCGTTAAAAATGTAAAACATTTATGATTTGTGCGATTTGTGTTATTAAATTGAAATTAATTACGGTTTGATGGTAATGTAATTAGTTTCGGTTTTTAAAAATGGTAATTACTGTTATTTACTTTAAAGGTAGATCTTAACTGACAAGAAGTTTTCTTAAGTGAAAAAAAGACTATAAGAAAAAGATACCTACTTACATTAACTATATTGCCGGATGTAGAAAAAAACTTTTTATTATACATCTTAATTACCAAGATGGTGTATAATTAAAAATACTCAGTAAGTAGATAACATTGTAATAATAGCTTGGTTCGCGGGTCTAGTAATGAACTGATTCTGAACCAGAATCGAACTGGTTTAGAATTGTTTTAAAGCGCATGTCTAGTTATTTATTAGTTCGGAATTTTTATTTACCGCGAACGATTTTCTATACAGCAGACGAATGTATTCTAACCTAGCCTTTTGGTTAGGATTTTTCATGGTTAAATTGGATACTACAAAAACAATTAAATTCAAACAAAAAGGTAAATTGTTATACTGTCGAAAGCCACTCGAGGTCTCTTGGCGGAAGACGAGGGATTCTGCCTCCTCTCGTTTTTAACATAAGTATGTGTATTTAACTAAAGATAAAATTCAAACAACAAGAAATGGTAAAATCTTGTAATATTGTCTATATTTTTTAATTAAATCTTTATTTATTTTATTGCATACATACATTCATACGGAATACAATTAAAAATACTTTGTTTATATACTCTCAGAATCACAAAAAATATTCAACAGGTATATTAACCCGCATAAAAAGTGGCATTAACAAATAAACTGTAATACAACGGTTTATTTCTGTACCACAAAAACAGAAAACAGCTGACCATGTGGACAATGCGCAAGAAATTCCAAACTGAATTTTTAGTTCCAACAAAAATCCCAGGACTGCTAATCAGGCTATACGAACCGGTAACGAACTGATTCCATTGTAACCCGCTAACACTGAACTGTTACTAAAAATTCAGGATTTTACTAACCGCGAACGCTGCTTTTTTCACTGCGCATGCGAATAGTCCCAGAACCGGTTCAGAATCAAACCCGCGAACAAAGCTAATAATAAAATATTTTTTGGGATGATGCCTTTTCGTTGACCTTGCAAGCAGTGGCGTAGCCAGGGTTTAGGGGCGGAAGGGGCGAAGTCCTTTGGAGTTCTTTTTTAAATACAGTTTTTGTTTTTAGTAACTGTTTATAAGGTTTCCAATTTTAACGACGCCCCTGCGGAGAGAAAAGCTTTTCTTATCGCTTTTTATTTAAACCTGACTTTTTTGGAAGAGGCATAATGTTACCGCAAAATAAAATATTTTTTAATTTTTTAGAAATTATTCGTTTTGTATTAATAAAATACAAGAACCAAAAAAAAATAAACTTTAGTAAAAGTACACCTATCCACATTAAAACGTTTTATTTTGACATTTCTTTATGATATTTAGTCTATCAATATGCTATTGTAATTTTTTTTTCAAAAACAGCCTATGTTAAGTTTTCAATATGGCAGGATATTCAAAAAAACTTGCACACTTTTTAACTAATGATAACTTTTTATCTGTTTCGCCTATCTTTTTTATTTTTACAAGGCTAATAGGTAGATATGTTTTCTTCAGGTTTGTTAATTTTGGTCAAATAAATTTAGTCAGGACCGGACTTACTGGTCTTTTTCCAAAATGATGCATTAAACTTCGTTGCAAAATAAATCGAATTTACCTACAATACGTTTAATTTTAATTAATTTACTGTTAAGTTGTGTCAGCATCCAACTCAGAAACCATGGTAACCTTTACATTTTTGATTTTCAAAGCACACTAAAAAAAGTTCCCTGTTAAAATCGACGGGCGCATCATTTTTATCAAAAATAATCATAATTCCTGAATCCTCTAATTATTGACAGATTCGCGTTTACTGAATCATTTCCCATAGTTTCTCTATAAGAAAAACGTATTAGCTCAATTGTAGCTAAATCCCATTTCTTTTCAACGAGGTTAAATGCATCATATTGGGAAAAGTCCCGTAAGTCCGGACCTGACTAAATCTATTCGATTAAAATTGACAAACCTAAAGAAAACATATCTACCTATTAGCCCTGTAAAAATAAAAAGGTAGACGCAACAAATAAAAAGTTATTGTTACTTAAAAAGGGTGCAAGTTTAATTTGGCCCACCCTGTATATGGCTAACTCCGAGGCTAACTCTATATATTTTTTTTTGTAATATGTTCTGTAAATATAGATGTATTTTGCGCAGTTAGAGATATTTTTAAGGCTTCTATAGTCATTAGGAAAAAACTTGACATTGGCACTATGTTGGCAATGACATATAAATATAAACTTCCCTCCTATGGTCTTTCAACTAAACTCTGTACTTGGCTCTCTAGTTATCTTATCTGATCGACGTATATCAGTTATTGTGGACGGCCATTCTTCAAGCTTTCACCAAGTAAATGCTGGAGTCCCTCAGGGCTCAGTTCTGGCACCAACATTGTTTCTTCTTCACATCAACGACCTTCTCTCGTCCACAACTAATTCCATTCATAGTTTCGCCGACGATAGTACCCTCATTCCAGTTTTCAGGTTCCTAAAACCATCACTAAACCTGACTTTGGAAAACAAACGCAGAGCGATGCAGATATCTCTTTCGCAGGATCTTAATTTAATATTGGATTGGGGCGCCAAAAATCTCGCCCATTTTAATGCATCCAAAACACAATCATGTTCCTTGTCGCGAAAGGGAGTCATCAAATACTCATCGTCTACTTATGAGCGGCCAAGTTTACAGAGCAAAGACACCTTCAATCTTGTGGGCGTCACATTTGAAAGTAACCTTAACTGGCATACAAACACATTGTATCTATAGCCACGGCAGCTTCAAAAAGCTTGGATTTCTTTTCCGCTTCAAATTTATACACTTTATATGTGTCCCAAATCCGGACCTCCCTTGGAATATTGTTCCCATATCTGGGGCATGGCGTCCCCCACAACCCTAAGCATTCTTAATTCTATTCAAAGAAGAGCTATTCGTCTCATTAATGATCCTTCACTTACGGAAAGGCTTTCCCTCTTGCCCATCGTCGGGCTGTGGGGATTTATCGTCTTTTTATAGGTACTTTCATGGCTTCTGCTCTGAAGAATTGTCGAGTAGTAGTTCCTCCACTCACGGTTCCCAACAGAGAAACTCGTGGTTCCGCGCGTATGTATCCATATACGGATCCAACTGGACAGAACTTCTCACTTTGTTCGTTCTTTTATCCCTAGAGTTTCTAGGTTGTGGAACCTGCTACCCGCGGAGGTCTTTTCCTTCCCCTCCAAATCTTCAAGTATTTAAGTCCCGTATCAACAAACTCCCTCTTACCTCGCTTAAGACACCCACGGTACGTTAATATTTAGGCTTTAAGCCTTCGTGGTTTGTCCAAAGATAAAAAAACATTGGTTGTTTTGCAAAAAAAAAAACCTTTAATTTTTTAAATAAATAAAGAATTTAAACTTGTGATTTATAAAACCTGCAGCATTTTTTGCCTGTTGAGGAAACGTAAAACGACAAAATAGGCACTGAAAAACAAAACCTAATTTTATTAGGGGCTTTTGCAGGACTTTAAAATTGTGATGGTGTAATATTAATACCCATTGTTTGCTTCTATAAAAATATATAAAGAATCAAATAGGAGTTTTTTTAGAAAAAAATATTTCGTTGGCAGGCCGCCGCCCTCTTTGCCCCCCTGTGGCTACGCCACCTTTACCAAGGTATAGAGAAAACTAAAAGAAATAGAACAAATCTGATTGCACAATCTCGATTTCGATTTTTGAAACAAATTCAGTAGTGATCGTAAATTATGGCTAACTTGACTCGTTTTGAAGATACAGAGTGGTTTTTAAATTTTGTCAATTTGGCCAGGCTCTTGTAACTCGCTTAATATTAGAGATAGAAAAAAATTTAATGGGGGTAGTTTTAGGTATTTTAATGTAGAACTTAGTGGTGTACCTATATATTTTTCATTGACTTTTATTTTAAAGGTATAACATAAAGTTGTTTTTTTTTAATGATCGATCTTAAGCGTGTGTGAACACTAACACGTAGAAATTGAGAGACAGATGTAGAATAACATATATTTCATTAGCATTTGATTGTCTTTTAAAACCATTATAGCCAATTAGAAATATATTTAAAACTTGCATAGAGTCTCCTGCAGAATCCCAAATTGTAATATTATTTGGGGTGTTAAATTTCAAATACGCAGGTCTATACGCACTTCCGGTTTAACCGGAAGTCCCAGACACATGAGATATTTGCCCGTAAAAAGACTCGAATATTATACTTAAACCTAAAGCGCCAGGATCTTAAAAATGTTTCTTTAGTAGTTTCCAAGATCTGCATGCTAGATGTATATTTTTGCCAAAAAATACATATAGATGGAGTCCACATTTAATTCACTCTGAAAGCAACACCGCCAAGTACACAAAAAATGATAAAGTAAACAAACCTTTTTGCAGGCACATAGCGCTGACAGAGCTTGATTTCACATTTTTTAGATAAATAAAAAAAACAGTGCTAAAACACGTGTCACGTACTTAAAAAACATCCTTTTATTTCGCCTCTGTCTTGGCCATAAAACCGGTGGCACGTTGGGTGGAACTAGAAACTCGTCGGGTTGAATATTTTTGCTGCAATAAATCATTGTTCGAGCACAAAGGGTTTATTCATCATTTTGTGTACTTGGCGGTATGGCTATTTCAGAATGAAGCAAGCGTTGGACCCATCTATACCCACCTATCTTGAATCATATCATGTATTATGTATTTAAAAAATGGGTAAGGTGCTTTAGCAAAGATTGCAGTTTTTACATTGATCCTCTGTTTTAAAAGGAAAAAAAGTTTGTTTGTTAGTTAAATTAGTTATTTTATTGGATAAATCAGCTAACGATTTCTTCCTACAAGCTACCAAAAACCCTTTTTAATCGGACATTATTATTCGAAGAATCGAGTTACAAAAGCACAGTATTAATGTATTACGAAATGAGACAGAATTTATATGGACCACCCGTTGCTCGGAATATGACTTATTAATGACATATGGTCAGACAACCATGAAAAGGACATTGCTAATTAATATTTTCGCAATTAAGGAATGTCTCTCTTTTGTTTTTGTTGGAGAATCGTGAAATTCTCTTATACTTAAAATATTGCAGTTATTATTACTGAAAGTGTGTCTCTTTTTAACAGATGTAATTATTTTCGCCACTAAATTGTTTTCGAATACTCACTTGTGCCGGTCAAGCATAGATAACCAACATTTAGATCCGCAGTGGCAAGAAGCATTTTTCGGATTTTACGACCTCGCGCAGTTGGTTGGACGAACATGCGCACTTAAAAGCCGTGTGTCGCTCATTAGCTACCGTACTCCGAATAGAAAACCAGGACGCCGTCGACAAATTCTTTCCGATATTGGATAGTCTGTTTGGCGCCAGGTGCATTTACTCCTCGATTTGCTTGCGCACAAACCGGTTTTTTCGCCAATGAAATATAAATTTTGTTTCGCGCAGGTAAAAACATTGGCAATCCATCAAGATCAGTGCGGTTAAGTTATACACACAGAAAAAATGTCTTGTTTTAAGCAAATACAAGGTTTTAAAAATATGCATTCTTTGTGAATAGTTGTGCGTTTAAACCAAGATTTATTTCTTACTTTAAAATAATAGTGGTTCTTAAACTGGGAGAAAAATACTTTAATTTATGTCTTTAATATAAAATAAATTCTTTAAATTAAAATATCCTTAGTATTACTTTAAAAATATCAGAATCAAGAAATAAGAACCTAAAGATTTATGATTTAAGCTCTTTAATATCTTAAATATAAGTTTTAAGATTTTAAACAAAAGAAATATTAAATGTTTCTATCAAAATATTAATGAATTTTCTTTAAAATAATAGGTTCTTATTTTAAAAACCTATACCAAAATCTTTAACCTTTATGTCAAAGAACCTATTTCTTTAATATAAGTATTCACTGAATTATGCTTTTTAGTACGGTATCAACGGTACGATTATATCCTACCGTCGAACAATGAAAGTTTTTTTTATAAGATACACTTGGTATTCGTATTATTCAACTTGGACCCGGGACAGCCAGTTTGATAAGTCCTATGAGGTTCGGCAAAACGCATCATCGATGGAGAAAAGAGGTCTCGGTGAATGGCATGATAAGCAGGAATTCCTCTCTTAACTATCAAAAGAAAACTAGTTGTTTATTTAATATAATTATCTTAATTGAATTAAATTTTATTTCAGTCTGTGGTATTTAGTATCTTGTCTTAAAGAAAGAATCTCTCAGTGGGAAAGCGCTCGATGTTTTTACCGGAATACATCGTTCTTTAATGTAGACCCATTGGGGTCACTAAATAAAATAAGGTTATTTTATTACAAAAGCGCCTTCTTTTGAATTTAGTACGCAAAGCTGAAAACATATTTTTTTCTGTTTGAGATCCTATTTCTTTAACACATATGAAAGTCACAATTCTCTCAAATTAAATCTAAGGCTTTTGTTTTAAGATATCTTTTTTCCAGTGTAGAAAGCGTTAAATATACAACAAACCGGCAGTTGCTATGACAACACAAGGAGGAGGCGGCTTGGGCTGGATTCATTCATACACTCATGGACAAAATTATCGCAACAGCTCGATATTTTCCATAAGCTTCAATACTAAAAGCTTTAATATCAATGGCCATATCTCTGTTAATAATTAAGTTATCAAGACAATTAAAAACAAGAAAAATGTTAAGGAAAGGTAAAAGCTATAACTTTGGCGTAACCGTTTTTATTTACTCTTAACAATGCAATCTACAGGGTGAATAAAAGTTTTGGCAACAATAATAAATTTTTATTCACCCTGTTTAATGTGCTGTGGAAAGGCATCTTATTTGCGAATAAATTATACCCTTACGTGATGTGTTATCATCACAAATTGGATTACTTTATTTAACAGCACATTACACAGGGCGATTAAAAATTATTCATTTTTGCCAAAAACTTTTAATCGTCCCTGTAGAATGTATTGTTAACAGTAAATAACAACAGTTACGCCTTTTATTAACTTGGGTTGTAACTATCTATCCATCTGTCTATCTATGTACCTGGAATCTTTGAGCCTAATTTTAACCAACTTCCAGCTATTCGATTACCTTGAGACTTTGCACACGTATCAAGTGACCGATGAAGATGCAATAATTTAAAAACAGTTATCCCGTTAAGTTCCAGCATTTTCCAGTGAAACCGGAAAAAGCGAGGTGTCCGTAGATGTTCTAAGGAGTGCACCAGATTAGACAATTGAATAACCGAATCCTGACAACATTTGCCGACGGGTTGGGGGACAGGGGCTCAGTTCTCAAATTGAACTCATTCGTTCCCCTGAACGTATCCGAACCGGGAGCGTATGACCTTCGATCTGTTTTTTTAACGAACGAATAGCCTTCACTTGTTTTTTAAAACAGGCGGTCATAAAACAGAAATCAGTGTATTACCAACCGACATCTGACAAAATTCACAGTCATCTTCAGTCATATAACCTAAAATTCCTTTTAATGTGAAATTAAAGTTGAAAAATCAGTTAACTGTTATTAAAAACAAAGTATACACTTTAATTGAAATAGAAAGATATGAAAAATAGAAAATGCACCCACGCTTTACTATGAAGTTACAATATTTTTTAATTGAAAAATTGTTTTCTAATTTTTAGTTCGGTTGCATATAAAAGCGTGTTTTTAGTTTTTTTAAACTATTAATTATTTTAATAATTGTCTCGATAACTTAATTATTAAAAGAGATATGGCCATTTAAATTAAAGTTTTTGTATTGAAGCTTATGGAGAAAAACTGTTTGATGATTTTGTTTATGAGTGTATACAGACTCTTCACGGATGGTATCTACAAGTGTCTGGATGGTGGAGGGGAGGATAACCATCTTTTATGGCGGACAAGTTTAAAAAGTGGCCATCGGAATGTAGCAAATTGGGATGGCGCCACAGTAGCCAGTGGAGGGAATTTTGGTATTTCTTTCCTTTTTTATTCTGTATCATATCTGTCCTTTTCATTTTGTATCTCACTCTAATAATTCATGCTCATTGGTTAAAAAATCTCCTCTGGCTACTGTGGCGCACAGTCTCCTTTCGACGGTTACTTTTTAAAACATTCAGATGGTTATCCTCCCCTCCACCATCCATATACAAGTCGACAAATGGACAAAAAACTTTATTTTTCGAAAATAACTTGTTCTTCAAAAACATTTTTACTTGTTAAAAAAATAGGATTTATGAAGGGAAAATGTTGCTTTTGCATACAAGGGTTGCAAAAACTATTTTTGCCCTAAGAAATCTGTGGTTTCTCTGTGTATCATTAATTAGCAGACACCCTGTATATTAGAGATACTACTTTAGTCACTAGGGTTCGCTGGTAGTTCTTTCTTTATTATTATAATTTAAATGGTTATGGCTTATTATCGCAAATTTATAGCTAGAAAAGAGACATAAAATTCAAATTTTTAAATAGCGGAAAATTAACTTTAATAGGCCCCAATAAAATCCATTTACGTCAGTATAAAACCAGAGAAACAAGATAATCCAACCAATAAAATCATAAACTAAAAACATCTAGTAGACTTATACACATGTAGGCATTAGCATATCGCCTATCGACTTATATTCATGTTGGTCCAACCGTCTTTTATAGAGATGTTTGATTCTGTATCGATTTTAATTTAGGTTTTATACAAAATGTCTCCTAGCTACGGGTACAAAACTATAGAGGGTCATTGCTTATGTTACTTTATAAAAAAAAATGTTTATACGAACATAAGCCTCTTAAAACTAAAAAAAAAAAAATATTGTCAGGTCGCGCTAGTAAAAATAATAAATATGTCAAAAATAGTTGCCATTCTTCTCCCTTTTCACACCACTTCCAAAAATATTTACACATTGACAAATCGTTAAAACAACAGAACAAAACATACAACAAATTTAGAGGGAAAACGGAGAAGAGATAGACCAAGTTACAAATTAAACTAAAATAAATGATATAAAATGTTCAATATTATTAATGAAAATAATATAAAATGAAAATGAAAACCAAAATTAAATTAAAATAAGCAAGCCTCACACAAACACACAACAAAATTTATTTTGCGAATAGTAGGCTCCAGCAATAAGCAGACCCTTTACCTCCCTCCTAAATTTTTTTTCACAAGTTATTTGCCGAACACGTGATGGAAGGTGTTTAAACAATTTTTTGTCATTATAAACAATATAGATCTCTTTACCAATGTTGAGGAGGGATGGGAAGAGACGCCACTCGACTATTACGAGTGGAATAAACAGATTTCGCAGAAATTTCATCCTTTTATTTCTTATGCACCAAACACACTGTTTCCAAAATGAAAATACATGGTAAAGCTAAGATTTTCTTGCTCAAGTCATTTTCTGTCGTCACCGAATGTGTACACGTTGGCACCAAACGGTCTATCGGCATTATCGGGCATAATTTATCAACGCGTTGTTCGGGTTTTTCGTTCAGATTCGTATTTGGCCATGGCTTTTAAAACACGGATGCTCGTAAACGCACCTATTTGTTAGCTGCGCGGGAATGTAAAGATCAGAAAAATGCTTCTAGTCTCTGAAGATCTAAATATGGGTAATCTATGGTTAAAGTTTAAAAGAACAATCGGTATTTTATATATTTTCGTAGATGTAAACTATCCTTTAATCGATTAATTTTGAAGAAATAAGACTCTTATAGGCGTAACTATCCATAAAACCTGGGGGCAAAATAAATCGGAAGAATTATGGCGTAATTGGTGTAACAAAATTGTTTTTGTGTCCCAAGAAACATTTGAAGAGCAAAAAAATGTCCTTCTGTTTAAAAGAAACGTTTCGTTGCATAATCAATGCTCTATAACATAAAACGTAGCAGAAAGGTATAGAAATCCATAACAATATATTAGCAAAATCACCACCTTCTAATAAAATAAACGACTGCTTGTTAAACTGTTTTTTTTTATTCTTAGTTTTTATTTTTGTTTGCCTATGGAACTTTTTTTTTTAACTTTAATGCCCGGTATGACAGAAATGAAGCAATTTTGAAATGTTGATTGGAACTTTTGCATAAACCGACATAAGAACAGGGCCCTATTATCCATTAGGCTGACTTGACTACATCCTAGGGCGCCATAAAAAATAGGCGCTAGACAGGGGTGCTACGGAAGGAACGACCTTTTTTTTGTGCTCTTCAAAAATTTTTTGGTGGAAAATTGGGGCGCTCTGGAAATTCTAGTCTAGGGCGCTTCAAACGGTTAATACGGCCCTGCATAAGAAATCATCCTTTAAAGTTTTTAACCATAGTTCGGAAACACCCTGTATAAAAGAGAATTCTAATTACAAAAAAAAAATTAAAAGATATTTACCTGTTTTATACAGAGTGTTTCAAAATAGGATGTTGTTTTTTAAGACTTTTCAGGAAAAGGGTAATAAAGTAAAATAAATAAACTCTTTTATGATATTTATAACACCAATCTTTTTTTTCCTCATTGAAAAATATGAAAGAAAGGTAATCTTGTATTACAAAAAAATATTATATGTATTTTATATACCAGGGGCCCCGTGCTACAGGGGCCCCCAAACATTTGTAAGCAAAAAAGTTAGGTGCTGAAAGACTGTCGGCTAAAATGGGAAAGAAAAGTGGGGCCTTTTTTTGGTCTTCAAAAATTTTTTTGGGCCCTGTAAGTCATTGTGATACGGGGCCCCTCAAGGCACGCTACGCCTTGGGTATATACACTACTATTTTTGTAGTAAAGTATCGATAATACACTAAACGAATATCGATACCTTTGTACTTCCCTAGACTGCGTGTGTGTGGCATCGATCTAGAGGTGTTAAGCCATCATCACTGGCTCTGTTCTCATGTGGGTGGGCCTAATCTTCACAGTAAATGTTTCAATAGGCTTTTGTAGTTGCTATGCTAAAACACTCTAGGCTTGCCAAGTGCTATTGTGTAATTCACGTATACGTTATTTAATTATTTTTGTCATAAAACACGTTTTTTTTTAACGATTAGTCTAATAAATAACAGTAGTTTAAAATTACTTTTCCGACATTCTGAACAAAAATGACAAAGCCTTAAATTGCAGTTTATGCGTTTTAAACTAAAAATTGTATAAAAGAAAACAGTCTGAAATCGTTATACAGGGTGTTCATTTAAAAACTTTCCACTCAAGTTATCTTCGAAACGAGACAGATTTGAGAAAATCGCCGAAACACGTCAAGATATTTATTGAGGGGGAACGTTTTTTACAAAAAATTGGACGGCGCCCCTTTAACCTCTTAACCACCAGGGCCACCACCCCAAAATTCTTAAATGAGAAGGCGGATCGAGTGATACATCATTTTAAAGCTCCTGACGAGTACTTTATAACCCTAGAATATGAAGTCAATATCTTTACCTATTACAAAATGGCGGTACTTTAAAAATTACCTAAATACCTGATTTGGATGGTCATATTTCCGAAACTAATAAAGTTAGATGTACCTAATGTGGTGTTTTCTTAAAGCTCTTTTAAAGGTCTTTTTAATGGTGATACTGGTAGTAATATACAGGATAGAAGAAAAAGTACATATTTTTTTATTTAAGGACCCTGTATATTATTTTACTATTAAAAAGATCTTTAAATGACCTTTAAGAAAACACCACATTAAGTATATCTAACTTTATTAGTTTCGGAAATATGACCATCCAAATCGTTTTCAAAAGAATTTTAGGTTCTCCTCTTCTGGATAGACTCTGGGCTGTCTGGCTGGTGGTAGTGTATGCTTCTGATAGCGTGGACCTGTCTGTAGACCGTTCATTATTGCATATTCTGCATCCTCGTACAACAATTGCTTCGTTACACGAGCCACATCATTTAGGTGCCGCTGTCTATTTTGTGACAATCAAATTTTGTTAGTTTTTATTGTAGATTGTAAATAAATTTTTGTTTTATACCGTTTATATATTATTTTTATAGTAGTAATTAACTATGCTATCTATTAATTTTTTAATTTTATAATGGCAGCTTTAACAACAGTGACATCACATATAAATTCTTTTTATTTAAAACATTATACCAAGTATTATTAATTATTCATTTATGCAGAGTCTATTTGAATAATGTAAATTTTTGACAAGTTAATTAACACAAGATTTTCTGGTTATTGAACATCAGAGACACAAAGAATCATTTATCTTTTTCAGTTTTTACATTTAAGATAAGCGAGATTTATTGTTTTTAAAAAACAAAATACATGTTTTTCTTTCTTTCTTATATTACACGGTTTTACCTGATAATCCTCCCCGTTAATCAAAATAGTATTTTTACAGGATGTTTCTAAATTAAGTAAAAAAATTACTTCGTAGCTTAAAATAAGACAATTTATTTCAACTTATCTTATTTTTTTTTAATAACACCGGCACACAAAAAAAGTTTAATATGCATCGGATGCGACCTATCTACGGGTATGTTTTTCGCCCCTTTGAATTGGAATTTGAAGTCAGTTTAGGCTGTACGAGTCCCAATTTTGATTAAATTGCAAAAAACCGTAAAAAATGGGTGAAAATGTTCGCTATTTCTTACTGTTTTTTGCAATTTACTCAAAATTGGAAGGTGTACGGCCTAAACTAATTTAAAATTTGGATTCAGCACCCTGTATAATTTTTACTCACAGAAATCCTAACAGTGGCCTGTAAAATATTTTTTATTTATTGTTCTAAGGTCATTATTGGATTATTGTGACAATACACTTATTATTAACAAAATTAATTATAAATAAAACCAACACCAGATTGAACCTTTGACACCCGGTAAGTATCTTCTAAATTACCGACTTTTGGAATAGCGAAAGTGGAGGGTTTAGATCTTCATATTCCAGCCTAAGAAATTTGTGGTAGTGTTTTTCCTTACATTTAGAAATACCCTGTATAATTTTTACCCATAGAATCCTAACAGTGCTCTGTAAAATATTTTTTATTTATTGTTCAGTCATGTAAAATCAAATTTATTAGGCCAGCATTCCTAAGTTAAAATATAAAAATATACATATTTAAATAAAGATCGTATAAATAATTATAATTAATAAATAATATCCATTCAAGATTCATAACAAGTTCATTGTCATTAAATTAGTATAAACCAGACATTAGTCGGTCTTGGACCTCTTGATTTATTATTATTTTTTTTTGGTTATATTTTAGGAAATAAGAAATTTAAAAATTAAAGGTTTTGGTAACTTATTTACTTAAAAAAGTGTTGATTCTGACGAACAGTCTGCCTTTGGGGTGTATGTAAACGTATAAGAATTAAATATATAAAAAAAAGTTGTTAGAAGAACACCATACAGACTGTCCACGGATAGATTTAACAAGAGGACAAATGAACCAAAAATTTAATTTTTCGAAAAAAATCTTTTCACATAAAAATTTTTGCTTGTAAAAAAAATAGGATTCGCGAAGAAAAACTAACGATTTTGTATACAGGGATCGCAAAAACTTAAATAAATAATTTTTCTCCAAGAGTAAACTAAGTACCTTTATTTTTCATTTTTAAGCAAATTGTCATAAGGAAAATTTATTTAGAATAATGTTTGTAATTAATAAAAAGAATTATAAACAATTTTATTGAAATCCATAATTTAGCAAAACGCCTTGATTATATTCGTTTACAGCTAAAAAATTGTGAATTTGGGGAAGACTGGTGTTTGGAAAGCAAAGATAAGAGTTTTTTAGGTTATTTTATTATAAAAATTTAAAATAATTAATGTTTATAACTCCAAAGACAGTTCCTTTTATTAAACTTATAGATACCCCTGTAATATCAATAAAGTCATTCAAAATGTTACTCTAAATAAATTTTCCTAATGATATTTTGCTTAAAAATGAAAAATAATGGTAGTTTACTCTTGAAAAAAAACATTTTTGCGAACCCTGTATACAATATTAACCTTTTCTTTTCGTGAATTCTATTTTTTTACAAGTAAACATTTTTATGAAGAATGACTTTTTTTCGAAAATTGGTCCATTTGTTCTCTTGTTAGCCCCATCCGTGGACAGCCTGTATATGTATACACAGTTTTTACAAATGACATTTTTGACAGATGTCACTTGTGAAAGGTTTCATTTTTAAGGGTTGACGTTAAGGACGAATTGAAATCTTGAAATATTTTATTTTCTACTAGATTATATTTTAATAAATGGTATTAGCATTCCATTTTTGTTATGGTTGCAAAACTATTTTATCAGACTTAAGATTTTATATTTTTTTCAAAAACATACGCATTTAATAACTATACCTATAATGGATCTTTACATTTTAAGGTTTTTTTGATCTTTGGACAATCCACGAAGGCTAAAATCCTAAAAACTAACGTGTCTTAAGCCAGGAAAGAGGAAGTTTGTTAATACATATATATATAATCTTGTGCTGGTACTACCGTGTTGTCTACGTCAGGTTGTTCTGGGTGAACAATCTTACGCTTGACCGCACCCAATTCCATCGAAACGTTGAGTTGTGTGAATAAATAAAATAAAGACACCTCGAAACTCTTCTTTTATTATTATTATTTCTTTATTGTGTGTACAAAAAGAAAATAATTTAATTCGATGATATACCTATTTGCTAAGAAAGAACCTAGGATGGATTGGTCAGTAAAATAAAAACAAAACAAAAAAACATTTTTTCATTTTTTGAAAATATTTTTTCCTCAGGTTTTCATCAGGAAACGCCACTGTAATTACGACTGTAACAAGAGAGTTCAATGTTTGTCAAAACATATTTTTAACCAGAACATTGTACAACAAAGTCGCTTGTCTTGTTAACTAATAAAAATAACATGCAAAAGACTGAACAGACGTAGGTACACATAGTAATCATGTAGCACTATACAATTTCAAAATTACCCATTATGAAAATAACAATACCTGAATTTTTTCTGTCACAGTATTAGCGTGAAACAACGTTTACCATTATGCAAAACACAATATGATTGATACTTACGGCCCACGATGGGATTCTCCCCAATTCTACCCATCCCATTCATCGTTTTTTTACCCAGCCCACATTTGCTGTCTTTGAACAGGTGTGCTATCTAATGCAAACGACATTGTAATGAGATTTAATTTGATGATAGTGAATTCCGAGACTGTGAGACTTAATATTCTGTAATAACCGACTAACTATAACGACTATCACTTTATTCTGAAATAATTACTAAAATCCTAAAAAAACGACCATTAAAAAAAGTTTTAAGAACATTTTATTATAAAAATGAACCATCTGGTGTGACAGACAACCATGCCACGAAATGAAGGTGCATGAAAAGTATATTCATACCTACACGGTTTTTTTAAAGAGGAATATCAGAGTCTATTTATACAGGGTTTTCTATAATAGGCTACCCATTTTAATAGGTTTGTTCCAGCAGAATGTTGGAAACATGTTAGCAACAATCGTAAAAAGCAGAAATTGTTACAAACATTAGTCAGAAATGTTGGCAACAGTTTTCTGCTGGAATGAAAAATAAACAAGGCGTGCATACTGCTTATACGTCAATACAAGAAAGGTTATGTTAAAAATGTCAGTGATTTTTGAAGAAAGTTTGCAAACTTTTCAAACAGTTTCCAACATGTTTCCAACATCTTAAAACTACTGCCGGAACAACAAACAATTGTATAATGTTACAAACATGGCACTGCTGGAACGACAAATTTGACGTGAGCAGAATCCAAACGGTTGCAAACATTTTTGACAGCCTGCTGGAACAAACCTAATATTTGAATTATTTTTTTTTAGTTTATTACTCTGTGGGATTTATGGCAACTTATAAATATTTGGCTTATTTAATTCTAATTTTTAAAAGTCACGTCGTCTAAATAACCTCCACCAACTTCAACACATTTTTCAATATTAGATAAAAAGTGGTTCATTACACGGCGTAGCAAATCTTCGTTTATTCCTTCAACTTCTTTACGAATTTTGACTTTGAGTTCCTTGATTGTACCTGGACGACTCGCAAATACTTTGGCTTTAAATACCACCACAGAAAAAATGGGGTGTCGTTGTCGTGTTGATACTTACGGCCCACGATGGGATTCTCCCCAATTCTACCCTACCCATCCCTTTTTTTACTCAGCTCACATTTGCTGTCTTTAAACAGGTGTATTATCTAATGCAAACGACATTGTAATGAGATTTACTTTGATAATAGTCAATTCCGAGACTGTAGGACTTAATATTCTGTAATAACCGACTAACTATAACGACTATCACTTTATTCTGAAATAATTACTAAGATCCTAAAAAAATGACCATTGAAAGAAAGTTAGCATTTTATTAAATTATAAAAATGAACCATCTGGTCTGTCACACCAGGTGGTTCATTTTTATAATCGATGCAATGCATCAATTGTCGGCTGTCAAACCAAGACCTGCTACTGGTGTTACGTATAACCACTACTGACAGTTCCCATCGCACGCTTATCTATTTTCCGCCATTTGAGAAACACCTCGTGTTCACCACCAAACAGGATACCATCAGCTTATAGGAATCTTCGCTCACAGCGCTTAGCTCCAGAAGAAAGATGCTGTCAATTTAGCGAGAATCTTTCCTTGATCCCCGAAGGTAAAAACGTCCGTACGGCACCTCTAACCACCCCTGCAAGAACTTTGTAGTCCTCTACGCACGTTCGCACTGTCCGGAGGTCAAACAAAGAGTCCAGGTGTGCTATCTAATGCAAACGACATTGTAATAAGATTTACTTTGATAGTGAATTCCGAGAGTTAAGACTTAATATTTTGTAATAGCTGACTAACTATAACGACTATTACTTTATTCCGATATAGCTACTAATGTTCTTAAAAAATGCCCATTAAAAGAAAGTTTAAAGAACATTTCATTATAAAAAGAACCATCTGGTGTGACAGACAACCATGTCATGAAATGAAGGTGCGTGAAGTCTATTTATACCGGGTGTCCACGAAATTACTAGCAAGCCTGTCATTTTCCTAAGAAGTTTTACACGATTTTAAAATTTTGGTCGAATATATGATTGGATGCAAATAGAGAATTATTGCAAGTTACCTTATTAAGCTCGAGAATTATTAATACCGGCCTTATTTAAATAGTGCTTGTACCCATAATTTAGAGTTATTGCAAATCATGTTGACAGTACCATTAACCTAAAAAAGGGGGAACATTTTTTGGTTGTTTTTCTTTATTGCTTTGTGTTGAAGGGTTTTGTTTAACACAATTAAAGAAATATATTTGAAAAAGTAAGGTTTTAAGTATTTTTACTTCTAAAAACTTTTCAATTTTGTGCTCGGCAGCCGTTCGGTTTACACGAACAGATCCGAAGCCAAAATAAGACCAAAATAAAGCACGATAAAACCGACATAAATAAAGCCAGGCACTATCCTTATTAAGGGAGTCCTTATCCCACCATGCATCTGCGCAAGCTCAAATGTCAAAATAAGGCCGGTATTATTAGTGCCTGGCCGTATTTTACTGTGCAATATTTCTCTAATATCTAACGTTTTAGATTTTATATGGGGCACAGTGCTCTTAACTTTGCTATTTTAAATAAAACACGCTATCTATATTTCTAAAAATCAATTCCACACGCAATTTCAAGAAAATATATGTACCTCATGTAATACCTATCTTAATTAGTTTTTGAGAAAATGGCGTTCGACAATGTCATGTTAACAGCCACTTTTATCGATTTGGTAAAAAACAAAGTATGATGAAAGGGGCTTATGCAATTTTTTACTTATATTTACTAAACCTTATGTCCTTATGAAACAACTCTAAGACCATTAAATATTGCTCAGAATTATATTTTAAAAATCATATATAAAAAGTCTAGAACATATCATACATCTCTTTTATACTCTAAAAAATTTTAAATGTGAGATGTCTTTTTATTGTAACAGTTTGCAAGTTCATGAGAAGGTTAGATAATGAAGAATACATTAATCATCAATATGCAACAAGAGGTAGATTGCAGGATAATTTAATATTGCCCTGTAATACTAAAACACTGAGCCTGAAATCAATATTGTACCTGGGTCCCAAACTGTATAATCTAGTCCCTGCCAGCATTCGACAAATATTTAGAGATAAGACTTATAACATTAAATGTGTAGAATATGTTTATAATAACTATGATAGAATATACAGAAAATTGTTTTAGATTTATACTTTATGTGATACTCTGTTAGAAGCTTTAATTGTACTTGTACCACTCCGGTGGTTTCGTAGCTTTGTTAAGGAATATATTTATATTTTTTTATATTTATTTTATATAGATAGAGTAGTTTAAATTAATGTTGATCTCCTTTGCCTCGAGCAGGTGTGATAGAAAGAAAATAAATAGTAATATATAGTAGATAGAAGAAAAATACCTGTGATAAAAATTCCAAAAACACATACAGATATATTTAAATATCTAGGTGTTTTTGTACTATGTATAAAATAATGTAAAATAGTGCTTGTATTTTAAAACTTATTTATTATTGTAAGAAATATTTTGGAAATAAATATTATTATTATTATTATTTTACCGTAAAAGACAATTTCCGGTTTAACCGGAAGTGCCACAGAAATTGACTTTCTGCAGTAAAGAACTTCAAAAATTTAAATGGTAACCACTCTTAAGCCTTAATTTTAAACTCCACACTTATTTTTAAATCTTGTTTGGTAAAAGATGGGTCCACATTTATTTCATTCTGAAAGCAATACCGCCAAGTACACAAAAAATGATAAAGTAAACAAACCTTTTCCAAGGCACATAGCGCTGACAGAGCCTGATGTCATATCTTGTAGATAAATAAAAAAACACTGCTAAAACACGTGTCACGTACTTAAAAAACATCATCTTATTTCGCCTCTGTTTTGCCATAAAACCGGTGGCACGAGGCGTGGAACTAGAAACTCGTCGGGTTGAATATTTTTTGCTGCAATAAATCATTATTCACAAAAGGGTTTATTTACTTTATCATTTTTGTGTACTTTGCGGTATTACTTTCGGAATGAATTAAATGTGGACCCATCTTTAATTATATCCTATGTTTAAACCTAATATGTTGTAAGATATTAGTAGGGTAGGGCGGGGCTAGTTGAGCATAGAGGTAAGTTGGGCAATTAAAATATCTGAAAAACTATCGACCACACGCGAAAGCATCAAATAGCATAAAGAAGGGGTTGCGCGAGGGGAACTTATTGTGCGACCACTAGTGGTGACGCGGCGATCGAGAAAAGTATCTGTGCGCATTGTTTATTTTGTGATTAAAAGTAAAATAATTGCAAGCCGAAAAATTTTATCTGTGATAGTTAAATGTATTCCGTCGTCAATCAGGTAAGTGTTAATCTTAAGTAAATTTATTGCAGTTTTAATATGTATAAATATTTTGGATATAATTCTAACCGGTGTTCTAGAAAATTTACTTTTCCTTTAAAATTTCAGCTTGGGGTTAGTTGAGCTACAGTTGCCCAACTAACCCCACGGTTTTAGGTATAAAATGTTTTATTTTTTATTTTTTAGGATACGGACAGTAAGACTACTAGACTCTGCTCAAGATTTAAAAAAGTCTGCAACCCAAACTTTGTACAAGCAACAAAGAAGAAAAAATAGTTTGACCATACCCAAAGGCTGGTCCAAGAAAATTAGCCAAATTAAACAGAAGATAGAAAAAAGCTGCAATTTTAACAGATGCAGGGCATTACAAGAGAAGCAAAATAAAACTGCTTAAAAAGTTTAAAAATCGAAGATGAATTATTAGGTATTGAATTCAATAGTTAACCTAAGCTAGGAACGTTGCTGTTTTATTAATGAGATTTGTTGTTTTCTCACTGTAAGATTATAAATAAAAAAGGAAAATTGTCAAAATGTATTTTTATTGTAAATGTTTCAATATTCAAGCCATAATTTGACTATACTTTCTAAGTGCTCCACTAGCCCCATATCCATGCTCAACTTACCTCACCTATGGGGTACGTTGGGCATACTTGACTATCTACATTAAAATAGATGTAGCTCCTAATTCGACTTATTAGAAAGAAATTACTATGGACACTATTAATAAGGGATAAACTGCTAATCCATCAGTATGCATTATAAGCCATTAAGACTTATTTTTGAGGAGCTATAACCGATCAAGTGAAAAATTGCTCAACTAGCCCCGCCCTACCCTAGTAAAACGCTAGGCTGCCTGTAGTGCCTGTGAGAATATCATATACAAAAGGCAAAAATTAAATGCATTAAATTTTAAGCAATTCATCGTCTTTCTAAATTTTAACACGTCTTAGGGCTGTAGTGCCGTAGTGATACTTTTCCGGACATGGGTCCCTATACTCACAAATGTTTTCTACTGTTGCACTGAATAACCCCTAGATTTGATCCCATATTTCTTAAAAAACCTGTATTTAAAAAATATTGACTTTTTTTAAAAACTTTAACCCCTGGATCTCAGAAATGAAGTAACGCGTCCGGGAATATGTTTCGTACTGTAGTTAGGAAAGACCCTGTATATTCAAAAAAGCAATGTTTTCTTATTAAACCAATAAATATATCGTCATAAATTTTAATAAATACTAGTTTAAAAATACTAAAAAAACACGCTTTTATATGCAACCGAACTAAAAATTAGAAAATAATTTTTCATTACAAAGAGTTTGTCACTTCAGAGTAAAAAGCGTGGGGTGCATTTTACTATTTTTTCATAACTTTTCCCTCATAGATATTTGCAAATAGAATAATTATAACATTTAATATATTAAGCACCCCACGCTTTTATTCTGAAGTGACAAACTCTTTGTAATGAAAAATTATTTTCTAATTTTTAGTTCGGATGCATATAAAAAGCGTGTTTTTTTAGTTTTTTTAAACTATTATTTATTTTTCATTTTTAGTTCGATATGCATGTATGTATGTATGTATGTAAAAATGCTCCAGTTTATTCACTAAAAAATTCCTTCGCCATTTTGTCAAGAGTAGTATTAGGACACAGATTATCCTGGCGGTCCTAATCAGGATAACGGGATACTGTTTTTAAATTATTGCATTGTCATCGGTCCTTGATACGTATGCAAAGTTTCAAAGAAATTGAATCGCTGGGAGTTGGTAAAAATTAGGCTCAAAGATTCCGTTACATAGATAGATAGATAGATAGATAGATAGATACAACCCAAGCTAATAAAAGCGTGTTAAAATGGAAATTGCTGCTAATGTTTTGATGTAGGGATCGATTTAAAAGAGTCCATTTTTGGCATATAAAGATTTTATTAGTTTTAATGTACTTTATTTAATTTTCATATTGTTTTATTTTTATTTAGCTATTTATTTTTTTATAATTTAAAATTATGTTTTCTTGAAACTGTCGAAAAGTGGGGGAGTTAATTGGTATTGGTGCCTCTCTCCTGGATCCGCCACTGGCCAGTAACTTATCGTAATTCTTTCTAATTAACATACTGTAATTACCGGATCACTAATAACCTTTTTTATGGTTTTCATCGACATAGTGGTCGCTAATTGATAAATTATGCAAATCACATCGCCGGAATGTAAAGAACTGTATGTGTATAATAATAAAACCATTATAAAATATTATAGTATTTTACGTGTTAATAGCCATAATGACAGTTGTTAAAAAACTGTTTCATGATGTTCAGAAGTGTGTGCTATTTTCAAAAAACAAAAAATATATATATCTTTGCGAAAAATAATGGTTTGGTAGGAAAAAAAATACAATTTTAATTTGAACTTTTAAATACTCTATTCTATTCTATTGTTTTTTTTTGGTTTTGGGCCCTTCAGGTCCAATCCACCAGCTTTCCCCCTTCAACAAAAACAATTCTACAATCGATGCAATGCATAAACTGTCGGCTGTCAGACCAAGAGCTGCTACTGGTGTTACGTATAACCAAAGAATACCAATCCATAGAACCCCACAAGTGAGATTTCAGCATACCCTAAAAATTTTTAGTACCTACCGCGACCAACAGTTGGCGAAAGTAGTACGATGTCGCTTTGCTTATACGATTACCATCAGAAATTGTGAGTCGCTGACGTGCAGTCGGCCCGATCAGTTAGAGTGAGGATATACGCAAAATTTAATAAAAATAAAATCCCCGATAAATGGACCCAGTATCCATAAGATTATTAAATTTATTATTTCAGAATAGGATATATCGATGCGTTTTTACAAAACATCGTAAGCGACATTCGCCAATTTTACGGGAAACGGTTTTTTCTTCCCATCACGTTATTTTTAAAGAAAAACCGAGATCTGAATGTTTTTATTTTAGATTTCTTCTTAATTTGAATTACAAAACAAACATATTTAACATTTTATGTCAAAATTTTTTTATTTTATTTAATTTATCTTTGAAAACGGTGGCAGATTTGCCACCAAAACGTCGATTTTTTAGTTCTCTAGTTACTTGCTTTATTTTTATTTTTTGGTTCTTTGGTACTAATAATTTATTTTTGGCGTGTACCCAAATAACTACCATTAATTAAATGAACCGCTGAACCAATATAGGATATATCTTCATCTGAAATAAAGCCAATGAAAAAAAACGTTTCCCGTAAAACTGACGAATGTCGCTTATGATGTTTTGTCAAAAACCCATCGATATATCCTATTCTGAAATCATAAATTTAATAATCTTATGGATACTGGGTCCATTTATCAGGGATTTTATTTTTATTAAATTTTGCGTATATCCTCACTCTAACTGATCGGGCCGACTGCTCGTCAGCGACTGCTATCAATTTCTGATGGTAATCGTATTAGCAAAGCGACATCGTACTACTTTCGCCATCTGTTAGTCGCGGTAGGTACTAAAATTTTTTAGGGTACGCTGAAATCTTACTTGTGGGTTCTATGGATTGGTATTCTTTGGTATAACCTTCACTTTCACTACTGACAGTTCCCATGGCACACCCATCTGTTTCCCGCCGTTTTGAAATACCTCGTGTTCACTACCAAACAGGATAACATGTAGCTTATAGGAATCTTCGCTCACAGCGCTTAGCTCCAGAAGAAAGATGCCGTCAATTTAACGTGAATCTTTCCTTGATCCCGGAAGGTAAAAACGTCCGTACGGCACCTCTAACCGCCACCCTGGGAGGAACTTTTTAGTCCTCTACGCACTTCCCGCACTGTCCGGAGGCCAATCAAAGAGTCGTTTTAAATACTCGCGTTTTTTGTCGGCAAAGCTGCGTCTAGGTAGGGGAATATGCTTGATAATAAAGAGGCGCATTCAGAATCGACAACCTTCGGGATAAATTACCTTTTTTACCGAATTAAAAAAAGGTACTAGTAGTGTAATTTGATTGGTTAGAAGCGCTACATACGGTTATGCAACACTGTCACATTGGGGGTCATGGTTAGTTTTTTTTTAATTGCTTCAAACCAATCAAATTACACGTGCTTGTGCTTTTACTGTAGTCTGTATTTTTCAGTGTATGTTTACCGATTTAATAGTAATAATTATAAACTAAATAGCGAAAAATAAACAGTTTTTTAAAATTAAACCGACTTTAAAACAATAATAAAACTCACTGAAAAAGTAAAAAACAATTTAAAAAATAACAAAAAGGTGTCGGGTAATAACATATGTGGTAAACTACTCAATGTTAGTAACTAAATAAACAAAAACCTTTATAGTTTAATTCCATAATATGCTATTACCCAACTTCTTTTGTTATTATTTTTTTTATTATTACTTTTTACTATTTACTGAGTTTTATTATTGTTATAAAGTCAGTTTATTTGTTTTTAAAAAACTGTTTATTAAATTTTGTCGTTATGCCTATTGGTACATTTTTTCGTTAAAAAGCTCATCCTTACAATAAAGATATACGCCCGCAGTACCTTAAAACGTGTCCGAATTTAAATAATGACCCACCGATGCTGCGCAGCACTGCAGCAAAAACGGATCATGAGTCTCGTGCTCCACCAAACGTCCGTGGTGGCCCTTAATTGTGATTTCAGGAATGTTTTAATTAGTTCTAGTAATTTGATTAACGAGATCGTGTGTTTTGGTTTCTGCCCAAATTTGAATACATTATTAAAACGAGTCGGCCAAAAGTCTTCGAAATTTTATGTGAAAAATTGGACATCTAATCACTGCAAAGATTATTTAAAAATAAAAAAAAAAAAACGAGCTTCCTAGATTTAAAACCAGATGAGTTATTAGATATATTTAAAACGCACCTGGCGCCAAACAGACTCATTATCGGAAAGAATATATCGACGGCGTACTGGTTTTCTGTTCGGAGTACGGTAGCTAATGAGCGTCACGGTCAGACCGCGGACGGAGGGTACGGGTGCCGGTGTTTGTATGTTGCCATGGCTTTTAAGTGCGCATGTTCATCCACCCGTCCATTTGTTTACTGTGCGAGGTCGTAAAAATTCGAAAAATGCTTCTTGCCACTGCGGATCTAAAGGTAGGTTATCTATGGTTATTTACAACGTTCTTCGAGCGACGCTTCATTTAAGAAAGTACTTTTTTTTCATAATAATATTTATAAATGATGTCCCAAAGCAATAGAAAAAAAGGATTTATTAAGCTATGTGCTCTAATAAAGAAACCGCCAGTACTCTTGACTTAGCTCTTAGAGCGAATTCAAGAACATAGTATTTAAAATTATATTTTATATTTACACATAAATCACCAGTTGATTTATTAATTTGCAACGGGCAGGCCTGATGTCTCTGCCATGCATAGAAATTGAGAAATCCATAATAGATTCGTTTTAATTGAAAACTCCGTGATTTATTTGCCGTTGGACGTCTACTGCGAAATAGCATAGTTTGTTTTATAATTATTCTATTTGTGCAAGATCTAAGAAAGTTTTTTGCTGATTTTTATTTATTGGCTGTTTGTTATGTTATGGTGTTGTCAGTAAATGCCATAATAAGTAATACGAGGCGACTCAAGATGTCTCGCCTTCGAAAGAGCTGAAGAAAAGTGGTAAGAATAATTAAAGATACTTAGGTAGAAAGCAGAAAAAACACCTACCTAGTATTGTACCATATTTTTATTAACACGCTTTTATTAGCTTGGGTTGTAACTATCTATCTATCTATCTATCTATCTATCTATCTATCTATCTATCTATCTATCTATCTATCTATCTATCTATCTATCTATCTATCTATGTAACGGAATCTTTGAGCCTAATTTTTACCAACTTCCAGCGATTCAATTTCTTTGAAACTTTGCACACGATCAAGGACCGATCACAATGCAATAATTTAAAAACAGTATCCCGTTATCCTGATTAGGACCGCCAGGATAAAAATTCCTTTACAGATCCTCTCTGTCTCTTGACAAAATGGCGAAGGAATTTTTAGTGAATAAACTGGAGCATTTATTTTTAAAAAACTAATTAATATATCGAACTAAAAATGAAAAATAAGTAATAGTTTAAAAAACTAAAAAACACGCTTTTATATGCAACCGAACTAAAAATTAGAAAATAATTTTTCATTACAAAGAGTTTGTCACTTCAGAATAAAAGCGTGGGGTGCTTAATATATTAAATGTTATAATTATTCTATTTGCAAATATCTATGAGGGAAAAGTTATGAAAAAATAGTAAAATGCACCTCACGCTTTTTACTCTGAAGTGACAAACTCTTTGTAATGAAAATTATTTTCTAATTTTTAGTTCGGTTGCATATAAAAGCGTGTTTTTTTAGTTTTTTTAACTATTATTTATTTAAATTTAATATTAAAAAACACAGAAGTGTCGTTTTATAGTAGGCGTTCACTAGAGATGATTAAGAGTGTGTGTTATGCCATTTTTAAACGCTATTTCCAAAACACTCTGTATTCGACTGAGACAAAAAATCAACTTTTTTAATATATCAAAAATATCGTTTAAGGTAACAAGAAATATCAAGGAAGGAAGGTTTGAGCCCTGAATATTAATAGTAAAAGGTTTATCATGGCAACCAACAGTGTTTTGACAACAATTTTTTTTAATGCAAAACTTTCAAATTATTAATCTGAAAAATTTAACCAACACATATTCTTAAAGAAAATTGAATTTTCTACAAAAAGCTTTTTTAAAAATTGTCGTCAAATCGGCCGTTTCCATGTCATCGGGCTTTCTCGAGGGGTGTCTCACTAGTTAAAATATTGTACACCTATTCCCGAAATTCCCGAAAATTCTCGAATTCTTAAAAAATTTCTTTAAAAAAAAAATCCTGAAAACCCTATTTCTGTAAATTCCTGAAAATTCCCGTAAATTCCTAAAAATTCCCGACGATTTGTACACCTATTCCCGTAGTGAGACACCCTCGGGCTTTCTATATTGAACTATTTTTTTTAATTTCCTTTTTAAGTTGGGTTTTTGTTACTAATACAAATAACAATATTTAAATAAATTTAACATATATTTTTAAATAAAATTTGATGCGCTTGAAAAAAGGTCTACTAACATTCAATAAATTCACTCATTCAAAAGTCGTTGAAGTTGAATCCAAAAGTAATTTCAACTTCAAATATCGTCGAACCTGCTTTGTAGCGCATGAAATTTTTACTTGTAATACCACTAGTGCTAAATTTATTTCCGAAAATTTTTCAAGGTCACGAAAATATGTTATTCTCAATGCGAGATGTGGGTGACCAAAATGATAATATAGATGAAGTCAGATTTCTAGGAGTAAATTTGGACCCAAAACTCCAATGGAACGTTCACATCAATAATTTGTGTAAAAAACTAAGTAGTAGTCTCTTTATACTGAGAAATCTGGCAAATTGTGTGTCTCTTGATATATTAAAAACAGCTTATCACTCTGTATTCCACACACATCTCGCATATTCGATCATTGCATGGGGCCATTCTGCGGATACTCATAGAGTTTTTGGCCTACAGAGAAAGGCCCTTAGAATTTTGGATAATCTTGGTTTTAGAGACGACTGTAAACATGCATTCATCTCTCATAGGATATTAACAGTGCCCTCACAATATATATTTGAAAACTTAAAATATATAAAACAACATGAGTCCCATTATGTGACCCATCAAAGTATACACACCTACAATACAAGGCATAAACAAGATCTAGTTCCGGCTTATTGGAGAGTGAAAAGGTGTCAAAGTGGCCCAGGACACTGGGCTATAAATTTTTTAATATATTACCTAAAAATATTAGAGTTCTGCCATATAAGAACTTTGAGAAGAAAGTAAAAACCATATTATTGGATAATGCTTTTTATTCGGTGGACGAGTACCTCCGTTTTAGGTTTTAAATGTGGTTGTCTGCTATTTTGTTCTTAATTGTAAAATGATGCTAATTTTAACCGTAATTGTGATTTGTAACTACTGTACATTTTAAATATTATTTTAATTTTAATTTTAGAGCCTAAGTATATTGTAAAAAAAGGCTATAAAAGTATATTATATCTAGTTGTAACCTTATCTTTTGACGTATGTAAGACAATTTGTCAATAACATGAAAATAAATGAATTATGAATTATGAATTATGAATATTTTAAAAGTTAAATAGAATTTTCTTAAAATATTCGTGGCCGAGAAAAAATTCACGGAATAATTTAATCACGTGTGGTATTCGGTTAGAAAATTTCACACAAAGTTTGTGTTTAATAATATTCTTTTAAATTGATATTTGTAACTTTGACACGGGCTGTAAAATTTTACTATAAAATAAACATTTTCCATTTTACTAATTGTAGTTGCAAATATATGTAATTTTAGAGCTTATCATTATTTATTCTTTTATATTATACAGGGTGTTATTTAATAAGTGTCCGATATTTCAGAAAGTGATTTTCAAGTATTTTTAAGGTAAAAGTTCCTATGAACGTGTGGTCTAAGATGCTTCGCTTTCAAGATACAGGGTGTCAAAGTTTTATTTTTATTTATGTTTTTCTGCATTATTTCCTAAATAATGCCGATTTCCGAACGAAAATTGGTACCTGGGGGTTTTTGACATGAGAAATTTGAATTTGTTCTTAATTTAGCTCTTACTTGTAGAGGGCGCTAGCCACATGTATATTCTCACTTTCAAAGGCTCATGACTTTTTGTACAACCCTGTATTTACATTTTTGTTAAAGAAATGGATTCCTTAGTCATTTTTACGTAAAAGGTACTCTTATTAGATGACGCTAGGAGCAACCGTTTTCGAAATATTTTAGTTTAAAATAATCGATGCATACGCTTAGTAATAAATATGCTAAGTAAAGACCGCCGAAAATGACGGTTTTATCAAGTAGCGGTCTTTACTTAGCATATTTATTACTAAGCGTATGCATCGATTATTTTAAACTAAAATATTTCGAAAACGGTTGCTCCTAGCGTCATCTAATAAGAGTACCTTTTACGTAAAAATGACTAAGGAATCCATTTCTTTTAACAAAAATGTAAATACAGGGTTGTACAAAAAGTCATGAGCCTTTGAAAGTGAGAATATACATGTGGCTAGCGCCCTCTACAAGTAAGAGCTAAATTAAGAACAAATTCAAATTTCTCATGTCAAAACCCCAGGTACCAATTTTCGTTCGGAAATCGGCATTATTTAGGAAATTATGCAGAAAAACATAAATAAAAATAAAACTTTGACACCCTGTATCTTGAAAGCGAAGCATCTTAGACCACACGTTCATAGGAACTTTTACCTTAAAAATACTTGAAAAATCACTCTCTGAAATATCGGACACTTATTAAATAACACCCTGTATATACCTTATATTACTACAGTTGGTAAAAATGGTTTATTTTAATTTTTTAGACCCATACTTTGCTTTTGTTTGCTCTTCATTTATGTCTAGTACTTCAGTCTTATGATATTATTTTACTAACTGTAGTTGTATAAAATTGTCATTTAGGGTCTTAAAAAACCTTACATTATTTTATATTATGTTATGTTTGAAATACTACAACTAGTACAAAATAATATTTTCTTTAATTATGTATGTGAATGACAGACATGACGTTAAAACAAATTCAATGCTTATGTCAAAAAATTTCCACTATGATTCGCTCCAGGGTACCTCAGGCAGGAGAAAAAAATGTCCGATAAATACTTGTGTTGTCATGGTAATGCAACCAAAACTACACATTTGATTGGTCAAAAAACAGTGGTGTGGAATTTTCTCTAAAATTACATACTGGATTTATTTATTTAAATTTCCTACAAAAAGCTCACTTAGTAAACTGTCGTCAAATAAGCCGTTTTCATGTAATCTAGCTTTGTATATTGAACTGTTTTTTAAATTTCTTGAGTCTGGATTTTTGTTACTCCTACAAATATTAATATTTAAATAAATCCAATACGTATTCTTAAAGGCAACTTGATCAGGGCCGTATTAACTGTTTGAGACGCCCTAGGTTAAAATTCCCGGAGCGCTTATTTTCCACCAAAAATTTTTTTGAGTAGCAAAAAAAAGATCCTTTCCTCCGTAGCACCTATTTTAAGTGTGCCAGACGCCTTACTTCAACACCCGATATAAAATTCACAGAAAAAATTTGTCACCAAAAATCCCCACTTAACCAAAACTTTTTTAAAAACTCCCCTGTCTAGCGCCTATTACTCCCCTGTCTAGCGCCTATTACTCCCCTATCTGGCGCCTATTTTTTCATGGCGCCCTAGGCTTTAGCCTAGTCAGCCTAATGGATAATACGGCCCTGAACTTGATGCGCTACAGAAAAGGTTTCTTAACATTTTTTAATAAATTCACTCTCACAAGGCTAGAAGCTTTTATCAGAGACAACAATAAGACGAGTAACTGGTCCTAACAATTTGTCCATTGTATTTATCTCTTTCTGGTTTAACGCAAGTTCCAATAATTATGTCTTTGTCTTTCATCATGGCAGGCTATCGTAGATGGAGCAATCATCGCTTTGCCCTGGTTGCCAAGTTGTTTACAATTTCTGCATATAAACTTTAATGCCTTTTTTGGCTCACATCTAATTAAGAGAAAGAAAATATACCATGAATCGAATATTTTTAACTTGACAACGTTGCCGCAGGCAGTCACGCCGGAATGTTATTCGATATTTGTGTTTGATATTTTTCAATGGCCGATTTGTTTGGACAGTTTGTTTACATTTTCTGTGATTTATTGTGTGTTTCGTGGTTTTTACCTTTAATTGGACTTTAAATATTGACTTTTATTAGTGATCACAGTGTATATATTAAATTTGTGCTTTTCAACAGATAATTTAAGGTTATATTGACATGGTTATCTGTAAGAAAAATCTTTATAAAAACCAAATAAATGACATTTTTAATTAGGTGTGTGTAATTATTGAACTAAACCCCAATATTTTATATTAATAGGAAACAAAAACAAGTACCTAACATTAAGAGCAAAAATAGCACAGCTATATAATTTGAATTTGGCGGGCAAACGATAAAGTCGACTCACGCGCCATCTGCGTTTACCTTCCTTGAAGACAGCTATCTCTCTCTCTCGGATAATTTATTTACATTTAGTTGCTCGTCTCATTGTTGTCTCTGCTTTTATTTTTCTTTAACAATGCGAATTGGTATATTTTTTTTAGATTAACAATTTGCAAGTTTTGCATAAATTAAAAATCGTTGTCAAAAACTGTTAGTCGCGATGATGGACCTTTAACCATTAATGTGAAGGGCTCATATCTTCACAATATTTTTTTCTGTCACCTTGAACTGTATTTTCAATATAGGTAGTTAAAAAAGACGATGTTTTTGACCCAGTTTACTCTGTATACTTACATATGTTTATTAAAACTACTCAAGCCAAAAGAAAATACCTTCACGGTTTTTGCTTAATCCTTCCCGAGAACGGATTTAATATTTTGTAGAGCGATTTCTTCTTTGATGTTGATTTATCGTGAAAGAGGGTTTTGGTGCGAGGAAAAACTGTTTTAAGAAGTACGCATACGAGGAATACTATATTTAGATCGAAGAACAGTGACGTGGATTATAAATATTATTTAGGGACAATTCAATTGAAGTTTTGACAAAAACAAATATTTTATTTATTTATTCCTCAATCAGGAAATAATTGAGGAGTTTGGTCGTGGCTTTAAAAGTAAATAAACACAAGCCATTACATTGGCGTAGCTAGAATTTGGGTTTAACGGGGATGCCATACAACCTATACTATACAGTGTTGTACATTAAGAGTGCAACCAATGAAAACTTGTTTATTTGCATTTTGTCAAATATTTTTATTGTTCATAAAAGTTGGTGCATGCCAAAGTCGGTCCATATAGGGTAGCGACATTCGGCTATATTGCTTTTGACGTGTTATGACGTCACATCTCCCATTTTTCGGCCATGTTGTTCAGTGCCGGAGATATACAGTTTCTGTATTATTAGAACAACCGTTTACACAACAGTTTTTAATTATTAATAAGTTGTAAATTCTTTTACTTTAAATAAAAACATTTGGAATTACATCTTTCAACAAATATCACTTCCAAAACAATGCAAATGAAATGCGCAAATTCTAGACGCCACTGGATTGATCATCAGCTTTGATTTTACCCAGTCTTGCCAATCTTTTCTCCGTGGAGTGCCCTTCCTTGCGTCCCCGACCTCGAACCGCCTAAAAGTTTAGGATATGTCGCAACCTTATAAATATAAACTAACCTTGGGTGCATGCTGCCTTCCTTAGTTAAAACGTCCTAACTACAAAATTTTAATTTTTTATTTTTTTACTTTTTATATTGGCATATAATATGGTCTTTGTCTTAATGTGGCTAGGTTAAAAGTCCTAAAAACTTATTTCTTACGTTGGCTAGTTGGTACATCGATATTCTGGCACATTCAGCGGAAATAGCATTCTCTAGCTGGTCTAAATTTTCTTATTTTTTATTGGTATAAAGCTTAGTTTCTAAATGTCCCCATAGAAAAAATCGTTTGGCGAAAGATCCGGAGAATTGGCTGGCCAAGATATTGCGTGGTTCTCAAGTATTCGCGCACAGCTCTGGTACTGTGTGCTGGGCAGCCATCCATTGAATACCAAATCTCTTGATTTTCACGAGCAAGGTTGTTCAAAGCAGGCAAAATTTGTTCCTCCTAAAGTTCCAGAAAGTACTCCGCATTCAAATCTCGGTCAAGGATACGGTGGCCGAAAATTCCTGCCAAAACATTATTTTTTTTTGGATATTGAGTCCTTGTCTGAACAAATCGATTTTGGTTTTCGTTACTCCAGTACCGGCAATTTTGAATGTTGGGTTCGTTGTTCCATGTAAAATTGCATTCGTCAGTAAAGCAAATATTTTGTAAAAACCTCTGCCAGTGTTTGTCCTCTTCATCATCTCAAAGCAAAATTCCTGTCGTCGTATTTCGTC